>JAJOZX010003952.1:72500-355000 GCA_023014485.1 Bathynomus jamesi
GGGGTAATGGCGTTTTTTACTTTTGTGTGTGGGGGTAATGGGGGAGTGGGGGGTGGGGGTAATGGGGGAGAGGGGTGGGGATAATGGTGTAATGGCGTTTTTTTTTACTTTTGTCGCTTAGCCACTTCTTCCTATGAGGGCCTCATATAATATAATTTTAAATCTACAACCAATAAAAAAAATACATGAAAAAGTGAAAAAGAAAATTATTATTATCCATTCAGTTTTAAACAGTATCAGAATATACAGCTCGCTGTGACATATACTGCTACCTGCCCGGAGGGCGATAGCGAGCTACCGCGTGTCTGTAAACTAGTCCTGTAACTAAAACTGTACTTGAAGTTGTGTAATTTGTCTCCTATATATATGTTCCCATTCAGAGTGGTAATTTGCATGCATGAATTGGGCACTTGTAAAGAGTTGTGTGATAAATTTCACTTTGATCCTTCACTGCATTAGCGTGATGATACATTTTCCTTTCATGTTGGCTTGCAGGGGATCATTTCTCTCTCTCTCTCTCCATATATATATATATATATATATAATACCATAAAACCTATTGGAACAGTCTATATTTTATGCAAGGCTTGCCTGTATGTAGGTTACAAATAAAATGTTTGTATGTCGGGAAAAGATGCCTTGTATAATTATAATTGGTGCTTATGATATATCACCATTTACTCGTTGTCGCGTTAATGGACTATGGTCAAAGTGAGAATCAGATAGCTCGAGAATTTTGGGGTTTGCAAATGGAGCATTGTTCAACATCTCTTCAAAGAAGGTCCCGTCATTAGTTACAAAACAGGTGCAAATAATTTTTACTCGACAAGCTAGGTCCAGCCCACGCAAAAAATTTGTTGACATCTCAAACAAAAATACTGTTAATTCGTCGTTAAGGATAGTTCAACTGTATTTATATAAACTGGGTTCCAGTACAACTGTGACACAACAAAAACTTTGCTCACAGCCTCACAATGTAAAACGAATATTATCATAAGCCACAGAGATTACAAACAGATCTTTGGCATTTGGGAGTTCTGCGTTATTCTCAGAATGTGTCATTTTAATTAATTCGTGTCGAAGTAACGTGGATGGATATAGAAAATGACTTAGCAAGCTTCTCATGAATCTTGTCTGCAGCTCACAGTTCATCAAACTATATCTTAATTTTCCTGCATCCATATTCTTTCTTGAGAATCATCTCTCTTGATTGTTTTGATCCCTTTGTTTTGAAGCAGTTGCGAAAGTAGGACGGTCCTATCTGGTACGCCGAATAGGAAAGAAATTAACAGCCAGTACGGCGTACTGGTTTTTTTTTTTGTAAGTATTGTATTTCTTGTCCTAAGTCTAAGTATTCGTTTTTGGAAATGTTATTTTTTCACTTTACATTACTTTCCTCCTACTAAAAAGTTATTAGTGAATTATTAAAAATAGTCTTGTATCAACTTATGATTGAATTTATTCATCTAAATAAATGGTAAAGGTGGGAGAAGAAGAGGAGTTTGGGTGACGTGGCAACATTACATTTAGGTTTGCGAGTTTAGGAACAGTACAAATAAGAAATAAAATCTACTTCCATCACCGTTTTGAATTTAAATACACATATGTTGCAAGATTATACCCCTCTCAAACCAACACGTAATGGAAGAGAAAAAAAGGAATGCAGGCACCTCGACAACTAAACTTCCTGACTTGAATCCTACTGACCACCGACTTTCGACAGCACTTCCATTGTGGACTACGAAAACGAAGACCTCCTCAGTCCTCCTAGTTAGGTGGCTGCGTATAGCCCAGCGGAACACCCTGTGTGATAAGGGTTTTATTGTTGAACCTGAAAGTACAACCCAAGAGCAGAGTTTTTCAAACTTTTTGAAGCCACGGAACCTTTATTTAAAAAAAAAATCCACGGAACCTTGACCAACAGGTAAAATTTTAATGACATAAGGCAAATGGTAATAAAACACAGTTTATGCTCACTGCAGTTTATTTATGTAATTTATGAAATTTACATATACACTTATATGAATTTCACGAAAAAAAAAATATAAATTTAGAAATGTACAAGAAAAAAAAGACAATTTACTTTTATTGACCTATTTATTTTAAATTTCCCTCCCCCACATTACTCTCAGCATAAAAGAAATTATAAGTATAAAAAATATCATGTTTATTGTAAAATTTAAGTTTTCAATGCAAAATAATTAAAATTGAGGAATTTTACAGTTATTGAGGAGTAATTTTAATAGTTAATCAAACAAATAAACGTTCAGTGACTGGATGTGATTGCTTCTTTTGAATAAAAGTTCAATATTTGAAGCGAACTTATATTTATACTGACGAAGTTATATTTTCGTTAGCAAAGATCTTTATAAAACATCATCATATATGAAATAGTTAGTCAAACAAATAAATGTTCAATGACTTGAATGTGATTACTTTTCTTTGGATAAAAGTTCAATATTTGGAGTGAACTTATATTTATACTGACGAACTTATATTTTCGTTAGCAAAGATCTTTATAAAACATCATCATATATTTGTATAATATGCATTGTGAAAGCTAACACACATTTACACTGCATTTAATAACATTACTGTGATCATAATTTCTGTGAATTGAGAAAACTAAACCTAAAAACATAGAAAACTCACCAAATCAATCAGACCAGTGCTTGTGGTCATCAGCTGTGTTTTGTTTACAAAATGGGCTACTGTTTCTTACTGTGGCTGTAAGAGGGCAACACTTATTCTGGATATCTCATCGTTTAAATTAAAATTCTCTCTCGCCCACTCTCTCTTGCCTACGCCTTTCAAAACACAATCACTGAATTCGCAGAATATACAGGGTGTCCCATAAGTCCGGCATCATAGGAAAAATAATAAAAAAGGCAAAACAAAAGCTTTATTTACAGAACGTGCTCAATATGTCCACTATTGTTTTATTGTTCCGTAGCCCATTAAATTCCATCCGCCGGTTGGGATCATCTTCGCTTAATTTCTGTAGGATCTGAAGTTTATATGGATGCCATTTGTGAGCCTGAAGAATGCGATGGATGCTACTTTTCAACACTCCTGTCTCGGCGGACAATCGCGAAGAGACTTATTGGGACTTCTGTTAAAATGAGCCAGGATAGCAGTCGCTGTATCATCGTCAGTGGACCTCCTTGAAGGTCCACTGCGTGGTTTATCTTCTATGGATCCTGTTTCCTTAAACTTTGCAACAAGTCTGCTAACACAAACTCTGTGTTTATGGCTCGCGGTCTGGATGCAGTCTGTTAAATTCAGCAGCAGCCTCTCTTTGACTCCGATTTCCTATGAGTAGAATTATCTGGATTCGTTCTTCCTTGCTCACAGACATTATGGCCTGTAGAAAGAGAAAAATATGAATTATGGTTTGTAGAAATAGAAAAATATGAATTTCTCCTATGATGCCGGACTTATGGGACACCCTGTATATCTTACATCTCTTTCCTTCTCAGTCTCTCATGACATGCCCCACAGAACCTCATCAAGTTCTCGGGAACACAGTTTGAAAACCCCTGCGGCCTAGAGGACTTCAAAATCACTTGTTGCACTTTCGAAAAGTGTCCGTTATAACCGCCATCTTGAATTCAAAATGGCCGCCCATTGTATTATACTTTAATAGTTAATAAGAAAAGCCACTACCATTTATTTTATTCAGCATTTTCTTGCAAAATATAAAAAACAGATATATGAAATGTTATCCAGAATTTCTTTAGTTTATGCTAATTACAACACACAATGGTTCAGGACACAGGAATCATAACAAAGAGGACATTTAAGCACGGCAATTTAGCATAACCCATAGTTATGCAGTTAAACATCATTATCATTGTATTCTTCTTCACTATCACTCTGATAAATACTCCACTGCACTATCATCTTCTCTTGTCATTGTAATGTTACCACATGCTGAACAGGTACAGGCATCAGTACATGATAGTCCTTGCTGTTTGCAAGAACAGCCTTCTGATGTATATTGTGTTTTCTTCCCACAGCCACAGCTTATCATTTCCAATATTTCATTTGGTGCCATCTGCTGAGTAGTCCACTGAACACTGATTTTTTTCATTGTCTACAATCCAGCCATGGCCATGTGGACTTGGAATATGTTGCTGATTTTCCAAGGATCTCTTCCATATAAATGCTTGGTACTTTGCTCTGAGAAGGAGGTGATATAGCTGGTCTTCAGTTGGTGGTAACAGGTGACTTGCTGTTTGTTATTTAGCCAACAACCCATATCTTGCTTGCGCAACATCACTGATATTTGATTGCCCATACATGTCACACACAAACTTACAAAATCCCTTCATGAGCTTCTTAATGCTGCTATGCTGTAGGGTTTCCCCAAGCTTCTCCATGACTATTGCGTGCTGAGGATCCTTGACAAGTAGTTTGAATGGGATCTGACCTTCCCTTTGCTTACGAATGCTTCAACAGAATCGCACCCTGTTAAGGCATGAAATCCAAGGAGAGCTTCTTTCACTCCTGCTGGTAGAGACCTGGTTAGGGATTTGACATCAATTAAAGATTGCCTGTTCACTGTACCTGATTTGAAATAGATACTTGCAGAAAAACTCTCAGCAAATGCTATCAGCAGTACTTCTACATCAGTATCAGGTGAGACTACTTGGATACTTTTGCACCCATGAGTACTTGCATGTTGTATGTGGAAGAACATTCGTGTATCTGCTTCGTCGTGAAAGCAAACAAGATCATTACATACTTCAGAGCTGGTCATGTTTCCATCAATTTTCAGACATCTTTCACCAGCTGTCACATAGAGCTCCTTCTCTGATAAGGTAGTAATGTACTTTGTGGTTGACCACTTCTTTGCCAGGAACTCTACAAGGGCCAACAAGGCACAGCTTGTTCTCTCCACCAGCTAGAAATCTTTTGCAATTTTGCTGATTTGTTGGTGTCTTTTCATCTCTGCCAGCTATTTTGATGTTGATCATTCCCATATCTGCAGTCCTTTGACTACGTTCTGCATCTTTAATGGAACTGGATTTGTATATGTTAGCCACAAAGTCTACCCTTTTCATTCTCGACTTGTAGTATGGTACTATGCTTTTTTGGAGTATTTGTGCAGCAAGATCATCCCATGTGTCTGGAATATGCTTCAGGCTGTGAAGGATGGCCATGGCATCAATGATCACACAGTCATTCTGTATATTTGTTCCTGGGTCCTCTGCATATTTCTCTAAAGCACCAGCTAAGACTGACTTCCGGGTCTTGTAGATGTATCCATCTGATGTAATTAACGAGGGTGGAACTGGACTGAGGGGATATTTCATGATTTCTTTCATATCTAGGTTTCATTTTTGTTCAATAATTGTCATGCGGACAAATAGTTTCCGATCTGCTTTGACTACCATTTCAAGATTATGGCTGCTGATTTGTGCTCTTTTTAATTTGATTAAAGACTATTCCTGTCTTCTTTATTGGAGCATAGAAATCTTCCTCAGCTGAGTGAATGCGATAAGTAATGAACGATGTCACTGCTTGTTCACCTATCTCTTCAGCATGGATCAGTGTGTCTGTTGTGGTGTCATCAATTTCAGGGCCAGAACTCAAAATACTTATGCTCCTCGATGGTGCAAAGGGATTTACACTCCAGTCTCTGCAGGTTTGGATAATTTGTTGTACATCATGTTCATCTCGTTTCATTCGAGAGAGACTCGAGTCGTTATGAGTAGCACCACTCTCATCAATATTGATACCAGCTAGCTCACGACACTTAAGTGCCGCACTATCTCGAACATGCAGTGAGAGTATCCACCTTTCAACAGCTCCAGCATTTCTGCTGAACTTAATAATGCCACCTTTGACTTTCATTGCTCTATTTGCCTTCTAAACTACATAGTCCAGTGAAACTTTACCAAACTTGTTGGATACACTGAACTGAGCAGCAAATCCACCATTTACCAAATAGGTATGGGCTGCTGGATTTGACTTGGGCAACTCTAGCATTTAAGTTCAGTAGTATGGCAAATGTCTGGCATAGTTGGTTGTGTCCAAAGACAAGCATGAAAGGCATAATTCTAGAAACCTTTGATTCACATTTTGTTCTAGTTTTTTAAATTAAAAAACAGAAACTACTAACTTACAGTTGAAAATATAATTAAATAAAAAATAGTATATCTTGGAAAAATTGGTATCTCATGATGGTAATAATGTATGAATTATCACTTTTTGGATATTTTGAAACCAAATTTACAATAACAATTAGAAATAATATTATTTTTAAGGGAAATAAAAATAAATAAGTTTAAAGACAGTATTTTCCCATTGTATTTTGCAAGAAAATGCTGAAAAAAATAAATGGTAGAGGCTTTTTTTTATTAACTATTATATTATAAGTATAATACAATAGGCGGCCATTTTGAATTCAAGATGGCGGCTATAACGGACACTTTTGAAAGTGGCAACAAGTGATTTTGAAGACGTCTAGGGTTGTACTTTCAAGTTCAACAATAAAACCCTTGTCACACAGGGCGTCCCACTGGGCCATATGCAACCACCCTTCTAGCCTGCATCTATGGCAGCTCTTGACCATGCTGAAACTCATTCCCACGATACTCAGAAATATATCGTAGCTCTTCATACCATATTCACACGGTTATGAGTGTAAGCATGGTATGCGACTTTTCAGTATTCTTTATTTTATTTGCTTGTTTTTTTCTTCCTACTTCTTTCCTGGGACAATCTAGAGCGGAACTTTGGGTCTTTGTTAGTTTGAAATTGAAATTAAACTTCAAAAGACATGAACAGCAATCAGCATATCAAATCCAAAATATCGAGATTCCTCTTCATATTATTTAAACTAAAAAGAACCCTGCCTCAAAACGCGCTCCTTACCTTATATTATTTCTTCATCCATCCACATTTATTATATTGCATTACAACATGAGGTAGCTCCAAGAAATATATAAAAACCTCCTTTTGGAAGTAATTCATAAAAGATGTCTACGAACTCTCGAATAATGACAACGGACAAAGTCACTCTTCCGCAATGTTTAAAGAGCTAAATATTTTAAAACTAAATGACTTATACAAATTCACTGTTGCCGTCAATATGTTCAAAGTTATCGATAAAAATCGACATACATCATCCATTCAAAGAGAAATCACCCCTCATCAAATATACATTGTTGTAACACTAGACTGCACAGTGATTTTATACACAAACCTAACTATACAATAGAAACTGCAGGAAATGCATTCTTTCAAAGGAGCGGATGTATGGAATACAATTCCCATGCATATCAAGCAGGCTTCATCACTAAATGTATTTAGTCAAGTCACTAAAAATGCGCTTCATTAGCTCCTACTGATGTAGAGAGTATTGTCAATATATTAATGTCATATCAAATATTTAAAAATTGTAAAACTCTGTCACTTTTATTCTTTTCTGAACAAAGTTTTTTGAGTTTGATTTTTAAATGATTTGAAGTTTCTGTAATTTCGTAAGGCCCGAGGAAAAATAGTCAATAGGAATTGTTTATTTTTCCTATTCTTTGGGCATTTTGAGCGTATCTTATTTATTATAAAATTATTCTTCTTACACAGTGTCTTTTTTATTTGTTGGACTCTCTATCAATTACTAGAAGTGCGATGGATACCATTTATTTTTTAGTGGTAATTCTACAATACCCTTGTTTACAAGTACATTTGATTTTTTATCCAAAGAATTCAAGTGTATGAATATTTCTTTTTAATTCATATATACAGTATATATATATATACTTTCGACAGATCTACAGAAGCTAAGGCTAACAAAGACCCTAAGATCCACTCTAAGGTTAGCCCGAGAGAAAGGAAAGAGTAGGGGGTTAAGAGAAGAGAATAAGGGGCTAAGTAAGTAGCAAAACCTACACTCGTGGGTTAACATTCATTCAGAAAAAGAGAAAAAAAGACTCACCATCATCATCCGCCGGCCACTGCCGACAAGTCAAAAAAATAGTCGGAGAGAATAGGAAAGGTTGCAGAACTGTCCTCTACTCCATAGGGAAGTAGAGCCCACTCTGCCGGAAAGGGGTGAAAGATGAAGAAGAAAAATAAGAACGCTTACAAACCATGGAACACATTCTTAACTCAAAGAACAACACATTCTTAACTCAAGCAACACATACTTCCAGCTGGTGCAGACCGATCCTCTACTTCATAGGGAGGTAGAGGATGCAGCCCACTAGGCTGGAAAGGGCTGAAAGATGAAAAGAAGTAAAATAGGAACGCATTACAAACCATGCAACACATTCTTAACTCAAACACTATCATACCATGCAAACTACAGACATGCAATAAAGAGAGTTACAGACATGCAAATAAGGAGAGAAGAAGGAAAAAAGTATAAAGAATAACAAAAAGTGGGTTAATTTACGCAACGAGCTACAACTAAGTTCGTGTTAGTCTATTTTTTTTTTTTTTTTGCTGGCATATCACACGCTGGCATGTCACAAGCTGGCATTAGTCGTCAACAGACTCATCCCCGATTGCCACCCCCAGAGCTCCTGTTGTCAATTGTTTTTTTTTCTATTTTAAACAACGTTAATATTTTTAAAATGTCTATCTAGACAGTTTTTAAACACAGTAACGCTGGTAGAGTTCACGACGGGCACGGGAAGATTATTCTATTTATCAATTACTTTAAGCGTAAAGAAGTTTTTAGCGATATTAGTAATGAAACGTCTGCCACGCAACTTAAATCCGTTATTACGAGTATTGCTATTATCGAAAGTGAACAGTTTGTCAAAATTTACGTTATCGATGTTATTAACGATTTTGAAAACTTCAATAAGCTCCCCCCTTAATCTCCTAGTTTCGAGTGAATGCAAGTCGAACTCTTTAATCCTATCTTCATAAGGCTTGTTGCGCAATGACGGAATTAGTTTCGTGGCACGAGGCTGAACCCTTTCTAACCTATCAATATCCTCACGCAAATACGGGCACCAAAACTGAACGGCATATTCTAAATGAGGCCTGACGAGGGACTTGTAAAGAGGCAATATAATATCCTTCGATTTAAATTCGAAATTACGCGCTATGAAGACTAACATCCTATTAGCTTTTGCGCAAGACTCCAGGCACTGGTTCCTAACTTTTAAATCCTTAGATACGCGTACGCCTAAATCTACTTCCTCGTCAACGCTCGCTAACTCTCTATCATCCATCGTGTACGTGTAATTATTGTTACGAGAACCTATATGCCAAACTTTACATTTGTCTACGTTAAATTGCATTTGCCAATTATCCGTCCACTCCATAATCCTATTTACATCGTCTTGGAGCCTATTTCTATCGTCCTCGTTAACAACCTTACCGCCTATTTAAGTATCGGCCGCGAATTTTGACACGTTACTAGTCAATCCTACATCTATGTCGTTAATATAAATTACGAATAGCAATGGGCCTAACACTGAACCCTGTGGGACACCGCTACCTACTTCCAACCACCCCGATTCACTACCATTAATAACGACCCTCTGTCTCCTAGCACGAAGCCATTCCTCTAACATTCCTCTAACCTTGCGTATGAATGAAATACTTCACAGCGAGTTACTACTTTTCTATTTAAAATTATCAGTGGCACAGAAATACGCGATATATATATATATATATATATATATATATATATATATATATATATGAAATAGGATCCCTCCTAAGGAGACGTAGTTTTACATTTAGGATAAAAACGAAGACGTAGAGCAAAAAAGTCATTTATTTGGCTGCAGCTGACGTTTCGGGCAACTCTACCCATTTTCAAGGCCTAATAAATAAAAAGCTAAAATTAATGCATGACAAAAATATACGAATGTCAAAAACTAAAACTAATTTATAGTACAGAATAAAACCACTTCAAGAATAAAAATTAAAAAGCATAAAACAAGCATAAGCCAAAAACAAAAAGTAAAAATTATATACATGACAAATATACGCATGATAAAAATAAAACTTAAAAACATTCAAACATAAATTAGTTAAAAACTTTACTAATAAAAAGTTAAATGAAAAAACGCAAAAGTGCACCAAACATACCATGCTCACTTGACAGCCACGAATCTTTGTGCATTAAATTTCTGAACTCCAGTTTAAATATTGATTCTAGCTGTTACCCCCTTTATATTAATTAGAATACCTACAAACTAAATTTTTTTTATTTTTTCTGTTTTTTTCCCCTTGACCCTGTCTCCTTTTCGCCTCAGTTGTTTGTGGCTGTCAAGTGAGCATTAGGGTGGCCCACTTTTCAATTTTTTTTTAAAAGTATAGGTTATCGTAGTTTTTCCCATTATTTGGCACTATACTAGCACATTGGTACCATTTTTACAAAAATTGATCAATATTTAGGGGTCTCGCATCGACCTTGAAATTACGAGTTTTTTTTTTTAAATGCGTACTTTTTAACTTTTTACTGAATCAAGATAAATCATTAAGTAGGGATGTTTTCTGAATGCTCTTGATGAGAGAAGTCGTTTGGTTTGCCTTCCAATGTCATACGGCTAACGGTTTAAAAGTTGTGCCTGTATACAGGTAATACCAATGTGCTAGTATAGTGCCAAATAATGGGGAAAACCACGATCACCTATACTTTTCAAAAAAAATCAGCAAATAGCAGACAAATAAGGAAGAAAGAAACAATAACTTAAACAATCACTTTTGCATTGTATTGACCACTATCACACGTCACTGGCTGCAACGTTGTCCCTCTGTGCTATGTCATCGTGGCGAGTGATGACTTTTTGAAGTCGCCGAGCTCTTTCCGGTTCTTTTCCACCACTTGCAGAAGATCCTGCAGCTGTGCCTCGTCCTTTGTGACCGTGTTCGCAGTCTTGTATCAGTTGGACTCCTCTTTCAGCGACGTCATTGGTGACCTGGAGATAGCCACGAAGACCCATACATCTTCAGACCTGCAAATAAGAACCAGGAGGACTCGTCGATCAGGTCGGGGAGTAGCGTCATCTCGTCGACTGAGACGTTCTCGTATGTGAAGTCTTTGGGTACAGGGAGGTGGGACAGCTTCTCTGCCATCTGTTGCTTCACAGTGCCATCCACCTTGTTGCTGCATAGAGCGAAGATGACGGTCTGAGGCCTCAGATACTAGAAGTGCCGCCTCATCACTGCCAGTGACGCTTCTGCCACCTCGCGTTCCACTGCCCTATACCTCAGGAAATGCGTATAGTACCAGGTCATTCAACGGCGCATCAGCTGCTACAGGGGCCGCCAACCAAGCTGGTACGTACAGAAGAGCGATGAACACCACGATCCTGTGCAGTTTGTCGACCAGCTCGGCGTCGAGCTCCAGCTGCCTACTGAACATCAGCAGTTTTGTGTAGTAGATGACCTGAAACAGAATAGGCACCATTGTAATTGACAGGTTTATTGTTACCAATTACTTTGTTTGCGTTATAATGAAATGTTTATCTTTGAATAACATTTAAACTTATCTCTAAATTATTTTTGTTTGAAAATACTAACTTTAGCCATCCATCTTGCGTGGTGGTAGGCTCCTGGGCGCATGAGGTGAATGCCACGGCGTGGTTGTGTCCCGAGTACCAGGAGCGTGATCTCTGCCACTTCCCGGTAATCGTCTCTGACGAAACCAGAAGCTGTGCTCAGGAAGCTGACCGCCGCGTCCCGGAGTTCTATTAGCCACGTACTCTCCGCCAGATTCTCGACCTGCAGCTTGCAGTAGGTCGAGAGATCGAGCTCGTCCCATCTTCAAAAATAATAAACAAGAAAATTGTGTGAGAAAACTCTGAAGTTCCGGTTTGGCTTGCTGTTTTATAAACTAGTGGAATATCATGTGTGTGTCCTAACTTTACCTTGCACAAAAAATGAACTAACCTTCTCTTCAACTGCTGAAACAAAGGATCAGTTGATGCCGTAGTCCTTCCGAGCAGGGTGACGACTACTGCCCCCACGATAAGCTCTAGGACGTGATGACGGCATCCCAGCTGGAGTAGCGGTCGCCCGAGCATGTTTTCCAGCCGGACAACTGCACCCTGCACCCTCCCCGTGTTGGTGGAAGTGGTGTCGAAGCAGAGTCCGATGACGCTCTCCTCACATCCCCAATCTTCGAGAGCATGTATGGTTGCCCGCGCCTGCGACAGTCCGGTGCCGTCAGCAACAGCTGGGACTGACAGCAACTTTCCTTCTGTGCAATGAGGAGCCCCGGAGATGAGAATTGCTTGGCGGTGCTCCGCCGTTCCAAGGAAGTTTTGAAACACATGCCATATATTTCAATTTCATGGTTGTAAGTAACCTATTTTTGTTCACATTCAGTTCTCTTTTAATTGACATTATGCTTCATGAATCTCATTACTAAATTGATAGCTATGAAAACTTAATCAACTGACCTTGACCATTTTGCCATCCCAGTGGACAACAGTGTGCCTCGGTGGCGTGAAGGAGTCCTTCACAGCCGTCGCCACTTCACGGCGGTGTGACACTCTTCCCCAGCGAGCCGTTTCTTTCGAGATGCTGAACTGACTGAGGTCTGCTGGTGGATCCGCCGAACGTGTGATAGCAGCCACAATGCTTACTACCTATGTAGAGAATGGAAAGTGGAAAGGAAACTGTCAAAAATACATGTGGGTTACGGGACACTTTAAAACTGACGCTATCGATGAATACTATACACAATACGCACCTGATTATTGGACATGCGGAAACGATCAGCCACTTCCATGACAGCAGGTGCATTAAGGATGCGGCGAGGAAGATTGACAGACACACTTGGCTCTTTCGGCAGGGGTAACGCTAGTTCTGTCTCCGACTCTCCTGACATGCCAGTATCATCATTCTCCATGGCTTCATCTCCGGTTTCGTATGCACACTTTGAGGTTTGCGGCTCCTGGCGAGGACGTTTTCTTCCTTCCTGTAGCTTTCTTTTTACAGCGAAAACTTTATCGTTCCCGCTCATCGTTGCCACCCGAGGACCACGTTGATCGAGGTAGAAGTCAATGTCTTCTTTCTTGTCCTTGTCGGACAGCAGTCGATTTTCTTTATATCTTCGACAGCGTCAGATGCTCCGATATCCCACAGCTTGTCCACACTGTCCGAAAACTTCTGCCGTTTTCCTCCGGCGTCAGTTTCTCGTTTTCTGCTCTTTTGGAGTAAGTGCCACTCTTTCCACAATGCCTCTAGCTTCCGTTCGCATTTGAGCTTTGTGATTGTTTTAATGCGGGCCATGTTCCAAAACTTTAAGACGTTGTTTACGGTTTCTTTGAATGCGTCTTTCCTGTTAGCAGTGTACTGGATAACACTGAAGAAGTATTGCAAAACCTGCCGTGCTGTTGGCAATTTACTACCACTGATGGAGGACGACGGTTGGCCAACTAAAAAAATTTCCGAGGCCGATCTTAGAGAAGGTAGCGATGTTATTTTCGCCTTTCCTTTTGATGACTCTCTATTTGTTGCTTCAAGAGTTCTTCCAGTTATGGTTGCCATCGATTTGTCCATGACAAAGGATGAGGAACTCAGACAGAATTTCAAAATGTTATGATCTGCAAAAAAAGAAATAGGTTAGTGCATTTTCTAATTACCTATATACATTATACATTCCGCCCGGGTATGGTGACTCATTTTTTTGAAAAGTATAGGTGATCGTGGTTTTTCCCATTATTTGGCACTATACTAGCACATTGGTATTACCTGTATACAGGCACAACCTTTAAACCGTTAGTCGTATGACATTGGCAGGCACACCAAACGACTTCTCTCATTAAGAGGATTCAGAAAACATCCCTACTTAATGATTTATCTTGATTCAGTAAAAAGTTAAAAAGTGCGCATTTTAAAAAAAAAAACTCGTAATTTCAAGGTCGATGCGAGACCCCTAAATATTGATCAATTTTTGTAAAAATGGTACCAATGTGCTAGTATAGTGACAAATAATGGGAAAAACCACGATCACCTACACTTTTCAAAAGAAATTGAAAAGTGGGCCACCCTAGTGAGCATGGTATGTTTGGTGCACTTTTGCGTTTTTTCATTTAACTTTTTATTAGTAAAGTTTTTAACTAATTTATGTTTGAATGTTTTTAGTTTTTAAGTTTTATTTTTATCATGCGTATATTTGTCATGTATATAATTTTTACTTTTTGTTTTTGGCTTATGCTTGTTTTATGCTTTTTAATTTTTATTCTTGAAGTGGTTTTATTCTGTACTATAAATTAGTTTTAGTTTTTGACATTCGTATATTTTTGTCATGCATTAATTTTAGCTTTTTATTTATTAGGCCTTGAAAATGGGTAGAGTTGCCCGAAACGTCGGCTGCAACCAAATATAATGACTTTTTTGCTCTACGTCTTCGTTTTTATCCTATATATATAATATATATATATATATATATATATATATATTGGCTTACCTTGGTTTCGTTATATATATATATATATATATATATATATATATATATAATAATGACTGATGATGCGAAGTTTGAAACACAAAATAAGGTAGCAGTAAACAAACCGAAAAGAATAACTGGACAGATACTGAGAACCTTTAAAAGGAGGGAGAGGAGGAATATAATGATTACTCTCTTGAAAACAGTGAACATCCCCATGTAAAAAAGTTGACACTACTAGAAGGAATTCAGAGAAACTTCACAGCCGAGATCAAAGGATACAAAGAACTAAATTACTGGGTAAGGTTACGTGAATTAAATTTACATTCGCTGGAAAGAAGAAGAGAGAAGAGGTACATCATTATTTACACATAGAAAATAATGGAGAAACTAGTCCCTAAACTTACTTTGAACCCTGTAACCACTCCGACAACAGTGGAAAGTAGGAAAGGAAGAATGTATCGTGTTTTCAAACTAAAGACTAGACAGGAAACATTCTCAACCCTGAAGAAAAATAGCTTTATTGTGAAAGGGTCAAAACTGTTCAACCAGGTGCCCAAGGACATACGAAATACGACTGGTGTAGTGGTGGAAATCTTCAAGAGAAGAGTAGACACCTGGCTCAGAACAATACCAGATGAGCCGGGAGTATCTGGCTTATGTGAAGGGGAAAGCACACAAGAAAACTCTCTACTTCACTAGGCCAACTCGAGAGGAGGATCAACAAGCCTGACGTCCGTGAAATGAGGAATCTTCGCACGAAATACCTGAAAGAGTTGAAATATATATATATATATATATATATATATAATTAAACACGTGAATTAAACATGTGAAATGACGTCATTCTCTGACGAGGTGTACTGCTGAATACACGAAAACCTTGGAATATTTTTTCTTTTTCCTTGTGGTTTGCATCATATATATATATATATATATATAATATATATATATCGGGTGGTCCGAAAAAATGACGCATTTTTTTAAAAATTAATATCTCAGTAACCCCCTTCCTTATCATGACAATTTTTATATGCAAGATACTTTCAAACTTCTTTTTTTGAATGCAAGAAACGGAATTCTGATTTTATAGTTTTCTCGCAATTAACAAAAGTAACAACATGGGTCAAAAAACAAAAATCGCAATATAATATTCGTTTTTTATACGATTCATTTTTATACGATATCATGCGATATTTTTGCAAGTTATTACAAAACTCTACAGGAATGAACAAGTCAAATTGTGGATATTTTTATTTTTTAACAATTCGTCAGTACCCTTAATGATGTTGTCAGAGGAAGATCGTATTCTCATTAACAATTGTTACTGTGAAAAAGGATGGAAGACTGGAAGGTTATTGCAAGAGTTTCCCGACAAAAAGTGGAAAAGGCGTGCAGTGGAAAGACTCTTAAAGAAGATTCGCGAATCGGGAAGTACTGCCAGAAAACCAGGAAGCGGTAGACCTAAAACAGCTTCGGTTCCAGAAAATGTGGATTACATCAACGATAAAATCTGCTCTCAAGAAGATAAACCAGGAAGTCATTTGTCACAAAGAACAATTGCTAAACATTTGAATATTGGAAAGACTTCTGTACACCGAATAATTAAAGCACAAAAACTAAAAGCCTTCAAAAGAATAGTATCTTCTAGAAAAGTGATACTGTTAAGGATAAAAGAAAAACAAGGTGCAGAAAGTTACTTGATAATTTCTCTGTCGTTGATATTAAAAAGATAGTCTTCACGGATGAAAAAGATTTCACTCTAAAAATTCCGCGAAACCGTCAAAATGATGTTGTCTACGGGCGTGGTAAAAAGTGTGACATTTCAATAAACAGATTGTATCATGAAACGTCAAGATTCTCCAAAAAGGTTATGATATCTGCAGGGTCTCTTGGAATGGCAAGACAGATGTTCATTTTATTGAAACTGAAAAGACAAAGGTGAATTCTGCAAATTACATTGAACTTTTAAGAACAAAATTGTTGCCGGATTGTCGTCGCCTGTATCAAGAAAATGATTTCATATTTCAACAAGATGGAGCACCGTCGCATACAAGCTACGCCACACAGTCGTTTCTGATTAGCAATACACCAAAATTAATAACGAAAAATGAGTGGCCACCACAAAGCCCAGATTGTAATCCTATGGACTACTCAATTTGGGAGTTACTAAAAGAGAAGGTTTACCGAGGTCGACGAGAAAAATTCACCGAATCAGAATTAAAAAGTAAAATACTTGAATCTTGGCAAGAAATTGGCATTAATGAAGTAAGAAGTATTATTTTTGTGTGGAAGAAAAGACTTAGATTAGTGTGTCAACAGAGTGGTGGTCCAATCGATCATTTACTGTAAATTAATTAGTTAAATTTCTGATTAAATTTTTCCTTTCTCATGATATTCGTTTTTTGACCCATGTTGTTACTTTTGTTAATTGCGAGAAAACTATAAAAGATATCAGAATTCCGTTTCTTGCATTCAAAAAAGAAGTTTGAAAGTATCTTGCATATAAAAATTGTCATGATAAGGAAGGGGGTTACTGAGATATTAATTTTTAAAAAATGCGTCATTTTTTTCGGACCACCCGATATATATATATACAGGGTGGGCCGTAAGTTTCCATACATAGGAAAAATAAACATTTTTTTATGGACAACCATTTTATTTATATAATATGCTCTACATGGTTGCCATTGTTTTGAAAACACATTTCAATACGTGTTCCCCACTGTTGATGAACACATTAGCACAGTTGACGTTATGCTTGTAATGGCGTTGGTGATACGTTCCTTTAGATGATTTATGTCTCGTATCTTTTCCTGATACACCATGGCCTTCAAGTGCCCCCAAAGATAGAAATCAAGCGGGGTGAGATCTGGAGATCTGGGAGGCCACTCCACAGGACCACGCCGACCAATCCAAGCATCCGGAAACTGCTGATCCAAATACCGACGCACGTGAAGACCATAATGAGGTGGAGCTCCATCTTGCTGGAAGTAAACTGGGAAGTTACCTTCCTCGTTTAGCAGGGATGGGAAAATCTCTTCTTGCAACATGTTAAGATACCTTTCGGCATTAAGATTTCCACTGACAAAAATTGGTCCAATAATTCTGTCACCCCATATCCCGGCCCACACCATCACTTTACCGGCACCTTGCATCTTCGTCGGACTCAGCCAGTTAGGGTTAGCATTACTCCAATAACGTATGTTTTGCCGATTAACCTCTCCATTGACGTAAAAATTTGCTTCATTAGTAAACAAGATCTTACGTCAAACGCATATTCTTAGGGTATCTGAAACATAAAACAAACGTTTAATTTTTCCTATGTATGGAAACTTACGGCCCACCCTGTATATATATATATATATATATATATATATATATATATATATTATATATATTATATATATATATATATATATTATATTTCTATTAAATGAACGCTGGGTAATATTCTAATGTTGTTTCATAAATATTTCAAATAGTCAAGTGAAACTACTTGTATATTTATTCCCTAACTTTTGTTTAAAAAGAGCAATGAAAGTTGTTTTATTTCAAGGACAAAATGGGCTATACAGTAGCCAGTCTAAATCCGAATTGTTACTCAGCACTTTTTGATACAATCTCGTCCCTTGCATGAGTAATTGTGATATCGTGCAAAAGACGACGTTTTTATCGCATTTCCACTTTGTGTAGATGTTCAATTTTAATTTTCTGCATTGCGCGAGACCACCAAATCCAATATTTCAATATTTATAATTCATATTCTAAAGAATGTTTTATTTCGCGATGGAGGGAAGGGGGGTTCTTTCAATTTAATTAATAAAAAAACATCCTCAAAATTATTTCTTTTTCATGAATCAAAGGTAAAGAAAAATTATCGTCGTAAAATACAAATAGTTCACAAAAGTATCGGAGTTATTGATTTAATATTGAGAATTATTATTGCTTTCCGTTAATGTACAATATCTATTTTACTGATATTGACATAATATATATATATATATATATATATATATATATGAGAGAGAGAGAGAGAGAGAGAGTTCTTTGCAAACGTCATTCCACTAGATTTAAATCCATATAGGCAAGACGGATATCAATAAGGTTCTCTATTCCTCCATTAGTAAGGAAGAAATCTTCGTTTTTATCGTCATTGCCGGCATATTTGCACTCAGCCGAATACAATGCACCGAATGCAGCACATTTTCAACGCCATTTTAATCCCAATTTACATAATTCCGAAGAAAAGATGGCATTAAATTTCTTTGAACGCGTTTCTGTGCTGTGTATAATTTAGGGTGGAGCGAAAAATACTTTTTTTCTAGTATGAAGTTCTAATAGTGATTAAAAGTTGCATTTAGTGGACGATATATACCTGCCAAAATATGAGTTCATTTGTTTAATATGTTCAGCTGCCACCAGGGGGCTAAAGTTAACACAATTTTGGGTAAAAATGAAAAAAATGCTTCTATTTTAGGTTTATCAAACTATTATAAAATTTTATCTTAAAATTATCTAATAGTTTGATTAAGATTCATAAATGATAAGAATTCGTTTTGTAAAAATGCCTTTTCATATGCTTAATATCTTCAGCTGCCACAAGAGGGCTGAAGTTAACTTAAAAGTGACAATTAAGTATGATTCTGTATTTACTTGAAAAAGGGAACAGTAATAAATTAGGATGTCTCTCCTCCTTTATACTGGCTTGAGACAGTTAAGAAACGTTATTTCGTGCCTTAGCGGAGTTACCACCCTTTCTCCAACCAACCTCCCTCTAGAAAGGGTTCTTGCTGAAGACTATTTAGTAATTTGCTTTTGTGTCAAATTTTGGCTGTTTTTTCTTGATTCTAATGTAGCACGAATCCAACCGTCTCTGTTTGTAGGTCCGCAGACTGATCCAGCAGCGTCTGTAACGAGCTTGACTCATCTCTCTACGGCTTGTGTATGACATGGAAACTGAAATAATTCTGAATGAAGAGTAGTACCATGTTTGATGCATGATTCAATATCATCAAGAGAAACTCCTTTGGTTATCGGTGGTTCTGCTATCTGAAAATCTTGCCACATAATGAGATCTGTATAGTCTTTGGCATAAAAATTATTTCTGGCACCTTAAATACCTGATAACATCTGTTTCTTGAATGCATGCCCTTGCTTTTATGATACGCCTAAATTCCAACTGACGCACATGCTCCCTTTCATCAGCTATCATTGCAATGAGAATGTTTTCTTGATTTGCGTAATATGCATTTCGCTGAATGACTGAGTAGTCATGTACTCTCCTAAGCTCTTCACGGAGATACCGGCTTCTTGCAATCATATGCCACATATGTTTAGCACCATATTGGCATAATGGTTTACGCTTTATCTGAAACCACATTGGTGCGTATACCCTAAACAATGAAAGTAGCTAATTCTTGTAAATTGCCTGAAGGATTCTCTGTGCTTGCATATAACCGCAGAGTCCTGTTTGCTGTGGTGAGCCACCTTGAATGTGATATATTGCCTGGACTCTTATGACTAAGACTCTTTGAGAATGTTCCACTTGATATAGCCTTGTGAATTTCAAGAAGGTATTTCTGGTCAGTACTTATGTCATCTACATCAACTTCACACATGTCCTCTTGAATTTCAATGGGTTTGAAGTTAACTATGGGAAGCTTTTCACCGTCTGAAAGTGCTCGGCCAATTTCTCCTGAAAATGCTCTTGGTCCAGTAGTGGTACCATCCAAGTGATGAAACAGATGGCGCAATGGAAGTTCATTAAGGTGTAAAAGGCATATCAGCCACTGCAATGGCTTATTAAAGGCTTCTTCCAGTAATCTTATTGTGCCTCCAATACTACCAGTGTTAACCACTGTCGAATCACAGCCAACTGCAACGATGTTCCCTATATCAACATTCCTTTCTTTCAAGCAATTCACTAGCGCTGTGCAAATGTATTTAGCTTTGCCACTGGAAGGTGTCACATGTGCAAAGTACAGAGAGTGTGGTTCAGATATTATGCTGATATGCTCTTTGCGTTTGGTTCTTTGGTGGTTAGAGCCATCACTCTCCTGGACTTGAATCATTGTTTTATCCTTTCTGCCATCAAAGTATAATCCCCGCATAGTTTTTGGCTCTCCTATCTGTTGTAGTTCCTTTCTCTGTTTTTGTCTTTCACGTCTTAGCTTACTTCTGTCTATAATATTCCCTTTGTCTTCGGGAGTAACAATTTTAAGATCTGCCAATACTGCAGAAGCAATAGCAGCCCCAGCTCTGTCCGACATTTTAAATCTATCACAAGTAATTGCTAATGAAGGCAGTGGCTCACGCATCTGTTGTTCTGATATTACATATTGAGTCGAGGTTGTATCTTCCTCATTATCTTCAGATATCTCTTCTAGTTGTTGAAGTTCACTTGTCTCTGTTTCGATTTGTAAGTTGGACGTATTGGTTATAGCAGCACTAGTTGTTTGTGAGGATTCCAGACGTGCTTTTTCCATTTCCTTTCGATGTTCTCTTGCTTGTGATCGTCTTGTGTGTGCTATGTCAATGCTTCCTATCACCATTATTCTGCGTGTTCGTTGGTCATTTAAAAAATCCTGCTCTTTTGGAGGGACTTTCTTACTCTTTTCACATGAGCATCTCCTAAATTCCTTACATTTGCAGGTGCAGATGTCAAACAAAGTGCATTTTGAAGAGTTTTCAAATTCTTCAAGCTGATTTTTGTACTTAGGCTGATCCTTGCGTGACTTGTATGGCTTTAATAATGACCTGTATTTATCATGGTACACTCGCATCATCTGTAAAACGCGTGTATGTGAAACTATTGGCAAAGAGGCCTTCTTCCAAATATTTTCTACCTTTTTGGAAACTGCCTCTGCTATTTCAGAAAATGAAGGCTCCTTGTTATTCATCTGCTCCTTCACTAAATGTTTTGTGAACAGGTAATCTTTCATAATGCAGTTATAAGTTGGTAGTTGCATATCACTCATCTCACAAGGTACTTCAAATATGGCACACTTCATATGTTCTCTAGTGAAATGTTTATATTTAGTATTTGATGCCATAATATTTTTAAGAAAAATTCACAATCACAAAATATCCTGTAACATCAAAACATTATATAATTAATATATATATATTTTATAAGTATATAATATATTATATAAATAAACTAAAATTATATAATGCATTATAACAAGCATTTTATAATAAAATCAATATTATCTCTATATAAATCACTTTAAAATAAAGTTTTATAATATTCCGATCATATTAAAAAACTCTCCGATCAACTGAGCGACTAGGCCTACTACCTAAGAAGACAAGTGTTAACACACTGTTCTAATGACTCACAGAAAGAAATTCCTTCACACCAAAACCCTCCCACAACCCTCCCCACAACATTCAGTGTAGTCTCAACATGACTCAGTTACTCTAAATTGTGTTAACTTCAGCTCTCTTGTGGCAGCTGAAGATATTAAGCATATGAAAAGGTATTTTTACAAAACGAATTCCTATCATTTAAGAATCTTAATCAAACTATTAGATAATTCTAAGATAAAATTTTATAATAGTTTGATAAACCTAAAATAGAAGCATTTTTTCCCTTTTTACACAAAATTGTGTTAAATTTAGCCCCCTGGTGGCAGCTGAAAATTTTAAACAAATTAACTCATATTTTGGCAGGCATATTTCGTCCACTAAATGCAACTTTTAATCACTATTAGAACTTCATACTAGAAAAAAAGTATTTTTCACTCCACCCTAGACTGTATATGCCAGAAGTGAATAACATCATTTTATTGTTATATGTTAGCTCTTTTATGAAAGTATTCCATGAAATACATTAGCAAAACTTACGGCACAGTATAGTACGGTATGTACTGTAGGAGCCAGCGACCGTAGTTCAGTGAGTAACACCTTTTCTTTATAAGCGACGTCAAGACTCTCACACAGGTCGGGGGTTTTACCTCCCATTATGTTGGTAATATAATAATACCGGAATGAGAACAATAAGTTGCATTCCTCTGACTTGAGCGCAGCAGTGTCAGTTTCTGGTCCTCCTGACTGATTATATTATTATGTAATATGGTACTTCCACACACTCGCATAGTCAGTTACCAAAGTTAGGATACAAAGAGCACCACTTCACTGACGGCCTAGTGTATCCCAACTGGTAACCATTCGATATACACTCAAATTTATAAAACTCTCGCACTCATTACTGTTTACACAGGTGATAATTGTTTATATACTCCGAAAATGGAAGGTCAACACTCAGCAGAGTCCGACCTTCACCTCAAAATAGTGGGGTTCGGGGTAGGGGCTCCAGTTTCGGTCGGTGTGGAACTGCGGACAGACCGGCCCTAATGATAAACTTTCTACGTTTTCCCTTGCAATGCATATTTTATTGATAATACATAAAACGACGCTTGCGCAGAATTGTACAAGTGACTATAAATTTTAGTGTAAATTCTTTGAAGAAGAAAAAGAGGAAGAAATATATATATATATAATTATAAAGTGTGACGGACCTTTCGGTTTGACGGCCGGCGAAAAAAAAACCAACCTTTTTATTTAGTCAATGTTTATTACATTTCAGAATAATACATTTCAGTTCAGAGAAATGAAAAATAGTATCAAGAAAATAGAGTTGAAAGTGGAAAAAATAACAAAAAATTTAGACATTACTTGCAGAAGTCCGTGGTAAAAATACCACGCTTGAACAATCAACAGGGGCAATTTTATCTTTTTTAATAATACGTTTTTTATATCCCGGAATGAGCACATACTCAAACAAACAAACATTATCCGACTTCAGCTATATAGATAGATATGTAGCGGTCAGGCAAAGAAATTCCTTTTCCCCTCCATTCTCAAACATCTTGGAATCAAAACAAAGGCCTTGCACGTGAGCATGAAATTGGCCCACACAGGAAATACAGATTTTGTGGTATTTCCTGAAGCGACCACCAGAGGACGTCACCAAGGCCTATAAAATGCTGGTTCTTTCTCAAATCATTCTCACTTGCCATTTTCTCGTCTTGGTCGTCACGTCTCACTCTCAGCACCTTCGTCAGTAGCACCACTCGTCACGCCACCCGCTCTCCGGCCTTCGCTGAAGAGCGGTCTGCTGTTCCTCCAAGACTCCGGTCGAGCCTACACGAAGTTTATCATCAAGTAAGGCTCTCTACAATCTCACTCCGCTCGTTACTTTCTCCTCGTGAATCTACTCACTCTACATAACGCCGTTTCGACATCAGCCAGCCTCAGTCCCAAGTCACACTTGAACTATACAAGAACGAAGCAACACTTGAGGCGACTCTACAATTCCATCCTGCAAGAAAGAACAACACTGCTGTAGGCGTTCCGTTGGCCTCTTACCACAAGGCTCTACCGGCTGTCAACATTCATCCTCTCGCCGGCAAGGCCAACCTGACTACAGAAGCACCCTTCGAAGCCCAGGTCCGTAAACCTCCCATAGGTTACAAGCTACAACTTCACTTTGCTCTCCACTCATCCTTCACCACTCTTCGATCGGCGCCCGTTCAACAAGTATCTCAACAGGCCCTCTAGTCTCCAAGGGCGAACGCAATACGTTCAACCTTCACGTAGGTCTTCAATCTCCAGTTATTCATTTTCGGTAAGCTACTTCGGCGCTCACTCGGTCTATAGTATTCTTGTTACGTCGTGCTTCCACAAGTTCTGCCTAATCACGTAGGCCTAAAAAAATTTCCATTACCGTTCAAACTAACTAGTGGTTCCATTACCGTTCAAAGTAACTATGTAGTGTTTCCATTACCATCCGAGCTAAATCTCGCGTTAAGACCGCAGTAGGCCTATTCAAGTGTTGTACCAATACCGTAGTTTTGTATCACCCTGTTATTGTGTTCATTCGTATAACTTACTTATCTTGCATCTTATTGTTTATGCGCTCCTTTAATGCATTACACTTTTCCAACCTAATCCTTATACTGTGCCGTACCGTACTTCCATTATTTCTGTTATCAATAGGTTTCATTATTTATTCTGTGTTCACTCGGCATATCTCATTAGCCTACCTAAATTAGTGTTTATCATCATTGTACTTACTCAACAATTAGGCTATATAACCATTTCTTATTGCTAATACTCAGCCATCTTTAGCATTGTGTAAATGCCGTTATATAATTGTTAATCATTATAAATACCTTTATTGAACTGTTAGTCGCTGTGAACAAATAATCGATTTATTTTCCTAATTAAACACAAAACAACAAGGCAATTTCTCTCTCCTTATTAATATTGTTTATTTGGGCAGTAGACCCAAATTGGTGACCCTAATTTCATATAATTTTATTCAGGAATTACAGTAAGCCTACTTTCTTAGCCACATCAAATCGGTGATCCGTAGGCCGCTATAAATTGGTGACCCTGGAGTGACTATAAATTGGTGACTCCAGCCTCATCATTAACACTCAGTCATTATCAATCAATTAAAAAAAAAAAAATTAGACTAACACGAACTTAGTTGTAGCTTGTTGAGTAAATTAACCCACTTTTTGTTATTCTTTATACTTTTTTTTCTTCTTCACTCCTTATTTGCATGTCTGTAACTCTCTTTATTGCATGTCTGTAGTTTGCATGGTATGACAGTGTTTGAGTTAAGAATGTGTTGCATGGTTTGTAATGCGTTCTTATTTTACTTCTTTTCGTCTTTCACGCCTTTCCAGCCTAGTGGGCTGCATCCTCTACCTCTCTATGTAGAGGAGGATCGGTCTGCAACAGCTGGAAGGTGTTGCTTTGAGTTAAGAATGTGTTGTTCTTGAGTTAAGAATGTATTGCATGGTTTGTAAGCGTTCTTATTTTACTACTTTTCATCTTTCACCCCTTTCCGGCAGAGTGGGCTCTACCTCCTTATTGAGTAGAGGACCGTTCTGCAATCTTTCCTATTCTCTCCGACTATTTTTCTGACTTGTCGGCAGTAGCCGGCGGATGATGATGGTGAGTCTTTTTTCTCTTTTTCTGAATGAATGTTAACCCACGAGTGATAGGTGTTGCTACTTACTTAACCCCCTTATTCTCTTTTCTTAACCCCCTACTCTTTCCTTTCTTTCGGGCTAACCTTAGAGTGGATCTTAGGGTCTTTGTTAGCCTTAGCTTCTGTAGATCTGTAGATTATTATAGTGCCAACTTTACGCTATAAACCGGTAACATCAAATTAATTAACCGTAGGCTACTATAGATATATATAGATAATTTTGAAGTGGCTGCAGAACCGTCGCGATGGTCCCGCAGCCTGTAGGCGACGCGACCGTCGCGCCGGTTTTGGAGCCCCGTACCAAGTCATGGCTACGAGACCGTCAAACTCTAGACTCTACCAACTGGTTAAGTTAGTTGAATGCCCAGTTGGGTCAACTGTACGCCCTTGACGATTGGTTAGGTTAAGTCGTGATATTTTCATTAGTTTTCTGTCAAAACTAACGAAAATATCATGACTTAACCTAACCAATCGTCAAGGGCGTACAGTTGACCTAACCGGCATTCAATATTTTTCCGTAGGTTGCCCTGTTAATTGTTTAAGCGTGGTATTTTTACCACGGGCTTCTGCTAGTAATGTCTTACTTTTTATGTTATTTTTTTTCCACTTTCACCTCTATTTTTTATACTATTTTTTAATTTCTCAGAACTAAAATGTATTATTCTGAAATGTAATAAACATTACCTAATAAAAAAGCTCTTTTTTTCCCTGCCGACCGTCAAACCGTAAAGATCCGAAGTGACTTTGCCTAATTACTTATTATAAATATTTATATACATACTTAAAATAAGAAATTATCCTTCTGTTATTTAATATTTCTGTCATTTTCTACTCTCCTTTTCTCTAACTTTTTCCTTTCCTGTTTTACCTCTTCATCAAGCCTTTCCGTATTCTTTAACTGACGACGTACGTTCAGTGTTGTCATGATTATAAATGGCAACTATCTATGAAATTTTAAATTGTATCTGCTTCTCTTACTCAAATCCCCTTTTATTTGATGCAAATGATATCTATCTATCTAATCTCTCTATCCATATATATATATATGGATAGAGAGATGGATCTTGGTTTTGCTTCTGCCCGAATTGTTTATTCTGACAAAGGTCAAGTTTGTTCCTCCACTTTAGACCTACAGCTTAACGTGAAATCCGAGCCACCCCCCACCACATGTAGTCATAAATTACAAAGTCCTTTCCCAGACTCGATCTAACGACCTCCCGATCACCAGCCCAGCGTCTTAACCACTAGGCCAGGCAGGGTACCCATTTAACTACGTCTATTTTATTTTTATGGATTCGTAGTCAGCGATGCTAACCATTAGACCGTGTATATATATATATATCTTTACGATATATATATATATATTATATATATATATATATATATATATATATATCTATATATATATATATATATATATATAGGGTGGCGTAAAAGTTGCGCATCATAGGAATGTTCAGTGTTGACTACAATATATTACTTTTTTCTTTTAGGTAGAGGATGGCTGCGAAATTAGCTTGGTTTTAATGTATGGAATACCAGGTACAACAAATCGATGAATCGGTACAGAATTTAATCTATCCTTAATAGGAAGATTCTTGAACCTCTTTCTTCTCACAATCTTCTTTCAGATCGTCAGTATGGGTTCCGCAAGGAACGCTCGACTGGCGAGTTTCTTGCATATCTCTCTGACTTTTGGTCATCCTCCTTTCGGGATTTCGGTGAAACTTTTGCTATTGCGCTTGATATATCAAAAGCATTTGATAGAGTCTGGTACAAATCTTAAATTTCTAAGCTGCCCTCCTTCGGTTTCTACCCTTCTATGTATGCCTTCATCTCTAATTTCCGTTCTGGCCGATCTATAGCTGAGGTTGTAGATGGCCACTGTTGTTCTCCTAAAGCTATCAACAGTGGTGTTCCTCAGGGTTCTGTCCTGTCACCCACTCTTTTCCTTTTATTTATTAATGATCTTTTAATTCGTACTTCCTGTCCTATTCACTCCTCTGCCGATGATTCCAATCTTCACTTCTCCACCCGCTTCCCAAAGCGTCTCTCTCAACAGTCACTCCATGATTCGCGTAGGACGGCTATGGAACACCTGACCTCTGATCTTTGTACTATCTCTGATTGGGGCAGAGAAAAACTTGTTGCTTTCAATGCCTTAAAAACTCAGTTCCTTCATCTGTCCATCTCGTCACAAACTTCCACACGACTATCTCCTTACCTTCAACAATATACAACTCAATCCTTTCTCTTCTCTTAACATTCTTGGGGTTTCCTTTTCTCGTGATCTTTCCTGAAAAAATCACATATACTATCTTTCCAAAACAGCTTCTAAGAGGTTAGGTGTGCTGTACCGCCTCCGCAATTTCTTCACCCCCGCTCAATTGCTCTCTCTGTACAGGGGTCTTGTCCGTCCCTGTATGGAGTACGCTTCTCATGTGTTAGGTGGCTCAACCCACACAGCTGTACTTGACCGGGTGGAATCAAAGCCTTTTTGTCTCATCAATTTCCCGCCTCTTACTCACGTCTTCAATCTCTCTCTCGCTCTTCGCCGCAATGTTGCTTCACTCTCTCTTTACAATCGCTAAAATAACGGACATTGCTCTTCTGAACTCTCTAACTGCATGCCTCCTCCTTGAAGGAGAGCACTCAGCACCAGACTTTCTACACTTTCTCATTCCTTTTCTGTCCAACTCTCTAACGCAAGGGTTAATTGGTATTTTCAATCTTCTATCTACTCAACCGGTGAACTGTGGAACAGTTTTCCTGAATCCATCTTTCCCCATGTCTATGACCTCCAAGGAATCTCGAAAGCCCTGGACCTTGATTTTGGCTTTTTTCTTCTTCTATTCGGGGGGGGGGGGGGGGGGATGTGGCACTTTTGCAGGCTTCGCCCTTGGCCCCTCCTTCCTGCATAAAAAAATGATGGTGTTCCACCACATTTCGCTACAAATGTTCGGAATTGGTTGAACGAGAACATATCTCATAGACGGATAGGTTGAAGGGGTCCGATTGAATAACCACCACGTTCCCGGACTTGACTCCACTCCACTTCTTTTCGTGGGATTACCTCCAGAATACAGTCTGCGAAAATTGTCCAAGAACACTTGACCAATTAAAGAACAGTATCAGTACTCTATGTAACAACATTACTGCAGACATTATTGCAGATGTGTACAACAGCTTACGTACTCGCATTAGATTGTGCAG
Source organism: Bathynomus jamesi (assembly GCA_023014485.1). NCBI lineage: Eukaryota > Metazoa > Arthropoda > Malacostraca > Isopoda > Cirolanidae > Bathynomus > Bathynomus jamesi. Next base: position 101,099 of record JAJOZX010003952.1, read on the forward strand.
TGAAATGCAAGGATCACTATTTGAAAATCTCCTTTAATTAACATTGTCAATTAGCCACTAAAATACAGTGTGTGTGTGTGGTGTGTATATATAATTTTATATATATATATATATATATATATATATATATATATATATATATATATATATATATATATATATATTAGTGGTGGACCGGATGTCAGTTTTTCAACATCTGCGGATGCGAATCTTTAATTTCAATATCCGCGGATGCGGATATTTAGTTAATCTATCAATATAATATAGAATTACGAATATATGACATAATTTTTCAAATTTCGTGATATTACTATTATGTCAGGCAATACATAAGAATTAAAATTAATATTAATGTTTTCATTATGATAAAAATAATAACTTTCTCAAGAGTTTCAGCCACAGAAAATTCAATGAATCAAGTTTCATTCAATTTTCTGTGTTACCAGGTATTTATATTTTGAGGTTTATATATTTGTTTGTTCATTAATAATTAATACTTTGCATGAAATGTGCATGACTGGGCCTTATAAGCTACTTTATAAGCTAATTTAATTGTAAATTGCATAATTTATTAGAGGTAATATCCGCATAAAATCCGCAGTCAGAAGTGCGGATGCGGATGTTAAAGATTATGCGATGCGGATATCCGGTCCACCACTAATATATATATATATATATATATATGATGCAAACCCACAAGGAAAAAGAAAAATGATTCCAAGGCCTTTCGTGTATTCAGAAGTACACCTCGTCAGGAATGAAGGGAGAAGGCGAGATAAGAAAACTATGTACAACGGGACAGAAAAACAAAAAGATTAGCACATGATTAACAAGCGTTGATTAGAGGCAAAAGGTATTTTAACAGATACTGTCAATTTTATACATTCCCGCACTGTTATTGAAATTATTTTTAAAATGGATAAATGCACATTCTAGAATATTCCTTTCAATTATATCTGTTTTTAACGAGCGCTTTAGAACTATCCCACTTGATACGATGATTACATCTATACATATGTTATTACAGCTATACATATTGTTTAACCATATGTATAGATGTAATCATAGTATCAAGTGGGATAGTTCTAAAGCGCTCGTTAAAAAGATAGATATAATTGAATGGAATATTCTAGAATGTGGATTTATCCATTTTAAAAATGATTTCAGTAACAGTGGAATGTATAAAATTGACAATATCCTGTTAAAATACCTTTTGCCTCTAATCAACTCTTGTTAATGATGTGCTAATCTTTTTGTTTTTCTGTCCCGTTGTATATATTTTTGTCATCTCGCCTTCTCCCTTCATTCCCTGACGAGGTGTACTTCTGAATACACGAAAGATCTTGGAATCATTTTTTTTCCTTGTAGGTTTGCATCATTCATTCATTTCACGTGTTTAATTGTGAAATTCATCCCATACACACACACACACACACACACACACATATATATATATATATATATATATATATATTGTGGTGCAACCACTTTTGATTGCATTTCTTGCGGGTGCGGGTTCGTTTGTTCAGGATGGCTCTGGTTAACCACTCGGATGGCCTTTCAATTTTACACGCACAACTTTCTCGGCTTACTTGAAGCCCACTTTAAATTTCGAACTTTCGGAATTAATTTACCCTCAGCTTACAAGAGAAGCCTGTTGGAAGGAATCATAAAAACAACACACTCCCTTATATAAAGTTTATTTGATTTTACTTGCAATGGGATACAATTCAAAAGAGGTTTACAATTACAGATCTACAGTTACAAATTTTGATTAAAAAATATAATTTAGATTTAAAAAAAATGTTTGCAATTATACAGGGGTTTTTATGCAGAAAAGAGGGGCCAAGGGCAATGCCCGGAAAAGTTCCTACCCCCCGACCAAAATCAACGTTCAGGTTGTTCGAGATGCCTGGACAGTCTGTGCTTGAAAGATTGGAGGTCATTGTCAGCGGGAAAGATGGATTGAGGAAGATTGTTCCAGAATTTACCGGTTGAGTAGATAAAAGATTGAAAATACTGATTAACCTTTGCGTCAGAGATGTGGACAGAAAAAGAATGTATTGAAAATCTGGTGCTGCGTTCTCTCCTTAAAGGAGGAGGCATGCAGTTAAAGGGTTCAGAAGAGCAGTGTCCGTTATTTTAGCGATTGTAAAGAGAGAGTGAGGCAACACTGCGGTGAAGAGAGAGAGAGATTGAAGACAGTGAGTAAGAGGCGGGGAATTGATGAGACAAAGAGCCTTTGATTCCACCCGGTCAAGTGAAGCTGTGTGGGTTGAGCCACCTAACACATGAGAAGTGTACTCCATACAGGGACGGACAAGACCCCTGTATAGAGACAGCAACTGAGTTGAAGTGAAGAAACTGCAGAGACGGTACATCACACCTAACCTCTTAGAAGCTGTTTTGGAAAAAGAGTATATGTGGTCTTTTCAGGAAAGATCACGAGAAAAGGAAACCCCAAGAATGTTAAGAGAAGAGGAAGGCTTGAGTTGTGTATTGTTGAAAGTATGGGAATAGTCGTGTGGAAGATTGTGACGAGTAGACAGGTGAAGGAACTGAGTTTTTGAGGCATTGAAATCCACAAGGTTTTCTCTGCCCCAATCAGAGATAGTACAAAGATTAGAGGTCAGGTGTTCCATAGCCGTCCTACTCGAATCATGGAGTGACTGTTGAGTCAACACAGTGTTGAGAGAGACGCTTTGCGAAACGGGTGGAGAAGTGAAGACTGGAATCATCAGCAAAGGAGTGAGTAGGACAGGAAGTGCAAATTAAAAAAATCATTAATAAATAAAAGGAAAAGAGTGGGTGACAGGACAGAACCCTGAGGAACACCACTGTTTATAGTTTTAGAAGAACAACAGTGGCCATCTACAACCGCAGCTATAGATTGGCCAGAAACGAAATCAGAGATGAAAGCACAGATAGAAGGATAGAAACCGAAGGAGGGCAGTTTAGAAATTAAAGATTTGTACCAGACTCTATCAAAAGTGTTTGATATGTCTAACCTCTAACGCAATAGCAAAAGTTTCAACGAAATCACGAAAGGAGGATGACCAAGAGTCAGAGAGATATACAAGAAGCTCGCCAGTCGAGCGTCCTTTGTGGAACCCATACTGACGATCTGGAAGAAGATTGTGAGGAGAAAGATGTTTAAGAATCTTCCTATTAAGAATAGATTAAAAAACTTTCGAAAGGCAAGAAGTCAAAGCAATTAGACGACAGTTGGAGGGTTGAGAGTGGTCACCCTTCTTTGGGACAGGCTGAATGAAAGCAAACTTCCAGCAGGAAGGAAAAGTACCAGATGAGAGATAAAGACGAAAAAGTTTGCCTTGGCAAAGTATCAGCACAGAAACACAGTTCTTGAGAACAACAGGAGGAACATCATCAGGACCGTGAGTTAAGCCTCGATGGGGCAGAAAGAACATCTTTGAAAGAGATTCTAATTTCAGACATAATTAAGTCAGAGGGAGGAGGAGATGGAGGAACAGCACCGGAATCGTCAAGAGTTGAGTTGGAGGCTAAAGTTTGAGCGAAGAGTTCAGCTTTGTCAGGAGAAGAGACGGCAACTGAGCTGTCGGAATGGAAAAGAGGAGGGACAGAAGAGGGAGTAAAGTTGTTGGAGAGGTTCTTAGCTAGATGCCAGAAAGAGCGAGAAGAATTGGGATTGGATAGATTTTCACATTTTTGTCTGAGGAAGGAATTTTTGTCGAGTCGAAAAACAGATTTTGCACGATTCTGGGCAAAAATATAAGCTGCTCTCTGTTGCGGATAGCATTAGAACAAGTAAAGTTAAATCAAAGATTTTAGTCATTTCATGGGAAATCACAGAAGTACTATCGAAGGGCCTCCTAATCAGCGGCACCAAAGTGCCAAAGGCGCCTGCTCTTAGGAGGATCCAAAGGCCGAATTGGAGCGATAGGACTGGAAACAGATATAAGATTGCGGTCGGAGGATCCTAACGGAGAAAAAGTTTGAAAGAGTAAGACGAAAGATGAGAGGTGAGGAATAAATTCAAGATGTTGGGCCTATCTCCAAGGCGATCGGGGATACGAGTAGGGTGCTGTACAATCTGCTCTATGTCATTTAGGATAGAAAAGTTGTAAGCTTGTTCACCAGGGATGTTAGTGAAATGAAAGGAAAGCCAAAGGCGGTGGTGAACATTGAAATATTCTAAAATGGAGATTTCAGCAAAAGGAGAGTGGGATAGAATGTATTCAACTTTGGAAATGATTTAGTCTAAGAATTTTGGATAGTCAGTAGAATTAGGAGGAAAGAAGATAGCGCAGATGTATTTAGTTTGAGATTGGCATGTAAGCTGTAGCCAGAGGGTATAGAATTCGAAAGATTCGAGTTCGGGAATACGAGAACAAGTCATTGCGTACAAATACGCAACATCCACCTTTGGAATGAAATTGAGTATAGCGAATTGAGTAAGAGTAAGAGGGCATAGAAAAGGGATTGCTGTCAGTTGTCCCAAACACCTGAGTTTGAATGAGAAGGAGAAGGTGAAGTTTAGAGGAGGAGAGGTGGTGTTCAACAAATTGAAAATTTGAAGAAAGGCCACAAATGTTGCAAAGGTTTATGAAAAGTGAATTAGGCAGAGGCCCAGAACATCTCAAATGGGCAGTAGCAGAACCAGCCCCGGGGACTCCGAGGCTCTTGAAGTTTTTGCCATTTTTTTAAATTTTAAAAAGATTATGTAATGTGTAAGATGCATGTGTATATATAGTGAAGAATAGGGAGAGAAATGTGTGTTTGAGAACATGCTGGGCTGCTCACAGGGTAGATGAGAAAGGGAAAAAAATCAGCTAAGGAGGACTTCCCTGGTTGATTTGTGTCAACAATCTTCTCCTTAAGAGGTTACGTCTCAAATGGTTTATACAGAGGGATTTTATATAGCTGTGACTCAAGAAATGGCACTTAATTTAAATTCCTTAAAGTAAGTTATTTTACAAAAATTATGGAGATTTAGTCTTAAGACTTCTGCGTGAGTTCCGCAGACTTTTTCAGAAATAAAATCCGCCACTTAAATTTTCACAAAATTTTCAAAACTTCTGCGCGAACTCCGCAGGTTTCCTCGGGAAACAAGATCACTACAAGATATTTGCTCAACACAAAAACTGTAAAATTATTCCCTGAGGAAACAATATTCAGCAAATTTACAAGTTAAAATCTTGACATGTGAGCAATAATTAATTAAATTCAAATAAATTTTCACAAAGTTCTTTGCTTGCCGACTATCATTAACCTTTGCAAAACAATGTAGGACAGTGAACAATGAAATACCAATTTTTCTTGCAACGTGAGACAATTTTAAATGGGCTTAGAAATTTTTTCAATCGTGCAACAGAATTCAAAGATTTTAAAGCCACTTCAACTTTAGAACACAAAACTACAACTGCCTTATAACTCTAAGTTACACCTTAAGATTCCAAGGACTCCTCATTCTAGTTTCTAAGGGACCAATGAAAAATATTTTCATTACATGACGTCATTCGTACATAAATTACTGATCTTCTTTTGGCGCTAATCTCAATATCGTTATAATTATGTTCCGCCTTTCTTAAAGAAAAAATTAAAATTAAAATTTAAAATCTTCTCTCGAGGATTTTCCTTAGGCGAAACCAAAGAATAATTATAATAATAAAAAACCTTTTACTCCCCTCGATAGATTAATTACTTGACCGTAAATCTGTTCTGGGATGTCAAACAACATTTCGTTTTCTGATAACGCACTCAGCCCTTCGGCACGATCTTGGGCATCGGATTATTCTACTTTTGCATGTCTTCATTTGAAAGATTTGAATTTTCATGTGAAATTAAATCGATTTCAAAGTCACATCATGCTTTCTTTCTACCATTTATATTTAAGTTGTTATTTGAGATTTACGCATACAAAGTTATACTTGCAACTGGGAAAATTAAATCCACTATAGTCCGAATAAGTAATAATAAATGACAAACATTATAGTTTTTTCTTTTTCATGGTGTTAGCCCGACGTGGGCAACGGGTCACTCACACGTCGGACTAACATCATGAAAAAGAAAAAACTATAGTGTTTGTCATTTACCATTACTTATTCGGACTATAGTGGATTTAATTTTCCCAGAAGAGTTCCTTTCCTTGTTCCATGCACGGTCTGTGTGTATCATGAAAAACCCTCAGGGGACCATTCTGAGTTCAATCCCATATATATATATATAATATATATTACAGTTATATATATTTTTTTTTTTTTTTTATTGGAGTTGTTTAACCTCCTTCGCAACATCTAAGGTCATATGGCGGAGGGGACCTACAACTTTACGTGGGATCCGAACCACGGGTCGCTACATAATCTGGGTGCGGAGGACGGTCTCCCATCCAACTACTACCCAGACTCAATGTCGCTTAACTTCGCTAATCTCCGGGAAGCGGTGTTACGACATTGGCCACGACGTAGCCCATATATATATATATGTATGGAAATTAAAACAACTCGTTCTTCTGAGTACTTTACCCCAACTAAGGTACAGGAACTGGGCTTATTTATTTCACTTCTTTAGTGCCATAAGAAGTTCAAATAAACTTCAAACTATTTAGAAGGATTATTTTCTTTATATTTCTTTGTATTTTTTTAAATAAATTTTTGTGTTTGTTTTACCGTATCCAGTAGAAAATCTGTTTACATAGAAAATACATGTAAACGTTTAGTAAACTACTCGACTATAGGACCTTTGAAAAATGAAGACAATGCTTTATCTGATGATCTAAAAGAAGCATCTGAAATATTAAGAGCTCAGTACGATCATCTTTCAGTATCCCAAAAACTGACAAACTGATATTTGATAGAAACGGGTTCTTTGAAGAAGAACTACAAGGGGAAAGTATAACGGACAAATGGAATGTCACACTGATCAAAAACTGCAAGAATGCAATAGCTGAGCCCCTATATTGGATATGGAGACAATCACTAGACACGGGAGAAATAACGAGCATCCTGAAGAGAGCGTGCATAGTACCAATATATAAAGGAGGAGATCGACCCGAGACTAAAAACTATAGGTCAGTATCGCTTACATCTCATCTCATCTCACTAAAATATTTGAAAGAATAGTTAGAGGAAAAATTTATGACTTTTTGGAAACTCAGAAAAAATTAAATGATAACCAACATGGATTCTGATCAGGCAGATCATGCCTATCACAACTAATGGAACACTACAACAACATTATTGATACACTTGAAAGTAATGAAAACTATGATGTAATATACACAGACTTTGCCAAAGCGTTCGACAAGTGTGACCATGGAATCATAATATGACGCATAAATTGAAATATATGGGAATAACAGGAAAAGTAGGGAAACGGATATATAATTTCCTTAGATAGCGGCGACAAGTCGTTACATTTCAAGGAATATCTTCATTAGAATAGAATCAGAAGTCCTTAACTCAGTACCACAAGGAAGAGTATTAGCTCCATTACTCTTCCTAATCATGCAAACTGACATAGGTGAGGACGTTACCAGAGACAGCGCAGTAACATCCTTTGCCGATGACACAAAGATAAGTAGAAAAATATGAAACCCAGGGAATATAGGATCTCTACAAACCGACATGAACAGAATCTACAAGTGGTTGGAAGACAACAGTATGAAATTTAACACTGAGAAATTTCAACTGTTAAGGTAGGGAAAAGGGGAGGAACTAAAATCCATGGAATACTATACTCCAAATGGACAGGAAATTCAGAGAAATTCTAAAGCAAAAGATTTAGGAGTTGTAATGACTGCTGATGCGAAATTTGAAACACAAAATAAGATAGCAGTAAACAGAGCAAAGAGAATAACTGGGCAGATACTGAGAACCTTTAAACAAAGGGATAGAATATAATGATTCCTCTATTGCAACCACTGATCATACCCAAGTTGGAATACTGCTCGGTCCTAATATCCCTATATAAAAAAGAAGACATTAATCAGCTGGAAGGGATTCAGAGAAGCTTCACAGCCACGATCAATGGGTGCAAAGAACTAAATTACTGGGAAAGGTTACGTGAATTAAATCTATATTCACTGGAAAGGAGCAGAGAGAGATACACCATTATTTACACTTGGAAAATAATGGAGAAACTAGCTCCTAATCTTATTCTGAACCCTATAACCCCCCAAACAACAGTGGAAGGTAGAAAAGGAAGAATGTGTCGTGCTCCCAAATTAAAGGCTAGACGGAGAACATCCTCAAACCTGAAGGAAAATAGTTTTGTTGTGAGAGGATCAAGACTGTTTAACCAGCTGCCCAAGGAACTAAGGAACACGAGTGGTGTTGCAGTGGACATCTTCAAAAGAAGAGTAGACGCCTGGCTCAGAACAATCCCCGATGAGCCGGGCGTACCTGGATATGTGAGGTGGAGAGTACAAGAAGCCAACTCTCTACTTTACCAAGCCAACTCGAGAGGAGGGGCAACAAGCTTGACCTTCGTGAAATGAGGAATCATCGCACGAAACATTTGAAAGGTTGAAAGGTACTGTTTACATGTTTCAAAAACATATAAATCATATATTTTAAATATATAAAATAAACTTTCTTTTAATTAAATTTAGACAAACAGGATACAGTACAGGCTTAACTTCTTCAGCTTCTTTTATAGTTAAACCAAAAATATAGATAAGTTCAGTGGCGCTTATAAGTATTTGTACAGGGAAATATTTTATTTATATTCGTTCTTATCTTTTGTACCATGCATAGGATAGTTCATTTGGAAAAAATTTACAAATAAAAAAATTAGTTCAACTCCAACTTATAATGCAAAACATGAGCATATAATGTAAACCATCAACGAATTTCAGGAAAATAAAAAAAAAAGTTAAAATGCAAAAGTGTTCGTACATTCACTAACAAAATTATTTCATACTTTGTGTGTCCACCTTTTGCTTAAATAACTTCAATGATGCGTTTTTGGTATTTTTCTACGAGGTTTCGATATCTCAGTAGAAATTTTAGCACATTCTTCTAAAGAAAATTGTTGCAATTCATTCAGAGTCGAAAGGTTTCTCTTGCGAACAGCTTTTTTCAAATCAAACCATAAATTCTCGATAAATTGAGATCTGGGCTTTGACTGGGCTACTCGAGAAGCTTGAAATTCTTATGTTGAAGCCATTTCATGGTGCTCTTACTTTTATGTTTTGGATCATCGTCTTGTTGCATTACCCAGGCGACCCATTCGCAACTCCCGAATTTTCTCCTAAAATTTTCTGATTTTTCTTCCAATTCAAGATTCCATTGATGACAAGAAGCTTTCCTGGACCAGAGGCACTAAAACATCCTCAAAGAAGCAAACTACCGTCACCATGTTTAACCATCGTTTATATCGAAATCGTGTAAGTCAAATTACATTTTCCCATAGAGATAATGTATTTTTGGGGGTAAGCGTGTTCAGCTCAAAAAATTTTTACAACAAAAATTAAAATATATGGCTTTATACAAGAATTATATATAACGTAATGTAATGTTTATTATACACGTACATTGACAATAGAATGTAAAATACATTGTGTAATTTTGTACATACTGTACTTATCAGAGATGGCTCCAAAGACTGTTTAAAGTGGAACCGCTGAAAGTGGAAAGTGGAAGTGAGGCGCCGAAGAACGCCTGTACATATTTACATATACGCGATCGCAAATAGTTCCGCAGCCGATTGGTCGTTTGTTAAATCGCGTAAACGCAAATCACGGTCACGTATATCGAATAACGTTCTCTTTTAAGCGAATCCGTGTAAATCAAGTTCACGTATAAAGAGGACTTGCTGTATTTGATTTTCGCCAAATATACCTTGCTCGTTGTTCCCGAAAAATTCAATTCTTTTTTTTTAGTCCGTGAACTTTTTTTCAGAATCCATCATTTTGATGATCATTGGCGTACTCTAAACGAGCTTCATTTTGCGTTTTTCGTAGCAGAGGTTTACTTCGTGCAACTCTTCCATGCACGCCATTCTTTCTCAATGTACGACGGACAGTAAAGGGCTGGGCATCGATCTTAGTCTTAATGTTTGACAAATATCACATGCAGTCACTGGTAGATTCGCAGTAACCATTCTTTCAGTCCATCTAGCTCTACGTTCTGAAATCTTGCCCACCTGCTTACCCAGGTAGGTGGGCAGTTGCCCACGTAGAGAAAGATTTCACCCACCTACTAAAATAAAATAAGAACATATACAGGGTGTTTCAGGAGGAAAGGTCAATACTTCGGGAGGTGATAGTATCGGTCATTGTGAAAAAAAAGTTCATATGAACATGTGTCTAATTCTGAATGGTTACGGAGATAGAGCTGTTTGAATCTGATGCGCGCGAAGGTCTTCCTCCCCCTTCCCTCCCCTATAACCTTGAACCATGTAAGCTGTAATGTAAGCATGTAACATAAGCCAATCGACAGCTGACTGTTGTGAGTGACATTGTTTGGTGTTTGAAGCAGTGTTAAGAATGCTACACACCTTCACACATGCCGAATATGCAGATATGGTGATGTCTACGGTTTTTGCGATGGAAGTGCAACAGCTGCTGTTGCAGAATACCGTCGACGGTTTCCGAACCGCAGAATTCCGGATCGAAGACTGTTTACCAGGGTTTTCAACACATTGCGTGAGATTGGTACACTTCCCAGCGCTCATGTTTCATCTGAACGTGAAGGTCAATAAGATGTGGATGAAGTGGAAAACATTCTTCAGTTGGTAGAGCATAGTCCTACTACTAGCTCACGAAGAATTTCTACACGTCTCGGTGTACCACACACAAGAGTATGGCGAACATTACGTGAGGAAGGCTTGCATCCATATCATGTACAGCGTGTACAACACCTTCAACCAGGAGACGCTGCCATGCGACTGGAATTTTGTCATTGGGTAAATGCTGATCGCCGATTGCTTCGATTAATACTGTTCATCGATGAAGCTACTTTCACCCGTGAACGGTATCAACAACACTCGTAACTCTCATCGGTGGTCAGACGAAAATCCGAATGCCACTGTGGAAACAAATTTTCAACATCGCTTCTTTGCCAATGTGTGGTGCGGTATCATCGATGATCAGCTGATTGGCCCTGTTACTTTAGAGAATCGTCTTACAGGATAAAGTTACCTAGAATTTCTGCAAAATGAATTGCCAGGACTATTGGAGGATGTTCCTTTGGCTACACGCCGCTGGTATGTACTTTCAGCATGACGGAGCTCCTCCACATTCTACCCGTCTGGTGATGCAATACCTAAATCAAACTTTCCCTGGTCGATGCATCGGCCGTGATGGTCCCATTCAATGGCCACCAAGGTCTCCAGACCTCTCTCCGTTAGATTATTGTTTGTGGGGGCGGATGAAAAGTCAAGTTACAAAAGAAAGGTGAATACACGAGACGAATTGCTCGCGCGCATTTTGGATGCTGCTGCCCGCATAAAGGAACGTCAAGATCAACTCAGACGAACAACACGCGATCTTCGCACACGAGTTGCAAAGTACATTGAGGTTGACGGTGGGATTTTCGAAAACGTATTGTAAATTGTAACAAATTTGTCATTTCTGTATGTGATACCATTCAAAATGCCATGTTTAAACATTAAATGTTAGAAACAGTAACTGGTTTCTCTTTCTTAATTACCATTAACAATGTTTTTGTATTTGTAGATTCAAACAGCTCTATCTTCGTAACCATTTAGAATTAGACACATGTTCATATGAACTTTTTTCTCACAATGACAGATACTATCACCTCCCGAAGTATTGACCTTTCCTCCTGAAACACCCTGTATATGAGTATATATGAGCATATGAGTATATATGCATCAACATATACATTTGATTTGATTTGTTATTTGTGATCAAATACAAAAACAAAAAAAAACTACTTTAACCCACCCATTAAAATTGTTTTAGAAGTAGCCCTGGTGTGCTATGTCACGGGACTACATGATCGGTCCATTTTTCTTTGACGATCATACCGTGACTGGAGCAAACTATACTTAAAATGTTACATACATTTTTTGTTCTTCCGAAAGTAAGGGCTATTGGAGTTGACATGAGAAGTGTAATCTTGCAACAAGATGAAGAGACTTCCCGCTCTGCCATTGCTGTTCGCAACTTTCTAGACACAATCTTTCCTCGGACGATTAGCATGGCCACTTCAGTTACTTACTTAACCTCTTTGGATTTTTATCTATTGGGGTGTGTTAAAACTCTTGTGTATTGTGACAAACCCAGTAGTCTGGCAAAACTCCGCCAAAGAAACAAAAGTTACTGAATCCATTCCACAAGAAGATCTTGGTAATAATCTAACGAAGTTCGAGCATTAAACAAGCACTCTCTCTTTACTATCGCTATTATAACGAACACTGTCCTTCTGAAGTCTCTAACTGCATGCCTCCTCCTTTAAAGAGAGAACACAGTACCAGACATTTGACACATTCTCATCCCTTTTCTGTCCAACTCTCTAACGCAAGGGTTAATCGGTATTCTCAATCTTTCATCCACTCAATCGGTCAACTTTGGAACAACCTACCTCAATCCATTTTTCCCTCTGTCTATGACCTTCAATCTTTCAAACGTAGAATGTCCAGGCATTTCGAAAACTTCGGACCTTGATTTTTGATCTCTTCTTCTTCTACAGGAGTGGGCGTTTTGGGGGGCATTTGCTCTTGCCCCTCCTTCCTGCATGAAAAAAAATGGTGGTCATTTTATAAAAGTGTTCGAAACTTGAATAGTTTGGAAATGGAAACAACCATATACATGGTGTACACAAATTATCTTTACAACTTCTCTCTCAAATAAAAATATTAGAAAATGATGTACACATACCGTTTTTGCTCCGTCTATGAGAAAAAGTAATAAAGTTTCACATAACCTCAAACATATTCAACGTGGGCACCATTTGTCACACGTAAGACGTCCAAACGGTATCCTCTCTCCATCCATGTACGCTGCAACATTTCATCGTCAACTTTTACAGCAGCTGCAGCAACTCTGGTCTTTAAATCGTCGATGTTGGCCACTGGAGTTGTGTACACACAGTCTTTTGCATAACCCTATAGAAAAAAGTCACAAAGTGTTATGTCTGGTGATCTGGCCGGCCAAGAGATGGGCCCACCACGGCCAATCCACCGATTTGGGAAATGCATGTTAAGGGAAGTTCCTACCAATTTCGTAATTGTGTACACCCTGTACAATAATCTGACATCTGACAACTATCACGTGAAACTTTATTACTTTCTCTCACAAATGGCGCAAAAACGATATGTGTACCTCGTTTCCTAATATTTTTATTTGAGAGAGAAGTTGTAAAGATAATTTGTGTACACCCTCTATATATATTGAATACATCGTGATTAATAAGAAAAGTTATATTAATGATATTAATAGGAAATCCTAAGATATATCAAATTAAGGTTTTAACATTAGTTAATTGCTTTTAGGTTTATATTTTAAGTGAAATTATACTTTTGACCAATATTGAAGAAAAAGGAACCCCCCAAAACACGTTACATCACATCACTATATATATATTATATATATATATATATATATATATATATATATGTGTGTGTGTGTGTAGTGTATTCTTTGCTTTTGAATAACGTGTCTTCGAACAGCTGTTTCTTTGATCTGACTTTAAGATAAAGAAGCGTTCTGCATTTTCTTTTGCTCGAGGCACCTTGACGTGTTAGACAATATTTAAGACTTGTGTTAGACAACATACTGCAGATAATATCTGGTCGATCACTGGATTAATTTATTTTTACTGCATTAGAAATTCTTATTTATGATGGTATTTACTCTTAAAAATATGATTTGGGGCCTATTATTTTTGTTTTTTAATGGTCGGACTATTATTGAAGATGGTTTGCATACTTCATGACTTTATAACCATAAACATAAGAATATTCTTCGTCCACGGAGAATGTGATCAGCACTCTAATAATATAACCTAACCTAATAATCTACGCTAACCTCACCTATCTTAATTTAACCCAAACAACTTGTCGACGAAATGTCCTTATGAAGAGTATGCTTGGAGAATGATTCGGCAGTGCAGGCAAACATAGTCTTCCAACTTTGAACCCACTTAAAGATTTTAATTATCACTCCCGTTTAACTGATTTCTTCTATGTATTGCATGTTGTCTGGTCTATATTTCTCTACTTGTGAAGCATTTAACAAACATCAATACACAAACATCAACTGATCTGCAGGAAGGAACGAGAAATTTATGTGTCCTTTGTACTTGTGATGTACTGATTCCAAAATTTAGCCGATGCCGATGCCGATTCTTTGCCTAGATTTTAAAAAATCAATTCCCTTGATAAATTATACTGATTTATGTGAAAACTTTCAACTTTCATATTTTTACATTTCAAATTTGTTTAAATGCTTTTCTTTAGCTCACTTCACAACATACAGCACAAGAATTTGTTACTCATATACCGTAGCTAAAATTATGTTAAAAAGTTTTATTACTCAGTAAAATGATAAAATAATTTTATTTTAGTTTCATAAATTGAATACCAATATTTAGAGTAATTGCTTTCCTTAAGTTGAAGGTATTTTCTTTCTTCAACATTGTAAAAAACAAAAAATTTTCATTAAAATTTCAAGGCCCTGGTGGCCTATTGAAATAAAAAAAATGGACATGCAACTTGGGTTTATAAAATTAGTAAAACACTTAAAATAAAGTCAACATAATAAGAGGGTTTAATATAAAAATTATATATTACAACTTAAGGATCACCTGAAAATCAGGGCCCCCAGCCTTCGTTAGTTAGCCTTATAAGGCTAACTAACGAAAATATCACGCCTTAACCTCGTTAGGTCAACTGTACTCCCTTGACGACTGGTTAGGTTAAGTCGTGATATTTTCGTTAGTTAGCCTTATAAGGCTAACTAACGAAGGCTGGGGGTCCTGATCTTCAGGTGATCCCAACTTAATACAATTATTATTAATAAAGAGTAGGAGATTACAATAGTTTATAATATTTAGATTTTAGCTAGTTAGAAAAAATGTACATTTATGTGCAACTTAACTTATTAAGCTTTGCCTTTTTCGTAAATGTATAATAAGGGATGACCGAAAAGTCAGGACACATAGTGGAAAGAATCTGTTTCATGCATTATGGTGGTTTATTCATGATAAGTGCTCAAACTGAGACCCATTAACCTCGATACACTTCTTAATTCTTCTTCTGAGTGACATCATGATATGAAAAATAATGAATATACAAACTGCAGTGAGTGGGTTTTCTATAGACAGTGAAATTGGGCTTTCCATTTTTGTTAATGACCAAAACATCTAAAAAAGGTAATTGTTTGTCGTTTTCCCATTCATATTTAAATTTAATAGAGGGAACAAGATTATTTAATGACTGAAAGAAAGTATCAAAGTTGTTCCAGTTGTCAGGCCAAAATGAGAAAATATTATCTACATAACGAAACCAAATTAAATTACTGGGACATATTGTTTGCAACAATTCCGACTCATAATATTCCATGTATAATGTACTCAGTATTGGGGATAAAGGGGACCCCATTCCCATACCAAAACGCACCGAACAACGACTTAACAGAAAGCTATCCAGTTTATGTGATGAAAGTGCTTGGTCAAAGTGTGCGGTGGAAGGTTCCATTTTAAATTTATCGACATATGTCTTATCGAAATCTGAAAGAGAAGTTCTTAATTTAGCTGTCCTTTGCCCTTAAACCTGATAAAAACATTGTTTTGGAGTTTGTGTCTTCCGCAGTTAATTCCAATTTGGATGTTCCATGTTTAAATGGTTTGATTCTGAGCAAGTTTCTGGAACATTTAAACTCAATGGACTCGATTCCCAAAAGATTTCGGTTAGCTTTGGACAAGCTCAAGAAGAATGAAGCAGTATTTGTTACTAAAGCGAACAAAAGTAACACTGTGGTTATTTTGGACAAATATTCCTCCTTCTGTGAGGAATTTTATTTACAACGTTTTGGTATCCCCAATACTGAGTACATTATACATGAAATATTATGAGTCGGAAGCATTACTTAGTGATGAATTCACCTACACCAAATTGAGATCGTCCCCCCCTAAAGCGTCTTTCTGCTGAATTCAACAAAACTATCAAGAACTTATTAAAAGATGTCCCGGCGATTGACCCTAAAAGATTTCTACAGATTAACTCCAAACTCCCTCACATTTATGGCTTATCCAAAACCCATAAGAATAATATACTGCTCCGTCCTATTATTTCACACAGGGGTTCCTTTAGTTACAGGTTATCTAAATTTCTTGCAGATAAATTGTCCCCATTAGTTGGTAAATTTTCTGGCTCGCACATCTCTAATTCCTATGATTTTATTAATAAAGTTATGTCCTTAGATTTAAAACGTAGAAGAATGATTAGTTTTGATGTTGATTCATTGTTTACGAAAGTTCCCATTGATGATGTACTTAGTTTTTTTAGGTAGAAAACTGCCAACATGTAACGTAGAACTTGGCATGCCCATACTTGTATTTTTAGAATTGCTAAAACTCTGTGTCACCAATAATGCCTTCTTCGGTGAGGAATTTTATTTACAACGTTTTGGTATGGGAATGGGGTCCCCTTTATCCCCAATACTGAGTCCATTATACATGGAATATTATGAGTCGGAATTGTTACAAACAATATGTCCCAGTAATTTAATTTGGTTTCGTTATGTAGATGATATTTTCTCATTTTGGCCTGACAACTGGAACAACTTTGATACTTTCTTTCAGGCATTAAATAATCTTGTTCCCTCTATTAAATTTAAATATGTTTTGGTCATTAACAAAAATGGAAAGTCCAATTTCACTGTCTATAGAAAACCCACTCACTACAATTTGTATATTCATTATTTTTCATATCATGATGATGGTGTTAAAAGCTCAATTATTTCTTTCATGTTTCTGAAAGCACTCAGGATTTGTAGCCCACATTTGCTGGACTCAGAAAATTCAAAGATTTGGAACGTTTTTAAGGATTTCAAATATCCTGAGTGGTTTATCAGAAAGGCGTATTTTAAAGCCAGGAAATCTTTTTATCCCTCGGGAACCTTTAGTTAACCAAAAACACTATTTGAGTTTGCCTTACATTTCCGGCTTAGAAAGTGTAAAACCTTTGACGAAAGATTTTATGTTTGATTTGGCGTTGAAATATTTGTCTACTGTAAAAAGTAAATTGGTTATGAATAACTTTGCAAAACAGGAGAAAGTGGGTGTCTACAGCATTCCCTGTAAAAATTCTGACTTAGTATATGTAGGAGAAACTGGAAGAAATATTGAAACTCGTATTAAAGAACATAAATATGCCTTCAGATGTTGTAACACTAATAATGCAATTTTTATCACGCCAGCCAAAATAATCATGCCATAGATTGGGAATCAAGTAAGTTACTTTATAAATGTAATAATTATGTCAAAAGAAAAATAATAGAATCTGTATGTATAGAACAAGAAGATAATTTTAATTTGTGCGAAAGTACTTATAAATTGGATCCTTTAATGAGATTTCTGGTCGAAAAATTCCTTCCGGTGTCGGGTGAACGGGATCTAACCTAGGTGTAAATTTCTTAATGGTCTCTGCCCTTCTAGAATGTTCCTTACCTTTCCTGGATTGTTTTCTTACTCGCTTTTGTTCATTCGTTTTTCTGCATCCACCCTAAGAGGATGGCAGTGGGCATCGAAACTGTCGTGGAAATAAACTCCATCTATTAGTGAGTTTTATCGTCACATTTCGACCTCCACGTAAAAAAGTGAAGTTTTGTATTTATTTTATGAGAGTAAATTGACCACGTGACTGAAACACTCAACAAACAAAAAACAAAACAAAAACAAACAATCAAAAATCTATTATAAAAAAAATTTAATTGTCGAAATTGATTCGGATGTTGAAACTAAGTTGCCAAATTGGAAAAGTTCGAAAGACGCCGAGAGTACCTTAAAGTTTCCTAATAAAAAAGCGTTTCGAAAAGAATGTTTTTTGAACATTTGAGGAAAAAAAAAAAGATTCAAGAAATAGCAAAAAAAACTGTCATTTACAAAATGGGATTCAAGATACGGTAAATATTTTTATTAAGAGTCATTTTCGAAAATAGAATTAAAAGTAACTTCCACAAAATTCAGTTTTCATTTAGGAACGTCGAACATATATTTTCTTTTAATTAGACATTATTATCGCCGTTTTTTTTTTTTTTTTTTTTGTTATTATAAATGTAAGTTATTAATAAATTAGGAAAATCTAAATTTAGATTGTTGAGATATGTTTTAGTTTCTTTTATCTTTTTCGTGTTCTCTTTTAATTTATTCACATACAAAAGAATTTATTATATATATTAGTATATATATATATATATATATATATAATAATATATATATATATATATATATTGAGTTTGGTAAAACTCCAACTGGAATACAAAATAAATATATATATATATAATATATATATATATATATATATAAAGTAAAATTAAAGAGCCTATTATGTCCTTTTTATGGAAAAAGAATGTGTAATATGTAGGATTCCCGGAGCCTCCCTTAAATATTTAGATGCATACATTTTAAGGAAAAAGTCTGCAATTTGGAACTATTGTTTGCGTGAAATAACGCAATTATATAAAAATTGCTTATAATATCGCCTTTTATACATTAAATACCCACTAAATTCCTGGAGAAAATAGACACAAAGACTCCGCACAAATCTCCACTGGAGACAATTCTGCCAGAAACGCAAAACCTGTCTGATGGAAGATCGAAAACCCACTTAGCTCGCTGGATACGCGAGAGCTTGAATTCCGTAACCATAGTGACATTGGCGTGACTGCATACGACATCTTTAAGCACTCGTGTTGGTTGAACTTGTATGTTTGTAAGTATACTATATTCAATTAACAGTAGTATACCAAATTTCTTAATGAACAAAAACAAAACAAAAAAATGCATAGCGTGGATTAGGTGAGGAAGAGTTGCGTTTCTGCTGTCACTATTTTTTTTCTTTTCTTTCGAATAAATAGCCTTACTTCTATTTCTGCGAGATGGCTTTGTTAGTACATGGGTATAGGCGTGGAAAGTTTGACCTTTTCCTCTCTTTTAATCATTTCGAGGCTAGCTTGGAGTGTCCCATGGGGTCTTCGTTGGCCCGATACTTCGATAAATAGAGCTGTAGATACACTATTTTAAAGTATAAAATCAAAACCATATGCTCGAGGTTTTCGTAACGATACCATTTAATTTTATTGGGGTTGTTTAACCTCCTTCGCAACATCTAAGGTCATATGACGGAGGGGACCTACAGCTTTACGTGGGATCCGAATCACGGGTCGCTATATAATCTGGGTGCGGAGGACGGTCTCCCATCCAACTACTACCCAGACCCAATATCGCTTAACTTCGCTGCTCTCCGGGAAGCGGTGTTACGACATTGGCCACGACGTAGCCCTGTAACGATACCAAGTAGTTGATATACGAACAGCACAAATATGTTATTATGTTAGTTTATACGATTTCTGTGCGTGCATAGCATAACTGTAATGCTAGTTTATCCATTCTCCTCTTTCCTATAGAATTTCCTTGTCTATTTTTCCAGGGTTAAGATGTTTTCTTCAACTATTTTCTGTACCCGTCTCTGGCGGGGAGGGAGCGGAAGGTGGGGAAAGAGCCTTATGCTTTTCTAGTTAGTTTTATACTACTGATAGAATAATTAAAAAAATGCATTAGTTTAATAACAGGAACCTCCCGGATTGGACCGAAAGGTCTTTGAGGCGTCATTTTGTTCTTGTAACTCCTCGTATACGTCATGTTTCCATACAGATTTTTATAGGTTCCTTAAGCATTCTAAAGTATGCCTTTAATGACTGCTACGAGTTTACGGGGATATCAGGGAACCTAAACGTTTATACAGTCAGGTACTATAGATGCGTTTCAGTAGCTGTTATAATGGTCACACGCGAGGTTACAGCATCCGACCGACTTGACATTTTGTTGACAAATTATTATTAGGTTAGATTAAGTTAGGTTAGGTTACGCTAGGTTGTTAGTTTTTTAGTGTCGATGTTTTGGTCTCGTCGACGAAATGGTTATAGGTCCTTCACACGCACCTATACACTCTCAAGACAGTGACAAAGAGACGTAACAAGAGTGTTTTTACGGGACAGTATCATGCGTATAACATAATACGCTTTCGCGAAACGTAGATGAATCCCCAACGTACGCAGACATAGTAAAGTATTCTCAAACTAAAACGTTTCACCCATTAAGAATCTTTACACCGTGAGGCAATTTCGTGTCTAAATTTATAAAAGCTTAACAATAATTATGATGGAAATATCTCCGTGTTAAAAACGGCTGAAATATTTATTCTTAAGATGAGAATTTTTAAATAATTTTAGATTCGTTTGATACAAATCTGAGTTTTAATCTCATTTCAATTTGGTTTTCGAATAAACTGACATAAAATGTTTGAAGACGTATGGACTTTCTTCACACACTATATACTG
This sequence comes from Bathynomus jamesi, assembly GCA_023014485.1. Lineage (NCBI taxonomy): Eukaryota > Metazoa > Arthropoda > Malacostraca > Isopoda > Cirolanidae > Bathynomus > Bathynomus jamesi. The sequence continues at coordinate 121,608 of JAJOZX010003952.1, forward strand.
TGTGTGTATATATATATATATATATATAGAGAGAGAGAGAGAGAGAGAGAGAGAGAGAGAGAGAGAGAGAGAGGAGAGAGAGAGAGAGAAATACAGGGTGTCCCAGAATTAACTATCTATTTCAATGAAATCGGACAAATTTAATAAAAACTGACATAATTTTGTGTTTATTACTAAATTATGATACAAAAACAAATAGATTTATAAATCATAAGTCAAAACCTTATTTACTTGAATGTGATAAGCCTTTTTCATCAGTGTCGAACGCAAGATTCTATGAACTGTTGTCTTGGATATGTTGAGTCTTCGACCGGCCTCCCTAACCGAAGTTGTTGGTTCATCCTCAAACAATTGTCGTACCTGTTCGGTACTGTTACGTGCTGTCCTTGGGCGTCCTCTTCCCACCTCGTCGTGTACGGATCCAGTTCTTTTAAATTTGTTCACAAGTTCACGAATCGCTTTGTCTGTAGGACCGGTTCTGTGGAATCTTCTTGTAAATTTTTCTCTGATTTCATTACATTGCATTCCTTTGATACGGATGTTACAACAAAGATGCGTTCTTGTGTATTCATTATTAATAGGGTTCTGAAAGAGAATGAAAATAAAACTATGAAAAACTATGAAAAAATTATGAAAATAAAATTTAGAAATTTATACATTTTTAACACATATTAAACATGATAAACATAAATAAAAGTGTGTTTTTAAAAAATTTGTCCGATTTCATTGAAATAGATAGTTAATTCTGGGACACCCTGTATAATGCGTAACAGTTCAAACTACAACCATTAAGCAATTGCAGGTAAAATGCCATAGTATATAGTATTAATACTAATACGTACTATATTAGTATCAATATAGTATTAGTCAGTTAGGTTTATCTAACGTACCGTAACGTAACATAACCTAACCTATAGCATTTTTACCATGTGGCATGTTGAACCTATGGAATCATGGCCTCTGGCATTTTTACCGCACACCCATGAAGCGTGTTGTTGACAAGCGTATCTCATTCAAACTGAAAGATTCTGGTACCATTAACATTAAGCTACGAAAATTACACGTTATTTATAACATAATTTTCACCTTGTAATGTCGCTCCAATAATATAATAGTAATGGTCTCTTTCTAACGTCGGTCATTCCCATTTTTAATATAGGTCCAAAAATGAGAAATCCGAAGCGAGACTCTCAAAGAAGTCAATTATCAAATTGATCCATTATCAAGTCAATTATCAAAGAGATCCATCTCTCTGACGGATGAGGAAGTGAAAACTGCTGCGAAATTTTGTCCCTTCAGTGGCCTGACGATGCAAGCGTTCCGGTAAAGTTCGAGGGAGAACTGAAGATGTGGAGACGAACTTGGAGAGACCAAAATGAAAAGCCCATCGATTTCATTACTTCTTTAAATGAATGCAATGAAAAATATTCCCTACAATTCATGCATTTTTGAAAATAGGTGCCACTCTGCCAATAACTACGGCCACTGCAGAAAGATCGTTTTCAACGCTAGAAGGATTGTAGGATTCCCACATTCTTAGGGGTTGCGAGTTTTATACCCTTTTGAACATTTTCCCATTTTGAACATTCCTACTTTCGGACCGCGAATAGGATTGGAAACAGCTCTAGGTGAGAAGTAATCATCAATAACATATCGGTATATAATGTTGAGGACGGGGTTTCTCCTGGGGTGACGTCCTTCCCCGGTGACCCCTGGTAGTCGGTAACTAATGTGTGTGACGCAATTAATGTACGATATTATTAATGATACGAAGATGGTAGGTAGGGTGAACCCGTTTATGTTGTTTACTTTCGTATTATTTTTCACTCAAACTTCAGCTAAGATTCTTTTTACCTTCACTTTATATTAAAGATAAAATATCTGTACCATAAGTGGTAGGGTGGGCCAAAATGACCCATGTGTAATAAACTTCTAAAATGTTTTTATTTCAAATAAAACAACTTTGATCTTCAGTTATATCAGAATATCTTGTTCATATGATAAGAAATGGAAAGAAAGCAAAATGTTTCATTTGCATTTGGATACAATGTGATAATTGGCAAGTACAAAAACTTTTTGACTGAGTAATCTGCAGCAAAACTGCATACCAAGGAGATAATAATAAACATTTTTTTCTAAATATTCTATTCATGAAATACATACAAGCCTATATATATATATGTATATAACTTATCTTTAGAATACCGTGGGGTCAAAATGATCCACAAACGACAAACACAATTCCAACAGTAGAAGAACTGCGACAGCAAATTCAATCCGCTCAACACTCAAGAACTGACTGGGGACAGAGTACAGAAAATATCAGGTAGAGAGCAGCAATAACTGAATTGGGATATCGACTTGAAAAGTCGACGTGGATTATTTTGACCCCCCACCCTACTAGGGCGGGCCGTACTCAGGTGACAACATGAATCTGAAGGAAATCCTACTCAGGGTGTCTAAATTATGTGTTTTTACATGGGGAATTCAAATATGAGCTTATTTTTTGGATAGGATAACTCTACCTACATCATTTTGTATTTCTAAATTGCCAATTTTACCCTTTTGAACCCCTTTATAATATATTAAAAGATATAAGGTAAATCATTTATATTGACAAGGCCAAATCAACTTTACATATATTTATAGGTGAACTGCATGTATATCACTGGATATAATTACAAAGATCATTCTCCTGACATCTTGAACTTTGCCAGGTTGCACAAATCCTGCTTTGACTCAGACTTGGACATCAGCTTCCTGCTGGTCTCCTGAGCCCTGATCCCTCCATCCCTCTTTTCCTGTGAGAAGTACTTAGCAGAAGCCTCAGTCACCATTTTAACAACCCTCTCAATGCTTTGTGTGTGGCAAGGCCAGTTGCGCACCTCCATGGGGTGTTGATGAAGTTTTTCACCTCTGAGGTGCTTAGAGAGCAGGTGAGAGTGGCTCTGACACACCTTCTGACCAGCTGATCAAGTCACCGATGCTGGAAGCATCACAATTGATGTCAGGTGTCCTTCTGCTCCTAACAGAGGAGTCCCCCAGCTTGAGTGTCCGGGTCCCCCTCTCCCCTGATGGCCAGGATTCTCTCCACCCCTTCAATCCTCTCCTTCTGATCCTCAGAGCAGAGTAGTGTTTGGAGGATGACTTCACTGTGGGCATACCAAGCAGATCTTCTCACAGTTGGCATCACAATATCCAGCACCTCCTTTCTCTGGGACTTGAGGCAGTCCAGCTGAAAGAGGATGTGCCTAGGCCCTTCGATCCAGGAGTGCTTGACCTTCACGTTGAACCAACATGGGTAATACACTCCAATGATGAATTCCACAATGAATTGCAGAATCTTCAGGTTCTTTCCTTTAAGTCCGTGCTTTGACACCCAGAGCCTGAGAAGTCTGTTCGCTGTGGTGAGCCAGCGGCTGTGGTTTACTGGTCCTATCTCTAACAGAGCCAGCCCTGCAGGAAGTACTCCATCCCTGACTGCACAGACAATTTTATAGCCATAGTATTGATCAGTTGAGAGATCTTGAATGACCTTGTCAGGAAGCTTGATCAGTGGAGGGCCAACAGAGATTCGGGTGAAGTTTGGATTGATATCAAAGTCTGTAGCAGAATCAAGGAGCTTTCCTATTGGCCCGGATAATTTTTTGTCTGACAGAGTAGGGCCATCAAGGTCAACAATGAGATGGCGCAGGGGAAGTTCAACAGTGTGCAGGTTGCACACCAACCAGACCAGCTTTCTCCCCAGGTGCAGCTCCAGCTTCCGCATTACTCCAGCTTTCACACCAGTGTTGACATTTGTTGAGTCTCCTCCAATGGCCAACAAGGTCTTATCATAACCCCTCTCTTTCAGCCAGGCAAACAGGACCTTAGCAATCTTCTCCGCATGTGACTCCTCTTTAGTTGCTTTCTCTGGGGTAAAGTGGAACAGATAGTAGCTGCCAGGCTCACTAACAACACTATAGTGTTCTTCCTTGATCTTTGCGGGAAAAGATTGGTCACTGCCCTCAGCTTCCATCATCACATTGGTCAGGTCAATCCGCCCATCAAAGAGGATGCAAGAGATCCCCCCCTCCTCCCTGCACTTCTTCTCGAACTGTTCCCCAGCTCTCTCATCAACTTCTCCTGTGCTCTCTTGACCTTGCTCTTATCAATCACTTTACTTGTATTGTCTTCTGTGATGATTCCTGCGTCAATCAGAGCTGCTGTTGCTATCGCTGCAGTTGGCCTCAGCCCTATGCCATACCTTACACTAGCAAGGGCAATGTTTTGAATCTCATCATGATAATTACAATTAAGTGGAATGGCACACCTTTTTATTTGAGTATTTAAATATTATTATTATTATTATATGAATTACATTATATGTGTTTATATGAATTAGTTAGAACAATGCTCTATGAGAGATAACGTGAGAAGACATATTCTGGGGTAACTACAATAGTAAAATAATCAACAATTTAATAATAATCAACTGCAAAATGATGTAGGTTAGGGTTATCAGAATTAAATATTTTCTTTAGAATTGTGTTCTATACACCAAAATATGTCATTTGAACACCCTCTCCATTGATTTAAAAAAAATGCATAGTATGACCCGCCCTACCACCCTACCTGTTGAGGGCTAATGAGCGTATCTCTATCACGCATTTTAAAAGACAAATATGACTTCCACTGTTCCTCTATATTATCCTAGTGTAGTTTGCGCTTCCCAACTTTGTCAGCGTATACCTAATCAAATAAAACGTTAAAACTAACGAAAATATTACGACTTAACCTAACCAATCGTCAATATATATATATATATATATATATATTATATATATATATATATATATATATATATATGTGTGTGTGTGTGTGTGTGTGTGTGTGTGTGTACATATTGACGATTGGTTAGGTTAAGTCGTAATATTTTCGTTAGTTTTAACGCTTTATTTGATGGATTCATTTAAAAAATGTCTCCTAAAGATCCTAGTGTAGTTTACGTTCCCAACTTTGACCTAGTGTAGTTTGTCCCCCCTTTTGCGTCAGGGAGACGTAAACTACACTTGCTCCCAAAGTTTTAATATTTAATCTTATATTTGTTCACAGAATAAATGAAATGGACCTTTTTCAGTTTGTGTACCGTTTTTCATATAATTTATTTTTGAGAATATTTTTGTTAAAACTAACGAAAATATCACGACTTAACCTAACCAATTATCAAGAGCGTACAGTTGATCTTTTAGTAAATAGTAAATACTATTCCAGAAACAAACAATGTTATAATTAATAATAGATCAACTGTACGCCCTTGATAATTGGTTAGGTTAAGTCGTGATATTTTCGTTAGTTTTAACCAAAATATTCTCAAAAATAAATTATATGAAAAACGGTACACAAACTGGAAAAGGTCCAATGAAATTACACTTTCATTATACAATTAATAAAGAAGAATAAGCCATGATCCGAAATCAAATAGTCCTAAGGAACGAGAATATGTCCAAATGCGGGACAAGGAATAGGGTGCTACTGTAGTATGCGGTCTACCGTTCAAAATATTTAAAAGGAATTGAAAATGAATTGAAAGGAATTATAATTTAATTTACACAATTAAGGAATTATTAAAGAAGTTAAACATACTACTACCGCATACTTAACGGTAGACCGCATACTACAGTACGCCCTTGATGATTGGTTAGGTTAAGTCGTGATATTTTCGTTAGTTTTAACGAAAATATCACAACTTAACCTAACCAATCGTCAAGGGCGTACAATTAACCTAATAATAAAATAATAAGAAGATAAGAAGCTATAATTAAAAGGTAGACCGCCGAATCGTAGGTAGACCGCATACTACAGTAGCACCGGAATAGGGCCTAGGGCTTGAAGAGACATTGCCCTTCCGAAAGCCCTAGGTAGAAATGAATTGAATTTACTGGCCGAAGTTCATCTTAAAAGTAGGTCCTATTTCCCACGGGCTGGGGAAGAGATATTAAACTAAAAATGACAAGGGAGGGAAAATACGATCTTCTGTTGGAATGCTCTCGACTAACTACTACTTCTGCTTGACTCTCGATCCGACTCTCGATGACTCTTTCTCACTCATTCACTCACTTTCGATTTGCGCTGCGCTCTTTTTTTCCGTTTAGAATTCGGATTTTCATTTATCATTGGGAAAGCACAGTCGTACTTCTTTCTTTTCGTTTAATTCGAACTAACTTAGAAACCCTTTTCAAGTACTGTTTGGAACTGAGATTATTTACGAATACATGATTTGTTGAAATGGAAGTGTGGCATCACGTCACGTATTCTCTCACAACCCATTGGTTGAACAAAACAAAGCCACATATTCCGTACAAACACGTTTTCGTTCAAACAGTCAAGTATTTTTTCCTGGGATTTACCTGAGGCTTTATTTAGAATTTATATCCTAACTAACTTATGTTTTGCATTTATGTTAAAAATTATTGCTGTATTTTATATTATTCATAAATTCCCAATTTTTCAATCCCAACAATAAATAAAGCACTACCGTATCGTAGTACTCATAAATATTTCCTTTTTAAGCCTATAGTTTTAGTACATTTCTCAAGTGTGTATCGAATGGCAATATGAAAGGTCACCCTTACGAAGGTTTTCCCTGCTGGTACAGTATTCTTAATTAATGAGGTCCAGATACCTGAAGAAATTCCTGAGTAAACAAGAACAAAAGCAGATTCGTCACAGTTTATTGTAGACATCCCAAATTCTCGTTACCAGCAGAAATCTGCTGAAGAAGAATAGAAAGGAATATGAAATATAAAGGACACCAAACAGGAACAGAGCGGCTGGTCTCTTCGAGGCTGTTTGAGAAGGAAGGTTAAAAAATGTAAGAAAATTTAAAGACAAGTGAAAGTTTTAAAACAAAGCAAAGAAGAGAGGTCGAAAGGAAGGAAAGAAATTTAAAGATAATTAAAAATTTTAAAGCGAAGAGGATGGAATCCAAATGAAAATTCTACAATACTTCCACGCGCGAACAAATGCTTCTAATCGGGTGTTTAAAATCTTTAATCATTTTAAACACCTGGATTAAATCTCCTCGAGAACGTGTTTTTACAAGGAAGAATAAATTTAACGTTTGCTGCACTCTCTCCATTCTGTCTATCTCCTGTCATAAATATGGAGACCAGAACCGAGCGTAGTATTCCAAGTGAGGGCGGACTAATGAATTATATAATGCTAGCATTGTTTTCTCCGACTTAAATTTAAATGATCTGCCAATAAATCCTACGATTCTATTTGCTTTTCTGACCACTTCGATACAGTGCTTACTCGGTTTAAGAGTGTCGGCAACAATAATATTTAAAACTTTCTCTTTCGTAACACTCGTTTGTGTCTTGTCGCGCATAAAATAATTTTCTTCAACGATGTTTCTACCGATATTACAATGTTTTAGATTTATTTTTATTAAAGTTCATTTGACAAATTTTTGTCCACTCGAATATTTTTTTAATATCTTTTTGACTCTGCAAACGTTCTGCCGCTGATTTTGTTCGTCCTCCTACAGTAGTTTGGTATCATCCACATTGTTAATTCCTCTGTCGATGTCATTGATATAAATAATAAAAAGTACTGGTCCAAGACACTTTGCCATTAATGAGCACTCTTTGTTTACATCCACAAACCAATTTTTAATCCATTTGAGAACATTATCATCAATCCCTTGAGAATGAAGTTTAGCTAATAATCTCCTATGTGGCATTTTATCTTTAAACGCCTTTTGGAAACCGAAATATATAATATCTACTGTTTTACTCCCGTCATATATATTTACAGTATTATTAAAGAAATCGAGTAGATTCGTAAGACAAGAACGATTACGTCGAAAGTCGTGTTGAGAATCTTTGATTAATGTATTCATTTCTAAATGATTAACTATTTTGTCCCGAACGATCGTCTCCATAACTTTGTCAACTACTAAAGTCATACGAATTGAACGATAATTTCCAGGAAGCGATTTGTCCTGCTTTGTAAATATTGGCGTAATGTTTGCAAGTTTTCAATCGAGCGGAACTTCTCCAGACTGTAACGATTTATTATTATTATCATCATTATTATTATTATTATTATTATTATTATTAAATATATATGTGAGAGGAGAGACTATTGCGCAGTTCATTTCTTTAAGTACTCTAGGGTAGAGCTTATCTGGACCGGGAGTTTTATTAGGATTAATTTTACCTATGGCCGAGAGTACTTCAGTTTCACTGATGGTAAACCGTGAAGCTTTAAATGATCATCACTGATCACCCCGGGAACGGGAATATTGTTCATATTTTCATTAGTAAAGACGGAAGAGAAGAATTTATTTAAAAATTCCATCATTTGTAAGTCATGGTAAATTTGAGCGTTGTTTTCGCCTATGAGTGGACCAATAGTACTGCGAAGCTATTGTTTTATTCCTAACATAATTATAGAATTCCTTCAGATTCGATTTAATTTAGTTCACTATATAAGTCAGGCATGGGGCACTTACTTAGTCAATGTAATTAATTACAATTACAGTTACAATTAACGTAGATGATGAAATACTCAATTGTAATTGCAATTACTTAGTAAAGTAATTGATTACAATTACATTTACAAAGAATTGCACTTTTTCATAAATACACACCATTTGATTTATGTCATGCTTTTCTACCAAGGTATTTCAATTCCATTTTCAGTTTTGGCCATCATCTTGAAGGAAAACTAGATAATATTAGATCGATAAAATGTACTCTTTTAAAAAACATTGCACAAAACTGTATTTTTCATCAAGCAGTTCTTGCTATGGACAATTGGACATTAAACATATATATGTGATATGGTCTAATGAAACCAAAGATAAGGCACTCAAAAAATACTAATACAGACAAGAGTCGATTATCCACACATCAATTAACCGCACTTTTTCTAACCAAGTAAAATGTTCGTATTTAAAATTCAGCGTCATCTGCACAAGTCCAGGTCGCGAGAAAGCACGAGCGGTTCTGGCAACACTGCACGATCAAAACATAAACAAACCTCAGTTAGAAATAAACAGATTGTTCTGTCGTTATTTTCACTGCTATTATAAGTTCTAAGAAGCGTAAAATATCTTCGGGTGGTGAAAAAGAACCAAAAACAAAGCGTGTTTTATTAAACTATTGAACAAAAGTTAGAAGTAGTGAGACGTTTAGAGAGTAGTGGAATGTGATGGTTATGGCTGACGCTTTTGGAATCAGAAACGCACTGTTTACGATTTACAGAAACAGAAGTCTGAGCTTCTAAAATATGTAAGTGAACGTTCTCATTCTCACTGCAGTGATATTAGAAAAACATTACGTAGATCAAAGTTGCCTCTTGTTTCAAGCAGCGACGTGGCTTAAACAAACGTGCTAGTGGAAATATGATTATGGCCAAGGCTAGTTTTTCCATCAAGAAATGAGCATAGAAGACTCATGTGAGTATAGTACTGGTTGGTTGAAGTGTTCTAAGCAACGTCACAATTTAAAGGGTCTTTAGTTTCATGGTGAACGTGCTTCGGCGGACTGTGATGCAGCTGCATCGTATGTGGAAGAGTTTAGTAGGCTAGTAGAGGAACATAGCCTAACTCTAGAACAGGTGTGTAATGCCGACGAAACGGCATTATTTGGTGTATGTTGCCTTTTCGCAGTTTGGTTTGTAGTGATGAAGGTAATGTAGGAGGCTACAAGACTATTAAAGACATACTGTAATAACAGTGTTGACATGCTCTAATGCTGCAGGCACACATCGTTTGCGTTTGCTAGTTATAGGAAAATCTGCCCGACCAGAGCAGTGAAGAATGTGAAAGTTTTGCCTGTTCATTATCGACATAACAAAACAGGTTTGATGACAAAAGTGATATTTCAAGAATGGTTTGATAAAATTTTCCCCCGAGAAGTTAAGGATACTTTAAAAAGATAAATTTGCCCCCAAAGAGCAACGCATTGCTGCTGCTTGATAATGCCAAGTCACATCTTGAAGAACTGATGTTGCAGAACTCTACAGCCTTCACTATATTTCTCCCACCAAATGTCACATCCTTAATCCAACCTCAAGACCAGCATATTATTGTGAATATGAAGGCTCATTACAGGAATTACTTTACGGATATGCTGGTTGAAGATGACTTTCAAGCTGATAAGAGTGACAAAAAGTTTACCACTAAGGATGTAATTTGGGGAATTGCCGGAGCATGAGAAAAAGTTAAACTTACCACTCTCCAGGCTGGTTGGCGTAAGCTGTGGCCAACGGTAATGCTTGAAATGAATTTGGTAGATAAAGAATTTGAGGGTTTCCCTACCTGAAATAAGAAAACTTTGGTTGAAACAATTACTTCTATCTGTCAGAGCAAATTGAAAGATGTGGACCCAGATGTGATTGAAAAGTGGATCAACAGTGATGAAGACGCACCCACAACAGAAACATTAACTGATGAGGAAATTATTATATGGTGATGAACCCTGAGCAGGCTCAGGATGATACCTGTAATGATAATCTACAGAACTAAGGCTAACAAAGACCCTAAGATCCACTCTAAGGTTAGCCCGAGAGAAAGAAGAGAGTAGGGGTTAAAAGAAGAGAATAAGGGGTTAAGTAAGTAGCAAAACCCATCATTCGTGGGTTAGCATTCATTCAGAAAAAGAGAAAGACTCACCATCATCATTCGCCGGCCACTGCCGACAAGTCGGAAAAATAGTCGAAGAGAATAGGAAAGAGGTGAAAGATGAAAAGAAGTAAATAAGACCGTTTACAAACCATGCAAACACAATAATTTAACTTAAACACTGTCATACCATGCAAACTACAGACATGCAAGTAAAGAGAAGATAAGAAAAGAACAAAAAAAAAGTATGAAGAGTATAACAAAAAGTGGGTTAGTTTACGCTACGAGCTACATCTAAGTTCGTGTTAGTCTATTTTTTTTTTCAATATAATTTTGTTGCTGACATGTCACAAGCTGTTTCCGATTTTTTTGAAAATAAGATATTTAATGTAGATTTTTACGCTGATTTAAAAAATGTAAGTCTTTTTTTGGAGAAATATCTTATTTTCAAAAAAATCGGAAACAGTCCAAATTTTGGAAAAGCTCCTCCCCCCCTAATCTCCTAGTCTCGAGTGAATGTAAGTCTAATTCTTTAATCATATATTCGTAAAACTTGTTGCGTAGTGATGGAATTAGTTTCGTGGCGCGTCACTGAACCCTTTCCAACCTATCAATATCCTCACGCAAATACGGGCATCAAAACTGAACGGCATATTCTAAATGAGGCCTGACTAGGAACTTGTAAAGGGGCAATATAATATTCTTCGATTTAAATTCGAAATTGCACGCTATGAAGCCTAACATCCTATTAGCTTTTGCGCAAGACTCCAGGCACTGGTTCCTAACTTTTAAATCCTTAGATACGCGTACGCCTAAATCTACTTCCTCATCAACGCTCGCTAACTGTCTATCGTCCATCGTGTACATGTAATTATTGTTACGAGAACCTATATGCAAAACTTTACATTTGTCTACGTTAAATTGCGTCTGCCACTTATCCGTCCACTCCATAATCCTATTTACATCATCTTGGAGCCTATTTCTGTTGTCCACGTTAAGAACTTTACCGTCTATTTCAGTATCGTCCGCGAATTTTGACACGTTACTGGTCAAGCCTACATCTATGTCGTTAATGTAGATTACGAATAGCAATGGGCCTAACACTGAACCCTGAGGGGCACCGCTACCTACATCCAGCCACCCCGATTCCCTACTATTAACAACGACCCTCTGTTTCCTGGCACGAAGCCACTCTTCTAACCAGTTTGCTACCTGACCTCGTACACCGTGCGCTTTAACCTTCGCAATAAATCTTCCATGCGGAACTGTATCGAACGCTTTTTTAAAATCTAAATAAATAACGTCAGCCGCTCTATGCTTATCGTATTCGCGCACTATTTCGTAATAAAATTCTAACAAATTAGTTAAACAAGATTTATGGCGTCGAAACCCATGCTGACTACTATTAATCAAATCACGACTTTCTAAGTGATCGACGATACGATCCCTAACTATGGATTCCAAAAGTTTACTGACAATTGACGTTAAGCTAATAGGCCTATAACTTAATTGCTAGCTACTGTATGGTGGCCTTTCATAAAATGGGCGTAACATTAGCTAATTTGAAGTCTTCAGGAATAATCCCCGTTTCCAGTGACTTATTAAAAATTTTTGTTGATGGGCCTACGATAACGTCTTTCAAATGTCTAGGATAAAGCGCGTCAGGGCCTGGAGCCTTGCTCACTTTTAACTTATCGATATAATGCGCAATCTCACCTTCGTAAACAGTTATTTCATTCAAATAGTCTCGCTACTAAATGGAACGATATCGTCCACGTCTGGGACATTATTTATGTCTTCTACGGTAAAAGCTGTCGCAAAAAAGTTGTTAAAAATACCTGCCATCGCCTGAGCGTCGGAAGCCAAAGCGCCGTTAGCGTCCACTAGAGAACCTATGTTATCTTTTATCGGCTTACGATTATTGACGAAGTCAAAAAACTTTTTGGGATTATGTTTACTATCCGCAGCTATAAGTATCTCTAAATTACGCTTAGCATTCCTAACAGATCTTTTAACCTGACGTCTAAGCTCGATATATCTATTAAAGTTATCTACCGTGCCATTGTGCTCATTAAGTCTATACGCTCTGTTACACTTGTTTATGAACTCGCCTATTTCCCTAGTCCACCACTTGGGCCTACCATGATTTCTAGCGCGCTTGGGCCTACGAGGAATAAACTCCCTTTCGGTATTCAAGAACTTTCTTTAAACGCCTCCTAATGAAAATTTGCGTCATTACCCATAAATAAATTATCCCAGTCTACTACTCTCATCCTGTCCGCAAAACTATCAAAATTAGCCCTACGAAAATCAGAGACTTCTATTACGTTACTATCCTTACTGTTTTCTATCAGTAGTTTAAACCTAATAATTTGGTGATCACTACAGCACAAACTCACCTACTTCTAAACATTCGACTATATTTTCGTCATTCGTCATCACCACGTCTAAAATATTGTCACCGCGCGTTGGTTCGGTAACCATTTGTCGTAAAATTTATCTTTCATGAACGCAATCAGTCTCAAACCCTCATCATTACCAGTAGAAGTCTCGTAATTAACGTTAGGACAGTTAAAGTCTCCGACAATTATACTATCCCGATTATTAATAAAGTTACCAAGAAGTGTGAAAAATCTAGTATCGGTATCGAGCGGTTGAACGGGAGGTCTATAAACAACGAAATTAAAGCTAATACTACGCACCCTAACTTCAACGTATATCGCATTAATTGCTGCCGGGAAATCTATCTTAACCTCTATAGCCCTAAGGGAATTACGAATGTACAACAAACCACCGCCACCAATCCTATGTAACCTATCATTAGTAAACAGTTTAAAACCCGCTATATCAAGTTCCCCCAACAAGTCCCGAGTCACGATATTTAACCACGTTTCGGTTATAGCAACTATATCGTAGTTCCCGGAATGAAATATCGCCTTAAATTCGTTCAATTTATTTCTAATACTACGCGCGTTACAATAAAAGACGTTTAAATTATTTTTTACCACGGACCGGCTTTTTAAACTATTTTTCACGTCGTGCCGGCGTTTCCCGGACCCACAACGTTTAAAGAGGGCTTCGACCTATACAGCTTTCGAACGTTCTCATCGATTAACCTACCTAGCCTAGCATTCCCTATTTCATTGAAATGCACCCTATCTTTTATAAAAAGGCTAGGATCACTAAATTCTGACCACAGCTTTACGAAGGGTACTTTTTCCTGAGCACAAATCTCTTCTAGCTTAGTGTTCAAAATATTGTTTTTGACGTAATCCTAAGACCTAAGCCGTGCCTAGGGGTAATACTAGAACTAAAGACCTGTCTGACCTTGCTGATGATATGATGATAACATTGTACCGGTAGATGACAAAACAAAGCAGAAAACTATTCATACAGTGAAATAGTTGAATCGCTTCAGAAAGTTAAGAATTTTATGGAAAAGAACACTGACTTCACTCTAGAACAAATCATGCAAGTGCACCTGATCATGTCAGGCAGTAGAATTGAAAAGGAAATCCATTGTGCAAGATTACTCAATATTTTAAAAAGACCAATATCTCTGTTAAATGGCCAACACCTGTACTCAATGTTAATCCTCAGTCTTCAGGCTCTCTTCTGAGTGACATATCAAGTGTCAGGGCTGAGTCATCTGATATTTCTGCTAGCAAACCAGTTGATGCCATTGATATCCGAGCCAGTTTCCCACAGTTACAAGAGGAAAGGGGAAATTGAAGATAGCCTTCCAGAGTCATCTCCTACTAGCACCTCCAAGTCATGTTAAGACGTTAATTGCCACAATTTTTCTCATCACAAATGGATCATATTTTAAGTTTTTGCGAGTCTCCTTAATTTGTTGTATAATGTAGTATTCTGCAAATTATCTTAAGTAAATTTACATGCAGTATTTCGAGTGTATTGGTGTGCTGTATTTTGTCATGTTACATTAATTTTTTTAATATACTCTATAATATTATCAATCACTGTGACAACATCTGACATTACAAGTGGACCACATTCCATTTTTTTATAGTTTTCCTCACTTGTTGTACGGTATTCTGCAAGTTATCTTAAATAAAATTACATACAATACGTTGAGCCTACTTATAAGTGTATTTTGCCATGCTAAATACAGTACATGTGTGTATCTTTAATTTTTTCTATTTAATTACCTAATTTTTAGGGGTAGTCAATTATCCGCACAAATCGATTATCCGCACGGGGTCAGGAACCAGGGTGTGCGGATAATCGACTCTTGACTGAAGGCAAAAGAACTGGCATTTATTTTATCCAAATAATAAGGGTAAAACACTAGCATTTCAATTAGGAACATTTTATTTCAAAGAAAAAGAATAACATTTTATTTCAAAAGAAAGCTCCTAAAGACATGATGTTTAGGAAGTCAATTACAATTACATTTTAGGAAGTCAGTTACAATTACTTGCCAACTACATGAAAAAATATAATTAATTACAATCAATTACGCTTACAAATTACAATTACCGCATGCCTGCTATATATAGCTCATAGTTGTGCTTACTTTTTCTAATAAGTTTTTGCTTCGCCTTCTCAATAGCTTGTAG
Source organism: Bathynomus jamesi (assembly GCA_023014485.1). NCBI lineage: Eukaryota > Metazoa > Arthropoda > Malacostraca > Isopoda > Cirolanidae > Bathynomus > Bathynomus jamesi. The sequence goes on from JAJOZX010003952.1 coordinate 136,803, forward strand.
GTATTTTCATCGGACAAATTGTTTGTTTCTTTATATTCGAAATACACGTTCCTTTTTAATATTAAGTTATTTTTAATTTCAGCATTCCACCATTTAGGTTTAACAGACTTCGCCAGTCTCTTTTCATATAATGGGATATTACTTGATTCTAAACGTTTAAAATAATTAAAAAAAGAAGTCATGTGTCATTAATATCATCGTGCGATAGAGCCTCATTCCAATTATAGGTTAAAAGGTACAGTTTCATGTCACGAAATTTAGCTCTTTTTAAAATCCAAAACATAGTCCAGGCTTTCCGAATTATGAACATTAATTTTAATTTCAAATGTTATCTGCCTATGATCACTGGTGGAGAAGTAGCCTCCTACATATAGGGTGTCCCAAAAAAAACTATATACTCTTTATAGCATCATATATTTTATAGTTTAAAAAAAACCAAACAATATATTGTTATAGCAATTGCCAATGAAAGGTAAATTAGTAATCTAAGTGATCAAAATGTTATAGCGAGTTGTTTGCATATAAAATTTAATTAACTACGCCAAGTGCTCAAAATGTTCTCCGGCGGCATGAATGCACTTTCAATACAACAAAATCGTGTGGTCTGATGAAGCTACCTTCAAGCTGAATGGCACAGTAAATCGACACAACTGCAGGTACTGGTCACTTGATAATCCACACGTTTATGTGGATAAACATGTTAATTTACCAGGATTAACAGCATGGTGTGGTTTATCATCCAGGGGTTTGGTTGGACCATTTTTCTTTAATGGGACAGTTACCGATGCCGCATATCTCGACATGCTGCGGACAGAAATTATACCTGCAGTTCGGAAGTTGTTTGGAAACGACGACTTTTACTTTCAACAAGATGAAGCCCCCCCCCCCCTCATTATCATTGTGATGTCAGAAGGTACCTCGATGAAACGTTGCCTAACCGTTGGATAGGACGAAGAGGAAGCGTTGAGTATCCTCCACGTTCACCGGACTTGACTCCACTTGATTTTTACTTGTGGGACTACCTGAAGGATGCAGTTTATGGTACAAGACCTGCAACACTCGAACATCTTAAGGATGCAATTAGGGAAAAGTGCGGGACCATCACAGCATCCACATTAATCCATGTCTGCGAATCAGTTAGTCGACGCATTCAAAAGTGCATTCATGCCGCCGGAGAACATTTTGAGCACTTGGCGTAGTTAATTAAATTTTATATGCAAACAACTCGCTATAACATTTTGATCACTTAGATTACTAATTTACCTTTCATTGGCAATTGCTATAACAATATATTGTTTGGTTTTTTTAAATTATAAAATATATGATGCTATAAAGAGTATATAGTTTTTTTGGGACACCCTGTAGATATTATCAGTTAAGTCTAGGTCTGTACTTAAAACTACAATTTAGAATATTACGTTCTCTAGTGGGTTCTTTGACCATTTGAAAAAGTGAACTTTCGAGCAAAACCTCGTACAGTTGACGACCGGAATTAGACTAAAGGACCACCCCAGTCCCTGCAAGGTAAATTAAGATCTCTCCCATAATTATCGCATCATGTTCGCTATTTACCTAAAAAAAAATTTCCTAAAGTCTGTTATTGCTATCGACAGTCTGAGAGGGAAGCTTATATACTAAACCTATAATTAATTTCTTTCGTGAGTTGTGTTTAATTTCAACAAATGTCGCATTTATATTATCATTTTCTGCAATGTTAATTATAGGTTTTAAGTGTGACCGAACATATGGTACTGTACCATCACCCCTTCTTTATATTCTATCATTGTTAAACATCTCATAACCAGGAATATGACATTCTCCGAGAAAATCTCTACTCTCTGTATTTAACCAGGATTCAGTAATTGTTACAACCTCAAATTTTTGGTCAGGGACAGTACTTAATAGTCCATCAAATTTAAGTCTTAAACTTCGAGCATTAATATAAAATATATTTATAAAATCTTGAGTACTGCAGCAGACTCGCGAGTTTCTTCGTAGAGGCAATCGTTCGCTGTGGGGAAAATTTATGTTAGGCTGGTCGCTTTCGTTGGAGTCACGCCATTATTTGCCTGAAAAGCCATCGCAGAGCTATGCAATAGTCTACCAAGACGAGTTGCTCCTATGCCATTCAGTCTAAGACCATCACGCAAAAATAAATCCTTTTAATTAGAAAAAAGGTTGGATCACCCGAAGATCAGGGCCCCCAACCTCATCTGGGGGCCCTGATCTTCAGATGGGAAAAATTGGGAACCTTGATCTTCAGGTGTCAAAATTTAATTTATTTTTATGTTAAATTTTTAGGTTAAGGTTACACCGATAGGAGTCGTAGTGGTTATGTTAGTTCCCTCTATCATAATAAGATCAGAAAAATTTTATTGTGATAAAAAAAAAATTTATGAGAACCATAAAGGTGGATCTTGTAACTTGACACTGGTACCGAGAAAACCTTTTGGATCACCTGAAGATCAGGGCCCCCCAAATTAAAGGAAGATAAAAATAATAAGTTCAGAAAAACTTTATTGTGATAAAAAAAAAAACAATTTATAAGAAGCATAAAGGTGGATCGGGCTGGGGGAGATAATCTTCAGGTATATGTTACAGTGCTAGCCGCCCGGAGGGCCAAGTTGTACAACGGTCGCGAGCGATAGCGAGCTACCGCTTGTTAACACTATTTTATTTAGTTCTATATTTATAATATAGAATAATTATATTATTTATAATATAGATTTCTTGCATTATTTGACCCCTTTTGAGGTTGGTAAAATATTTTATTAGGTATTTAATTAAATCACATTTTAGTATAATTTTCGAGGTCTTCACAATCTACAGGGTGTCCCATAAGTCCGGCATCATAGGAAAAATAATAAAAAAAGGCAAAACAAAAGCTTCTATTTATAGAACGTGCGCAATATGTCCACCATTGTTTTCAATACACAAATTCAGACGTGGTACCCAGTCAGCAAGCACACGGTGAATGATGTCAGGAGTAATGGTGTTACATGCCCCAATAATGCGCTGCCGCAAATGTTCAACACTCCTAATTTTCTCTGCGTATACCAGCGCTTTCAAGTGGCCCCAGAGATAAAAATCTATGAGTAGAATTATCTGGATTCGTTCTTCCTTGCTCACAGACATTATGGCCTGTAGAAAGAGAAAAATATGAATTATGGTTTGTAGAAATAGAAAAAATATGAATTTCTCCTATGATGCCGGACTTATGGGACACCCTGTACATCAAAAATTAATAATAAATTACTCGTAATATTCAATAGTAAAAGTTAATATGATACGAAGATATGGTAAAAGAAGGTTTTTGCATTATTTGATCCTTAACCCTCGATAGACAGAATTTTCTGTTAGGTTAAGTTATAAATGCGTGTATATGAAAGGTTAGAAATTTGTAACAGTTTCCATATAGGGTTAAGGTTGGTATTTAAAAAAAAAAAAAAGGTGTTTGAGGGGGCGATGTGTTTTTGAAAAAAAAACTAAAATTTTGATGCCCACTAAAAAACTAGTATCACTATTTTATATATATGGTTAAATGATAACCAATATGGAATTCGGTCAGGCAGATCATGCCTATCACAACAAATGGAACACTAGAACAACATTATTGATGCACTTGAAAGTAATGAAAACTATGGTGTAATATACACAGACTCTGCCAAAGCGTTCGACAAGTGTGATAGCAGTAAACAGACCAAAGAGAATAACTGGGCAGGTACTGAGAACCTTTAAACGAAGGGATAGGAATATAATGATTACTCCATTGAAAACACTGATCATACCAAGTTGGAATACTTCTCGGTCCTAACATCCCCATATTAAAAAGAAGACATTAGACAACTAGAAGGGATTCAGAGGAGCTTCACAGCCAAGATCAATGGGTGCAAAGAACTAAATTACTGGGAAAGGTTACGCGAATTAAACTTATCTTCACTGGAAAGGAGAAGAGAGAGATATTATTTACACTTGGAAAATAATGGAAAAACTAGCCCCTAATCTTACTTTGAACTTTATAAACCCCCAAACAATAGTGGAAAGTAGAAGAGGAAGACTGTGTCTTCTTCCCAAATTAAAGGATAAACAGGGAACATCCTTAACCCTGAAAGAAAATAGTTTTGTTGTGAGAGGATCAAGACTGTTTAATGAGCTGGCCAAAGAACTAAGGAATACGAGTGGCGTTGGGGTGAACATCTTCAAAAGAAGATTAGACGCCTGGCTCAGAACAATCCCCGATGAGTTGGGCGTTTCTGGCTATGTGAGGTGGAGAATACAAGAAACCAACTCTCTTCTTCACCAGGCCAACTCGAGAGGAAGGGCGACAAGCTTGACCTTCGTAAAATGAGGAATCATATATATATATATATAATGTAATGTTATAATGTTTCAGACCAACAAAGACCCTAGGATCCACTCATGGCTGGTCTACCTAACTGTGTTCGTAATTGTGTATGTCCTCCGTGGTGGCGGAGGGGACCTACAATTTTACGTGGGTTCCGAACCACAAGAACATAAGAAATTTATGTAACAACTTCCTGTACACTGTGTACATTGGCAACGACCAATTTAGCAAAACTAATTAATTATCGATTTAAAACTAAAGATAGAATCTCTGGATCCAGAGGATCAAGTCATAATAGACTACTATCCACAAATATGTTACACTCTATATCTATTTATAACCGACATGCAAATATATCAGATCCAAAGAATCCAGTCAATTTCATTACGGTATCCATCAATACTAGTACCTTGTCACGAAAAATAAGTCACGGTCCATATCGATTGTGGACCAAGTCAAAATTTACAACCATATACATTACAATATATACACTTAGGAGGAAAAGTGTAGGTGTGGCTGTAAAGACTGTACAGTAATGTAGAAATGTGTGTGCACCCATCTTGGGTCTCCCATTTAAAGGTGTTTGTGGGGCAAGTGAAGATCATGAGTTTTTCAATACCTCACAGTACTATGGGGGGCACCGCTCAGCAGAGGAATCTCTTTAAATGGGGTGTGTAAGGACAGAGAGTATCCCCTAACCCAAGACGCTGCCTCCCTATATCCCACAACACTTGTGTTGAGCTGTGGGATCTATCCCCACAAAGCCTTAATTTTACTACCTTAAACTATACCCAATCTATCAACATATGCGTCTAATCGATTTTTAAACATGTTTATAGACGTGCTACTAATTACTTCTACCGGCAAACTATTCCAGCTATTTACTATTCTATGCGTAAAAAGTTTTTGGCAACTGCTGTCTCGAACCTTCTACTTGTCAACTTACACCCGTTATTTCTAGTCCTATTATATTGAGATATTTCGAAAAAGCTATCTCTATCTACGTTATCGAACCCATTCATAATTTTGAAAACCTGGATTAGATCACCCCTTAACCTCCTAGTCTCGAGTGTTGTCAATTTTAACTCCTTAAGCCTATCCTCGTACGACTTTGACCTAAGCGACGGAATCATCTTAGTTGCTCGTCTTTGAACTCTTTCGATTTTGTCTATATCTTTGCGCATATGCGGATTCCAAAATTGGACCGCGTACTCCAAATGGGGTCTAACTAATGATTTATAAAGTGGAACTATAATATCGCGCGATTTGTACTCAAAATTTCGAGCTATAAAACCTAACACTTTGTTCGCCTTATTGACCGCTGCTGTACTTTGTTTCGCTACTTTTAAATCACTAGTGACTATAACTCCTAAATCTTTTTCCTGCTCTACGCTTGTTAAATCTTTCCCTGACATACTATACGCAAAATTACCGTTACGCGAACCTATATGCAAAATTTTGCACTTATCCACGTTAAATCTCATTTGCCATGTGACTGACCAATCAACGATTTTATTCAGATCTTCCTGAATTTTACCTCTATCTTCGTCATTAATCGCCCTACCACCCAGCTTCGTGTCATCCGCAAACTTTGAAACTGTACTGACTAGGCCGACATCTAAATCGTTAATATATATAAGAAAAAGCAAGGGGCCCAATACAGAACCCTGAGGAACGCCACTCGCTACATTAGCCCAACACGACTCCGCTCCATCAACGACCACCCTCTGTTTCCTACCTCGCAACCACTCTTCTAGCCAATTTATTACTACACCCCTGATTCCATGAGCCTTAGTTTTTTCAATGAGTCTTTTGTGCGGCACGGTGTCAAACGCTTTTTGAAAATCTAAATACACTACATCAACCGCCCGATGTCTATCGTAAACGTCAACCACGCTTTGGAAAAATTCTAAAAGATTAGTTAAGCAAGATTTGTTTCGCCTAAATCCGTGCTGCGTATTTCTAACTAGCTTATGGAATTCTAAGTGTTCGACTATACGATCCCTAATTATTGATTCCAGTAGCTTACCTACAACAGACGTTAAACTGATTGGCCTATAATTTCCCGCCGCACCTTTATCGCCTTTCTTAAAGATAGGTGTTACGTTTGCTAACTTGAAATTATCTGGTACGCACCCCTCAGAAATAGACGCATTAAAAATCTTTGTTAGCGGCACAACAATGCTATCTTTTAATTCTTTTAGTTGTATGGGATATATGGAATCCGGACCCGGTGATTTACGCGTTTTCATTTTATCAATATAGCGCATTACTCCCCTTCACTAACGACAATATTATCCAAAATATTACCATTATCAAAAGGTATTATGTCTATGACCGTAGGGATATTCGTTACATCTTCTATAGTAAAAACTGACGTAAAAAATTCGTTTAGCAAGGTAGCCATTTCCTTGTTTTCAGAAACTAGATCTCCGTTTACATTTTTCAATGGACCCAAGACACTTTTTACTGGATTTCTATTATTGACGTATTGAAAGAATCGCTTGGGGTTTTCTTTACCGTCACGAGCTATGGAGATTTCAAATTCGCGCTTGGACTTTTTTATTACACTTTTCGCTTCACGCCTCAGAGAGATGTAGTTGTTTCGTAACAAAAATTGTTTTATCGCACTTATGTTGCCTATAAGCCCTATCTCTACTCTTTATAATGTCTCCTACTCTAGAAGTAAACCACAAGGGCTTGTTGTTTACTTTCGCACGCTTAATTTTGTACGGTACACATTCCTCATTTATAGTCCTAAATACTGTTTCGAACGATTCCCACATTAGTTTTGCGTTGGAGTTCCCCATCACGTTTTCCCAATTGACGTGTGACAATTTATCTCGAAATTTACAAAAGTCTGCGTGCTGGAAGTTAGGAATTTTAGTCGAGTTAGTTGGTTTCGAGTGACTTAGTGACTGAGAGGACAAACTCTACCATATTGTGATCGCTATTGCTTAACGGTTCTATTACTTGAAGATCAGTAATTAGCCTATCATCCGTAGTTATTACTAAATCTAAAATACTGTCCAACCTCGTAGGTTCCCCAACCTTTTGACTAAGAAAGCTATCCTCGAGAAAATTAACTAAACGATTACCTTCCGCGTCTCCCTGCATTGTATCGTAATTCACGTTGGCGCAATTAAAGTCACCCATAACTAAAGCCTGCTCACTACCGATTATTCTCTTTAGTTCACGATATAACGCTTCGTCCGTATCAGCTGTTTGATTAGGGGGCCTATATATAACCGCAACAAGAAGTTTGAAGTCGTTTAATTTAAGTTCTGCTATAGTCGAATCTATCGGTTCTGGAATTGAGTGCTTTACTTCTATAACGTTCGCAATATTATCTTTGATATACAACATAACACCGCCTCCTCGCCTACCTATTCTGTTTTTAACAAAAAGTCTATAACCTTTAATTTGATACTCCCCTACAAAGTCACGTGTTTCAGTGCTAAGCCACGATTCGTTTATCGCAATTAAATCATAGTCTTTACAAGCAATTAAAGAAAAAAATTCATTTATTTTATTTCGTAGGCTACGAGCATTTAAGGATAGAACCTTCAAATTGTTGCAATTACGACACCTTCGCGAGCGCAGGGGAAATTGTAGAATTTACGCTGGGACCGTTCGAGTTACGGCAGCCTGAAAAGAAGAGACAGTATTATGAAATAGTCTTCCTAAACGCGCAGCTCCTACGTCATTAAGATGAAGTCCATCTTCGAGGAACAAGTCCCTCCTGCCGTAGAAACTGTTCCAAAAATTCGCATAATGCACTCCTTCCTGTTGGCAAAGAGACTTTAGGTTATTGTTAATATAGGTCGCCTTGCTGTAGAAATCGTTACGTTGGATAATTCGAGGAAGTATACCTGTTAAGACAATCTTATTAGTTTTCTCCTTTAGTCGCTCTATTAAGTCCCTGTACCTAGCCAGCAGTTCTTCCGATCTAGAATTTAAAACGTTATTAGTACCGACATGAATAACATACGTTGTGTCCTCGGCGGTACCGTCTGTAAAATGGTCAACACTATTAGTTATATCCTCCACCCTTGCACCAGGGTAGCAGTAACGGCGCCTACGACGAGGGTTTCTCCCACAGAATTCCTCGAGCTGCCCTCGAACAATGGAATCGCCAACGAGTCGTATTTCCGGTTCATCAGCATCTTCGAAACCTAAAACAGAAAACTTATTGCTTGTTATTACTGGTAGACAAGTCTTTGCTTTTCGCAATGGGGCTCCATTTCGCACTCGAACGAAGGGTTGGGAACTAGGGAAGAGAGAGGGCTATTAATACTATTTATATTATTAGTAGAAACTGAGGCATGAGGGGTCGTAACTGGAGTCTCAAGGGAATCCAATTTTGCCGTCAGAAGCATCACGCTTTCTTGAAGCCTCACCCTGGCCTCCCTCTCACGGTCTAATTCGTTCCTCAGGACTTCCATGCTTGAGCACCACCTGCAAACTAATTGTTCATTATTATTAGCCATTGTAAACGCGTAAGCGGCAAATTTCCCTTCACAGCGACTGCAAGTACTTGACGGGGGTATATATATATATATTATATATATATATATATATATACAGGGTGGGCCGTAAGTTTCCATACATAGGAAAAATTAAACGTTTGTTTTTATGTTTCAGATACCCTAAGAATATGCGTTTGACGTAAGATCTTGTTTACTGATGAAGCAAATTTTTACGTCAATGGAGAGGTTAATCGGCAAAACATACGTTATTGGAGTAATGCTAACCCTAACTGGCTGAGTCCGACGAAGATGCAAGGTGCCGGTAAAGTGATGGTGTGGGCCGGGATATGGGGTGACAGAATTATTGGACCAATTTTTTTTGTCAGTGGAAATCTTAATGCCGAAAGGTATCTTAACATGTTGCAAGAAGAGATTTTCCCATCCCTGCTAAACGAGGAAGGTAACTTCCCAGTTTACTTCCAGCAAGATGGAGCTCCACCTCATTATGGTCTTCACGTGCGTCGGTATTTGGATCAGCAGCAGCAGTTTCCGGATGCTTGGATTGGTCGGCGTGGTCCTGTGGAGTGGCCTCCCAGATCCCCAGATCTCACCCCCCTTGATTTCTATCTTTGGGGGCACTTGAAGGCCATGGTGTATCAGGAAAAGATACGAGACATAAATCATCTAAAGGAACGTATCACCAACGCCATTACAAGCATAACGTCAACTGTGCTAATGCGTGTTCATCAACAGTGGGGAACACGTATTGAAATGTGTTTTCAAAACAATGGCAACCATGTAGAGCATATTATATAAATAAAAATGGTTGTCCATAAAAAAATGTTTATTTTTCCTATGTATGGAAACTTACGGCCCACCCTGTATATATATATATATATATATGTGTGTGTGTGTGTGTGTGTGTGTGTGTATGTATGTATGTATGTATGTATGTATATTACTTGGGATTCGTACGAAATTTCGAAGATTAGGGTCTGTTAATGAAAGCTTCTGTGGCTTTTCTTGATTCTTACTGTTGGGATTTGGTGCCAAAAGCTACGAGCATTTTCTTCAAACTTTTTGTAAATGATTTTCATTCTTAATTGTAGAAATGAAAGTAAACTTTCCTTTTTTTATGTTTAAAGAATTCTTAATTAGCGTTAGAATTGAAATATCATCAACACTTCTTCATCAAAGTTAAAAATAGTTTTTACACTTAAAACTTTATACTATGAGGAACTTTAACTCGAAATGCTAAACAAAACACAAAAGTTTCAGAAGTTTAAATTGTTAATAATGTTGCTAAACACACACACACACACACACACACATATATAACTAAAAAGTTATAGCAAACTCTGGACCATGATTTCAGTTTTTTCTGTCTCCTTTTATGGAGGGACATTTTTGTAGTCATGCGCCCTTGGCCCCTCTTTTCTGCGTAAAAACAAAAACAACCAAAAAAAAAAAACTGACCAAGGTGAATCTGTGGATAGCTTATTTTCATTTGTGTGAGCACATTGTTCATAGGATACAAAACTGAAAGTTTAAAAATATTTTTTAACAGAGAAACGAGTTTCTTTTTATTGTTTTAGAAGTGTGACGTCATTCTCTTGACGTGACATTTAATCCACGAGTTATTGTGGATTACCTTGTGGCCACCGTCGCAACACCACTTCCTGAAGATCAGCGAAATTAAGTGACATTAGGTGTGGGTAGTAACTGGATGAGAGGCCGTTTGCTACGTCTAGATGATGTAACGATTCGTGGTTTGGATCCCACGCAAAGTTGTAGGTTCCCTCTGTCACGACTTTTGCTGCTACGAAGGAAGTTAAACAACACCAAAACACACACTTCGGGTTTGTTCTCAGTTTTGGGTCTTGGTCGTCGTGTGTGTGTGTGTGTGGGGGGGGGCGGCAACTAGGCATAAGTGAGATCGAGTGTGTGATAATAATTCAAACATGTAGTGAGGTAATTTTATTTTGTGAGGTAATACTTTTGATGCATCGGAATATTAAAAAAATATATGTAAAAATCTAAAAACATATTTATTGCCGAAAAAAGACATGTTCGTCCTGATTAGATTAGGTTTACGCTAGGTTATGTTAGGCTAGGCTAGATTAGCGAGTACCTCACTATCTAACGAAGTAACAGAAAACACCCTTCGAGATTCCATTTGCTTCCGAAACACTTATGACGCCCTCCTCGGTTCGATGGCACGAAGATTAGGTTACATTTGGTTTGTTTAATTAGTCTTTTAGGGTTTTAGCTATATGGATTTAAAAAAGTCGGTAGGTACCTCGCTTATGCGCAAGGCTGGATTAACCAATAGGCTGAAGTAGGCTATAGCCTACCAGGCCACTTTTTCCAAAGTTGAGGAAAACACCAAACCAGAATAGGCCGCCGAACCCGAGAAACAGGCCGAACCAGAAGCTCCGCCTGACTCTGGAGAACCTGGAGTCATTATATTTTATATAATCTTTTGAACCAAAGTAATCCAATGGTTTTGTTTCACATGTACAGAGTACAGTAGTAAATTTGTTCGTTTCATTGTCTTTTCTTGAACAATACTATGTTGTGAACAAGTGTTGTAGCTGCCAATACTGAGTGTACATACCATAGGTTATTTTGTAGAATTACCAAACCTGAGTGTCTAGGCAGATGTTAGCGTGAGCCTAGACATGCCAGACCACTTTTACGATTAGCCTACCAGGGCTACTAGGGCTTAATCTGGCCCTGCTTATGCGGAGATATATGTGTGTGTGTGTGTGTTTGTTGTTTCTGTGTAGCAGGGTCTATGCAAGTTTTACCTCCATCTAATTATATATATATATATTATATTATAATTATATATATATATATATAAGAAACGTTGTTTTACATTCTATTTTGTCCTAAACTGGAAGAATATTGACGTGACTTTAGGCTTTTAATATTGTTTTGTCTGAATTAATGTCCAAATAATTTTTTTCCAAAGTTATTTCAACAACATAATCTTACCGTCATCCTTTGTGAAGAAGGCCAACAATTAAAATATTAGTAATAAATTTTGCAACGTACTTCCACTTGTCTCGTTTTTAACTGTGTGCAGAAGTAACTTTCAGATTCTTTTTCAGTGAAGTGACTCCAAATCTTACGGAAAACAGGAAAAAGTAACATAAATATCGCATCCAATTTAAAAAGTCATGCCACCAGACCCGAAACTAATATTTTCACCTGGAAAGTGATACACCAAATCTAGTAACTTTCCTACAAACTTTTCAATGTGGTCGCAGTCTGAGTTCAGTCTCCAACCATCAACCGAGCCACATGATTTCTCTTATGGTTTGTGTTAATAAAACAAATTTCAACCAATCCTAAAACTGTGGGTGGGGTTTCATCATCATTTTTAAATTACAGGGTATGTATAAAGTAACGCAAGTGAAGAGACAAATCTGTTTGAATTGGCTTAAACTCGTTTCGTAACGCAAGTGAAGAGACAAATCCGGTTTGAACTGGTTTTAACTAGTTTCAACTTGTGTTCTAATTTGTAAACGTCAATTATTTCAGTCTGTATTAAGCTGCATTAAGTTGTTGTTGTTGTTGTTGTTGTTTAGCCGATCAGCCCACCCTGATCGAACAAGCCGGCGGCACGCAGGTAACCGATCGCCCTCTCCGGAGTGGACCAGAGGTTCAGCGCACTAGTGATGTTGTGTTGTGTTCGTTGTTGTGCTAGAGTGGTACAGTCTGTCATAATGTGTTCAATTGTTTGTGGTGTGTCCTGGCACAGGTGGTAGGTGTCGTCTATGGAGTTGTCTAGTCTGTGTTTATATGTCCGTAAGTTGGGGTGATGTCCACATCGGAATCGTGCTAAGTTAACTCGATCCGATCTGCTCAGGCTGATCTCTGACCTGTTAATGGGTGGCGGCTTCGCACCTAGGACCGCATTCGGACCGAGTCGTGTCAGTGCTTTGTGGGTTAGGTGTGTGTGTATGTGTTTTTTGTACTGTGTGATGTCTGTGGGGCGTGGTATGGAATGGAGTATTTGGTTATAATGTCTCTCTGGTGTTACCTTAATGGTGCGAGGTTTTGGTGCATGATTGTACATGTAGTGGCATGGGTGTTATGAGTTAGTTGTCGCTGCTGCCATGAATTGTGTTCCCCTCATGTCTAAATGTTCCCTAACTTTCAGTATTTTTGTTTCTGTGTGCAGGTGTTCTATTGGTGTTGTTTGAGTGCATCCTATAATGATACGAAGTGCGTTGTTTTGTATTGTCTGTAAGGTGTTTATGTGTGTGTTTGAGATAATGGGTGCCCAGCATGGGCTAGTATAGTCCATAACTGAGCGAATATATTGTTTGTATATGAGTGATGTTGTTTCCTGCTGGTGTCCAAAGTTTGTGCCTGTTAGTACCCTAAGCGTGTTAAGTCTTGACGTACATTTGTTTTTAATGTCCTGAATGTGGTTTGCAAAAGATAATGATGTGTTGTATGTGACCCCAAGTATTTTGGTCCTGTGAGTGTGTGTAATGTTGATGTTGTTTAGTGTAAGCTGTGGAATTACCTGGTGTTCTTTTGTGTTGCTTGTCAGCAAGGTGATGGTTGATTTTGTGGGCGCTACTTTGAGTCTATTGTGTGTGAGCCAATCTTGTATACTGTTTATGTATGTTTGTAGGTTATTTGTAGCGGTGTCGATGTTGTTGTGGGTGGATGTTAGAGTGATGTCATCTGTACATGATGATAAGGTAAGCTTGTTATCTATGGGTGTTGGAATGTCATGCATATATATAAGTTGAAGAGTGTTGGTGAGAGAACAGAGCCTTGAGGGACCCCGTTCGGAAAAAGCTTGTTTTTGGATGACTTGCCATTAAATGTGACATGTGAGTATCTTCCTGAAAGATAGTTGCTCAGCCACCTTTTGGTGTTATTGTGCATGTTTGTTTTGAGTATTTTGTTTATGAAAGGGAAGCGTGGGATAGCATCAAATGCTTTACTAATGTCTATTGTTGCTAATAGTGTACGTTGAGCTAGTCGTCTGGAGTTGATGCCATCCATGATGTGCTGCGTGAGGTTGAGTAGGCGATAGTGGAATGTGTGGATTGGTGATTTGTAAGATTAGTCTTTCTGTTACTTTGGAAGGTGTGCATAGTAAAGTAATGGGTCTATAGGAAGCTGGTTCTGTTGGATTTTTGTTTGGTTTGAGTAGTGTAATAATTTTACCTTGTTTCCATATGTCAGGAATAATACAGTGTTGGTATGAATATGTGCTGATATTTGTGAGAGCTAGTATTCCTTGTGGGCCCAAGTATTTAAGGTGTATGTTAGATATGTTGTTTGGTCCAGTAGCCTTCGAATTCTTAATGTTTTTGATGAGCTTGGTGGTCTGGTCTGTATTGAATGGTGTAATGGTCGTGTCGAGTCTGTAGGTTTTCTTGTGTCTGGCTGTTTGTCTGTCTGCGTGTTTCTGGTTGTTGTCTCTGTTTAAGTGACTTATCTTTGCGTAGTGATTAACTAGAATGTTAGCTTGTTGTGTGTATGTTGGAATATTATTTTGGCTGCGACAGATAGCCGCGTGTGAGGTGTGAATGCCGCTGTTAGAGTGGGTAATGCTGTTTATAGTCTTGTATAGCCTGAATGTATCTGTGGAGTGGTTTAGTGTTGTTATGAATTCCCTGAATGTTTCTGTTTGTTTTTCTTTGAGTTTGTTGTTTATTTCTGTGTTGAGCTGTTGTATCTGCTGTTTTATGGCTTCTGTGTGTGGTGTTTGTATGTTATATTTGAGGTTGTTACGTTGCCTTATGAGGTGGGCTATTTCTCTAGTGTAATTTGGGTTGTATTTCCTAATGTTGCCCTTGGGTATGTATTTGTTTGCATTATTGATGATCTGATTAAATGTCTTGTATTTGTTTGCATTATTGATGATCTGATTAAATGTCTTGAGTGTTGTATTGATATTTATAATGGGTGTGCTGTTTAATGTGGTGAATTGTTCCTCAGTCTGTATTTTGAACTGTTCCCAATCAGCTTTCTTGTAATTTCTGTAAGTGTGCCTAAGGCTGTTGGGGCAGAGTGTAGAATGTGTTGTAATGATGATGGGCAGGTGGTGATGACAGTTGTTTTTCTGTTCTCCATTGTGTATGTGTTGCTAGTGAGGGGGAACAGAACGTTATGTCTGGGGAGGAGTTTTAGTATCCTGCTTGATGTGGTATGTGTATGTTCTTCTGTATTGTTAAGAATGAAGAAGTGTTTAGTTGTGTGGCTATGTTGGCGCCTCTGGTGTTGTTTTGGTTGTGCAGGTACCAACTAGTGTCTTTGGCGTTGAAGTCTCCTCCTAAGATGACATTAGTGAGAGAGGCCAGATTGTGTAACTGTGGATTGTAATTGGCTGGCACCTGAGGTGAACTATCTGGTGGGATGTAAATGTTGAATAGTGTGGTGTTGTGTTTTGCGCGTGTTTTAATGTTAACTGCCTGTATTTCTATCGTGTTATCTGCTTGGATTGTGTTTGTAATGTTTTGGGTAGCATCAGTGTAGCTAATGCTTTTACGTATGTAAGTGATGAGTCCACCCCGTTACCCCCAGTACGATCTTGACGGATCGCCGTGAAGTCAGGGATGGTAGGTGTTTTCTGTGTGCATTTTAGTTTTGTTTCTTGTATAAGTGCTATGTGAATGTTTTGTTTGTGTACGAATTCCCTAAGGCCCAGTGGTTCCCAAACCGTGCGCCGCGAGATGTAATTAGGTGCGCCGCGAAAGAGCAAGATTATATTTCAAAATGTGAAAAATACAAACTGAAATTCGTAATAAAGTATATGTATAAATACCTCTTTGAATAAATTTTCGAATTTATGTACAAAGTGCGCCAAAATATGTTTACTTGTTCTAAAGTGCGCCGTGAGTAAAAAAAGTTTGGGAACCACTGCGCCTAAGCTGCATGATTTTGTTTGTGAGGCCATCTACGTTGTACTGTAATATGTTAATATTATACTTCTGTATGTGTCTCATAGTGCTATTGTGTCTATGTCTTTGTGTATGGTGACATGTGTAAGTTGTAGTGGGGCCTGGATTAGTCTTAATGTCGCCAGAGAGTAAGAGTAGTTCGGGGAGCACGCAATTGCTCTCTGTAATTGGAAAAATAGCACGCTGAGAATAGGTCCGGCCCCGGGAGCCGATCGGCACTCTGACCCTGCCACACAACAGGCCGTCGACTGCCAGTCTGGCCAACCGTAGACAGCCCGCTGCACGGAGATTTGAGGAAGTTTGGCCACCAGCGCGTTGATGTTTTGGTTTGACGTCGCCTCTTCTTCGCGTTGACGTGTCCCGCGCTGGAGGATGCAGCCACTGTTAGAAGCTTCCTCGTCAGCTGCTAACACTTTTTTCACGTTGTTCTAGCTACCTGTTCAGAGGTTTTTTTAAAACAAATATCAGTTTTCTGCTCAAAACGGCTCTTTCTAATTTTAAAATTGATTAGTCAAGGAAGGAAGATGTTGACTTCTATTTTGCGGCAACAGTTGATGATATTTATGTTACTTTACTGATTAATGAAAATGATTAGGCTCTTCAAGTTATAAAAGATTTCTTTCGTAATAATTGATAAATATGAAACACAAAACATATATGCAAACAGGATGATGATGCTTAGACTACTCAATTTGATGAAGTTTTCTCTTTCTCATATATTGTATCGACGTAATACTGTAAATATATTTAAAGTTTCTGCATAAATAACTTGTGTTTCACAGTTGTTATTAAGTTGTTATAAGCAGTGATGGGCATCGATACATGAAAATCGCTAAAGCGATACCGATACATCGATACATGAAGAACGTCTTAGGCGATACCGATACGCCGATACTTTCTAGATGTCTTAAGCGATACCGATACCGATACATGCATCGCCGATACATGTATCGCCGGTACATTTTATAATTATTCATTTAATATGTAGGTATTAGATATTATTGTTTATACTAGTAATTTGTACGCACTGTAAGTAAAATCAACGACATTTTAATGGGTTTTATAGATGTAAATAAAAACAATTGCTTTATTTAATGAAAGTATGTTTTAATTTTATAGGATACATGAATGACTGAAAATATTACACTAACAATTAAAAGTAATTACTATTACCCTTCAAAAATACCAGCTGGCTAAACATCTGGTCAGACAGTCTATTCCTAGTGCACCACTGAGCGTTTCTATATTATATGAGCGTTTCTATATTATGAGCGTTTCTATATTATGGTTAATTAATCTCAATAACACAAGTACAAACGTGTTTAAACGTTGCGTCGTACTGTGTGACGTGACCAGTAGAGTAGTACTGTCATTAAATAAATATTTAATAATATTATTATTTATGTATATTCATAAATATAACTCAGTAGTGTCATATTATAACATCTATTTAAATATTTAAAAATTCTTATTAATGTATCGATGTATCGAAGTATCGATTTTTTTCGATACATTTAAGAAAATTGACCTTAGCGATACCGATAAATCGATACTTTTGTCAAGTAGCTAAAGCGATACCGATACCGATACAAAAGTATCGATCGATACGTATCGGCGATACATGTATCTAGATACTGCCCATCACTGGTTATAAGTACATGTAATAAATATTACTTGTCCATGTTCACTTCTGTTAATACAATTCAAATCGGATTTGTCTCTTCACTCGGGTTATTTTATACACACCCGGTATTAGTGATAATATTCTTTCCTACCAAAGCCTACCTATATCTAGTCGGACCACGCTTCTACGAAATCTCAAACACTTTTGGGGAACCGAGAAAAGCAGTTGGGTAATAAATTTATGAAATACAACAATGAAAATTTTGAGCTTCGGCTCCGACCCTGTAGGTCAAAAATTGTGAAGCTTATGAAGTTCTTTTTCATTTTTAATGTTAATGAAACTTAAAATATTGTGTCCTTATTAACTGTTGGAGTTTTTTGTTGGTTTATAAATCTATCTATAAATAAAAAAAAATTTTGCGCGGTTTTGAGCGGAGATGAGCAGAGTAACAAATATCTCTTTCGCTCAGTCGCCTGTTATGATTGGCTAACTCGTGTAAAGTGGGTGAAGCTAATGTCTCTCGCTCGGTCACCCATTAGTGTCGCTCTATCAAGATGAGCGGCGTTAAAGATCACGAAGTGATTATAAAGTAACATAAGCCCTAGGGTAGGGTAGGGTAGGAAGCCGAAGGCGTACGTGACTTGTATTATTTAAAAAAATTTAAGTGTTCGTTGGAAACAAACAAATATTCATATTTAATATTAACTTTGCACTGAAGATGGCAGAAATTTTGAAACGTTTGCCGTAAATTATATTGAAGTATGATACAAACTTTAGTTCTCCTATTTATTATTAAATAAATTATTAAACTGAGGTTCCCTAGGAAAAGACCTAAAATGAAATTTTATATATATATATATATATATATATATATATATATATATATATATATATATATATATATATATAAACGAAAAACTAAAAACTGTCTTCAATTTTCATCGTAAACCAGATATGAATGACTAAACTCTATTCCACAATTTCAACATTTCAAGCTGAAAAACTCAATTTTTGGCTGAAATTTGCCTAGTAATCTTCTCCATTTGATAATATGGAGAAGTAATTTTCAAAATTTTGAACAATACAAGTTAAATGGAAAATTAATTTTTAATTAATTTTTCTTACACTGACGATGGAAACTGTTATCGAAAGTTTTGAAAAACAAAAGGTTTATAATTGAAATGGTTATTCTCTCTCTCTCTCTCTCTCTCTCTCTCTCTCTCTCTCTCTCTCTCTCACACACACACACACACACACACACACACACGCCTGGTAGCTCAGTGGTTACGGTGGCGGACTCTGAGCGGTGAGGCTTTGGTTCACTCCCGCCCGCTGGCTTCTGGATTGGGTTGACCCAGCCGCTTAAATTTTCAGGCGTTCTCTGGTACTCTTCCTTAAGTATATACGTACACAATGGAACGGGTCTTTCGCTATATATCTTTATGAAAAGATTTCATTAAAAATTATGATTTTTTTTTTGTTTCTTTCCTGGCTGAAATATTATTAGATGAAAACCAGATTCATTTGACATTCAAATCTTTATTTCTGAGTTATCTTTTTATGTTCAAATTGCATTCAGACTTCATTCATACGAACGAGAGGCACACAAGACAAAAGACACGTGTTGTTACTGTTGTGAGTTAAGGCTTTGAACTATACTATTTTACATTTTTAAAAATACCGAAGTTTTTTTTCCAGCAAAGAAAGCTGACGGGATAAACTATAAAACTTTTTACTAACTTCTAACATGTGGGTATGAAGCATCTCGTTAAAAGAAAGATAAGTTGTAAATTGTTCTGATAGCAATTTCCAAAGTAAGATAATTTTATTTCTTTTTTAAAAGACATTCCCATCACAGTAAATTGTTCTTGTTCTACAGGGTGTTCGAAAAGTCCCGTCACCCCCTAAAAAATGTACATATTGTAGTACCAATTTCATTTTTGTGTGATTAATTGTATTTATATGTGGTAGGTGTAATTTAAGAAACAAGTCACTAGCAATAATTACTTTAATTACAGTAAATACAGTTACTAATCAAGAATATCTGTGTGCACTATCATTTTTGTAACAAAGGATTATGTCTGTGTCGCTTAATTCATTAACAAATGACGAGCGGTATGGTTTCGTGTCGAGATCTTTTGTCATGTGATCTCTCATTGTGGACATGGGGACTGCAACTTCTTGTGATCGTTTCCGAAGTGATTTTTTCGGTGAACGAGCCACCGATGCAATCACACCTTCACATTGTTCTGCTCGCGTTGTTGGTCTTCCCGACCGTGGTCTGTCCTTGATGGAGCCAGTTTCAAACAGTTTTTTCTTCCGGCATAATACCGTCTTGTTTGGTGGTGCAGCCTTATTGAATCTTGTGTTGAAATCATTCTGGATATCATGCATCATTTTGCCAGTATGTGACCTTTCATGAGCCCATGTGCTCATCACTATCCTTTCCTCCAGAGTGTAGGTGGACTGTTCTGCCATTGTTCACACAACTCTAATACCTGGAAAAGGAAAAAAAATGTCAATGAATCACATATAAATTTAATTAATCACACAAAAATAAAATTGGTATTACAATATGTACATTTTGTAGGGGGTGCCGGGAATTTTCGAACACCCTGTACAAATGTTGTCAGAATAATATAAGAAATGCAATGTAAAAAATGTGTCTCATGAAAATATCGCTTGAGAGATGTCGCTGAAAGACAACTTAAAGTGAATTTGTTTATAATTTTTTTCAGATTCATCAGAATTCATTGTAGGTCTTGGTTTAATTAACCTAAAAAGTAGGTGAACAAAATTTTTGGAATGATATATTACCTAAATATATTATGCAGAAAGAAGTTGCCACACCTGGATTATAATAGATTTTCTAAATTTAACCTGCTACTGAATACTGACAACCAGACCTGGGCAATACTCCTCTAGAGTCTATTCACCTATTTTAGGATGGCTGATTAGAAATGATAAACTTCTTTGGTAAGCCTGGAATAATTCTTGATTGAGGCTATGGTTACGTAGGGCCTACTATTTTTAAGTCACTCGGCCTCTAAGGCCTATTTTAACTTTGACATTTTTATATACTGTATATTATTTATTTGGAATTACATAGCCCAATGATCAAGAATACACTTTGATCCAGTCTTACAGGGCTATTAGTATATATATATATATATATATATATATATATATATATATATATATATATATATATATATATATCACTGTATTTTGATCAACACTTTTAGTTTAACATAAACAAAACTGGATTAACCTGACCTAGCTTAACCTTTCCTAAACTCGCCTAATACACAAGAGAAGGGTCAATAAAATGTGTCAGAAATGTGGATTGGCCTGATTAGAAAATATATATAGGCTAGACCAGGGCCGGCCAACCCCATGCCCGCGGGCCAAAAGTTGCCCGTTTGACTTTTGGAGGTTGCCCGCCTCAGAAATAATAAATAAAAAAATATATTAATTCTATAAAAAAAATTAAAATAAATAAAAAATAATTATTATATGCACAATCAGTGATATATACTGTTTGTTTTAGACGCCAATATTTCCCTACCCTTCAAAATCTTAGTGACTTTGCTACCACCTCGACGTTGTTTCTTGTCGATCGCTTTACCACACAGAACATTGTATTCAGAAGTAAGTTTTATTTGTAATTTTTAAGATTTTGTATTTGGCAAAAGTTTAGTATAAATTTACTTTGATAAATGGTTATTTGCAGTTATTAATTGTGATATTTTAATGATAATGGCCCGCTTGACTTTTGATTTTTTATAAAGTGGCTCGCTGAGAAAACAACTTGGCCGGCCCTGGGCTAGACTATATATATAAAAAATACTTTGTACAAACTCCACCCACTTTCCTAATTTTTGCCATTGTGGCTTGAGTCCCCCAATTTTATTACGCTCACAACGCCGCCCAGCATCAGGGTTGCACAACTTTTTTTTCTGTTTAACTACAAATGTATTATTACCGTACAATGATGCGTAAGTAACCAACAACTCATTAAATTTGATAATTCATTTAAAACTATAGCACGCTTAAAAAAGTGCAAAGCATACCATGCATCACTCGTTCATCAATTTTGGTTTTGAGTTTCAGTACGTCTACTATACGCTTGACTTATATAACTTAAATGTACAGTTGCCCACATATGTAATGTTCCTCGCCTCACAGGCGACTCCGTACATGTGGCAACGCCGCAACGATAGTCAAGGTACCCCAACTGGGTGAAGGTGGGGTGGAGGGGAGACAACCGAGTCCGACAACATATAGCATTGACATACAGGTAAGGCACCGTTCAAAAATTACGTAACGCTATTTTTGCTAAAACCTGACCCACCCCCCTCTGTAATGTTCCGTAACGTGTGGGGTGTTGGGTGGGGGAAGTGTTAAATAACATCTTAGGGGTGCCTGGTCTAGCGTTACAGAACGTTCCTGAGGGGATCTGGGGTGACAAGTTTTAGAAAAAAATAAAATTACGTAATTTTTTAACGGCCCCTAATTATAATGTAATGTCTGTGTTCATAAAGATAAACGATTAATATGATCGTGAACAGCGTTGAACTCCATGTTTACTAGTCTTATACAGTAATAGGGTTCCATTATGATTACTGCAAGTCTATATGAACAAATACCACAATACAACTTTTTATATACTAGTGAATTTGAACCAAAAATAGACATTACACAACGATCCTCCACACTCCCTCATTCCCCTTCCCCACCCACCAGTCTCGCATAAATTAAATCACTATTTAACAATACTAATAAAGTTGTTTGTAGAGTCCGTGTGCAGCTTTAAACCTTTACTAACTTACGAATCTACACGATTATATATACACTGTATGTATTGCCATTGAGCGAGAAAAAGATTGAGACAGTATGAGATTGAGCGAGCTAGAGGGGCAGAGAAAGTTAGTGGGAAATGGCTTATTAGCATAAACATATTTATATATACTTATAAATTCATACAATATTATACTAATGTACGTACAGTGGTGTTGACATGGTTACTTGCTGTCGCCGTCCAGGAGAGGCTACATATGGACGTGTCAGTATAAACCGTAAGGTAACGGTTGCATGAAGCAGGATATCACCACCGGTTTGTGACTGATGCCTATATATTAATAGTGTTTTCCAGATTGTTTTTGTATTATCAGTGTGGAGCGATAATGATTTAATCACGATGGACAGATAAACCCATTAATGTTTTCCAGATTTCCTGTTGCATTATCAATGTGGAGATATTATTAGATCTTAACAAGGAATATACTGTATACGAGTATATACAATAAAACACCAATTCTTTATTACAACAAATATGCAATGATTGAGAATGTTTTACGAAATAGTTTATCATACAAAATGCTCACAATTTGCCATAGATTAACATAAATGGCACAGCTATACCCGGTTCATAGTTAGTATTTGGTCCATCCCACATTATTGTCAATTACATCTTATAATTTGTGTGGCATAGATGCAACATGGTTATGTATGATGTGTGGGTTCCTTCGGAACATCTCCCACTCAGCCATAGTGTGATCCAGCAGCTGGCGGCTGGTCCACTCCTGCCCAGGCTCCCACGAGTTCACCACATTTCCCCACACGTTCTCAATGGGGTTGAGGTCACACCCCTTACTAGACCAGTCCAGTAGTTCTAGATTTCACTGCTCCTCGAACCACCTTCTAACAATCCTGGCGGTGTGGATGGGAGAGTTGTCCTGCAAATGGATTTTAAATGTTAAAAGTAGAATTATATCTCATCCATACGCTTCATCAGTAACCCACTATTCGAGGTAGGTTTTAACCCATATGTATTAGGGGTTTCTCTCAGCTAAATGTAATTGTGCGCCGTTATACAAATAATACAGTCTGCAGTTATCCAGAATAAAATCCTAAAGTGTTGTCATAGTACTGAAAGAGTTAAAGAACAATTTTATGACCATTATTCGTCCCGTGTAAATGTGGAAGCCGGACATACAAATATGTGCAATAGATAAATCTTGCTCTAGTAATAGTATAATATTCTATAACACAAATACAACATACCTGCATAAAGATAATCTGTTCAGGATAGGGCAAGGCATACGCGCGTACAGAAGGCAGCATCACCTCCTCCATGATCTCTATATATTTATCTGCCGTAAACCTCCCGTGGATCTCAGTCAGCTCTCCTAGTCCTTGCAGGTGCATCCATTCCCACACATTCGCCGTCACGTGCCCACTCCGTGCCACTTCATAAATATTTTGGCGGGCATATCTCGTGTTGTCCTATCGCTAACACTGAAGACGGCCGTGAGTTTCAGACACAAACGTCTTCTCGTCAGAGAAGATAACTCTGCTCCAGTATGCGAGATAATCATTTATATGCTGGCGAACAAACGAGAGCCTGGCCTGACGATGTCATTCCTCGATCCTCTCCTCTTTGGCAGGAGTACAGTGGTGATATCCTGCTTCATGTAACCGTCTCCTTACGGTGTTCACTGACACGCCCATATGTAGTGTCTCCCGGATGGCGACTGCGTTGTTGATAGGGTCGTTCTGCACTTCGTTGATTATTCTCCGGTCTTCTTCTGGGGTCGTCTTTCTTGGTGCCCCACACTTAGGACGATCTAGCAGATTCCCAGTCTCCTGCCACCTCTGTACCCAGCGTCGAACAGTAGGCTTCGAAATTCCCAGTTCCATGGCTATGTCAGCTACAGAGAGGCCTGCTTCCCGCATACCAATTATCTGGCCTCGCTGTGCAATTGTATTCTGAGCTGGATTCATTTTCAGAGTCGGTGTTCGTCATACGGTGTAGAAATATGGTATGAGCATAAATCATGCCAGTAACCGTGTCAACACCTCCGTTTCGCCCATCAACGTCATTTCACAAAAATTAGTATAATATTGTATGAGTTTATAAGTATATATTTTGTAAATCAAGTTAAGGTTAATTTCGCGGCAGCAAATTTTCGCTTTTTCATATCCTTGGACGAGTTCGCGGCATCATAATTTCGCGGTCAACAGTTGGTAGTTATAATCTTACGGATTAAAATGACGTCATGAATGGCGACATTTTATTCTGGACTGTGACTGGTCGAGGTTGAAGTCGTATATCAAAGCAAGTTTTTACTCTTGGTATGTGGATTATGGAAAACTGATACGTGTGGGTAGTTGGGAGGTAACGAAAATGGTCCACTGAGTAGGTAGGTAGTTCATCTAATAATTATTAAACTCCTTTTATGTCATTGACTGTTGGGATGAAACCAAATGGTTGCTCACCAGAGTTATTCTCCACACTAGTATTTATATACTGTGTGATAGAGCGTGCTTGGTAGTTTTCTCGCACTACCAATGAACGAACAAACAAAAAGGACGCTGGTGGAAAAAGCCCGGGGGAAAGGGACTTGCATCAAGAACTGCATGGCGAACGAAGGGATTTGAAAACAGTGAAAGATCCCCACCAGTAAGTATGCTAAAACATTAAGCAACTAGAAGAAAGACTCCAAGAAGAAATCAGAACTTATCTAATAACACTCAGTAAGTGAACAATTGTATCTCTAAACCCCAGTTTAGTGATAACATATAAACTAGGTCCAGTTAAATTAGGCCTACATTGTGGTCCAAGACCTAACATCAACTCATAGCTTAACAAAGGCTAAGGTAAATTACCCTAACCTAATTTGGTGAGGAATCCTACTGTGGACCTCAATTTACTCTGCCCGCTCTGGGCCATTTCCGGAATCTCTAGGGCCCTAGGCTGACCCCTACAAGGCTAGGCTTAACCTACTCTACAGTTAGACTGGAGATATTACGGGTGGGTTAATTGGGGACCAATTCATACAGAGCATTTTTAACACGATAAAGTTTCAGCAGCACTCAACGTAAATGAATCTCTCGGTAAGATAGATTTGAAGCTCTCCACACTGAAACCTATTCATGCTAAATGAGGGAGATCTAGCCAGATCAGATGGTTTCCAAATCCGGAGATTTTACCTACGAAGCTCGTCATTATTTGTTCATGTAGCTAAACCGATATATAAACTTCCTCATTTTTTACACAAAATTAATTGATCAAGAAAAAATACATACATAACCAGCTTAGTTTCTTATTTCCTTATAAATAATACTGCTTACAACTTACAAATGGTTACAAAAACAACAGCCATCATTTCGTAAGAGCTATGTAATAATAAGTGTTTTACCTACTAGAATAGGACAATTAGATATGTGTACAAAAAATAGCAACTGTTTTCTAATAAAAGAATAGCTAATTGCTGTACCTAATGAAGAATAACACCAGTACACATTTGAAAACTTGTCGATCGATTTGTACAAACTAGTTGGTGATTCTATATAATTTGAGTGCGCTGATCTCAAAAATATAGTTAGTTTTTCCCTATCACGTATGGTTTTCTTACTACAGGGTGTGTCATAAATCCCCCATTTATCCCCAAATGTGAACCATCTTATCGAGACCAACATTGGATTGCACATGCTAAACCATAAATTTTGTTATAGACTACAGTAACGCTTACATAATAATGTTGGGTAAATATATATAACAACTAGTCCCGTTCCCAGCAAAATACTCTCTCCCCTCCCATCAATGGGTGGTTAACATTTGGGGACAGATGAGGTATTACAACACCCCTTGTAGCACGAAATCTTTAGGTGATAGAGTAAAACCTAATTAAAGCAGAATTAAATAGCTCCTAGCTCTTGGACAAGCATATTGCTTGTTTATGAAAGAATAAAAAAATAACTGAAAGAAACAAAATATACCAAGGGACCATCTTCTTCGAAAAAAGGCACGAAGTCTTTCTCACGATTTCTGTACCAAGCGAAGTATGTGTCGGATGCCAATAAATTGTTCTCCTGCAATCTAGACCCCAAAAGTTCTGCAGAGTCCTTAGGCAGATTCAAATCCCTGACTAAGTCATTTAGTTCGGCTTGGGTTAATGGTTTAGGATCTCGGTCAGCTGTTGGCTGTTCATAAACATCATCATTGTCTGGATTTGGAGCTGAATCAGAATCTGAATGTATTGATCCAGACTCTCGGGTGGGCCGGGAATAGGAACTTCTGGACCATGGGGTACCGGCCTTATTGCAGATGGAAGACTTGG
This sequence comes from Bathynomus jamesi, assembly GCA_023014485.1. Lineage (NCBI taxonomy): Eukaryota > Metazoa > Arthropoda > Malacostraca > Isopoda > Cirolanidae > Bathynomus > Bathynomus jamesi. Next base: position 163,304 of record JAJOZX010003952.1, read on the forward strand.
GTATTGAAGGCTCTCTTTATTCTTTGCATTATAACCTTTAACATTGCAAGAACAGAAGTAGCAGTCATCGGTATGGTTTCTAGACTCGCGCCATACCATAGGGATCCCAAATGGCAAACTTTTCTTTTTACCTTTGCTCCAATTCCTTAGTGCCGCAACACACGTAAGACAAACCTTGTGTGGAGCCCAACTTTTGTCTTGATCTCCTAATTTAATTCCAAAATAAGCATGATAAGCTCTTTAATGAAGGTCGTTACATTTGTCCTTTGTTTACAACAACATACCGACCACAAATATAACAAAATATGTCTGGACTATGGGTACATCCTCTAGAAGCCATTATTAAAATTTTAAAGACGTAATGTTAGAATTATCTATCTGAAAAATATGAAAAAACGAAATTAATTAAAGATAAAAAAGGTAAAAAATTACAAAACGCCCCAAAATTGTTTTGCTAATAACTTTAAAACTGTGGGTGATAGAAAAAAACTCGTAGCATTTTTGAATTCAGCGCAGCGAACTGCTTCAGAATCACAACTCAAAATAAAGAAATCGATTTTCATGCAGACCGGTGTAATTTGAGGGAAATTTCTGGTTTTTTGTTTGAATATTTCCTAGCATCACCGCCTCCTGACGATGTTTTGAATATAAAATGTACTCGGATATAATATACCATATCATTTACACATATTATAAATATGCATACACTTAGTCCATTCAACTAACGTTTAAGATTCGGTAGAACACATCCACCAAACTCGATATTGATATTTATACAGCGAGATAGAGCGAAAGAAAAAACAAGAATACTTTATTCTATACTAATTTTGGCGGAAATTCCTATTTATCAAGATATTTATTTTTGAAATTATTAAATTTTGGCGCCATTATTCACTAGTCAAACCATCTCATCCCGTGAAGTATGTGTAGTCATGTTATTATCATTACCCAATCAGCGGCTGCCCCATTGTCACGTCATACTCCCGCGCAGGTCCGGCGGCTGAAATTTGAATTCAACAGTCGCTTTAGAATGGCTGTCTGTGGTTGAAGCCCCCAGTCCGAGTGGGACGTCATCTAGGCCTAGGTTAGGTTAGGGGTACTACTTAGTGAATAACCTAACCAATTGTCAAGGGCATACAGTTGACCTAACCGGGTATTCAATTAACCTTCGTGGTATCCAACGCCATAAGCGATTATACCCGGAATGGTAAGGCTGGGTCATTGTCGGGACCCGGAGAGATAAATAGCAGAGCTGGGCACTTGCGGCATATTGCGGTACTGCGGTACTGCTGCACTACCAAACCGGTACCAAACCGGTACGCGGAAATTTGAATGCGGTAGCGGTACTGCGGTACTTTCAGCGATCCTTTGCGGTACTGCGTTATGGGGGCCCGGGGTGGTAGTGCGGTGGTACCGCAAGTACCGCAGTACCGCAAAATATGCCGCAAATGCCCAGCTCTGATAAATAGTACCAGGTTAGGTTAGGTTACTTTTGCCGTGAATATTACTGACGAAAATAAGTTTTTCTGATGTATTTCATGCTGTTTCAATTGATTCTGGCCTTTTCAGCCCACAATTTCCCTCTTCTTCAAAGCCATGGGGAGGGGGAGGGGAAGGGGGGAGTGCCTATTTTCGTCTAGTTTGGATGGATGTGTTCTACCGAATCTTTACCCAACTAACTACCAGTGGTGGGCACCGTTAACCAAAAAGTTAACTTCGTTAACCGCTAATCCGTTAACCAAAAAGTTAACTTCGTTAACCGTTAATCCGTTAATTCGTTAAACATGTAACGGAAGTTACCGATAAACCGTTAACGTTAACTTTTATTATAAAAAAAATGAAAACACAATATATATATAATTTAATTTTCCCTCTTCTTCTCGTTCTCCATTTTGTCCATGAGATGCATGTTGCCCTTCATGAAAATTAGCATATCAAAGTTTTCATCAGACAGGGATGATCTCTTGGCCCTCAGGATGTCCTTGCCCATAGAGAACAAACGCTCCACTGCAGCACTGGAGGGGATGGCTGTGTTGAACTTGATGAACAAGTCCACCAACACTTGCTCACCCAAGAAGGCAGCATCTGTCAGCAAGTCCTTGGAGTTGGTCTCCAGCCAGGTCTTGACCAAGTTCTGGGCTTTGCCCTTGAGTGACCTGTGGCTTCTGCTGCTCTCTTTTGTCTGGATGACAGCACTGAAGAAGTCATCCTCCTCCTCCTCCTCGTTGTTGCTGCCTCCACTGTTGCTGCCCACTTCGTTGGACTGCTGCTTCATGGCCTCCTCGACTGTACCCTCCATGCTTTTCCTCACCCTGGCGACCTTGGTGTTGTCATACTTGTCCAACCAGATGAGGCGAAACCTGGATGGAAGGCAGCAGCAGCTGGCATTCGTCATCCTCCAGGAGGGGCCCAAACCTTTTGTCGATGCCTGCGCACCTGCTCAGCACTGAAAATAATAGAAACTTTTAAACGTTTATTTATGAATTTTTTGGGTTAACGGAAGTTAAATGTAACGGAAGTTAATTAGTCCGATAATGATTTTCAAAGTTAACTTAAAAGTTAAATCGTTAACGAAAAAGTTAACTTCGTTAATTAACGATTAACGGATTAACGGTTTGTGCCCAGCTTTGCTAACTACCTAATATGTCACTGTCATTGCATGCTAATTACCATCAGTCTGATAAAAATAATTAGATTATACTTATAGGATAAACCAACAACAGATATATAATATATATATATATAGGGTGAACCAAATGTAGGTGGACAGTAAATGATAACGTTATTTTGAGAATACATATTTAATTTTTTTGTATACTATAATACAAAATAAAATTTAAATATATTTAGTTATAATATTTAATATAATATAACACAAACACCATAGTTATAATGAACACCATAGTTATAATATAATATAACACAAACCGTATTCAACCTACTGTCCACCTACTTTTGGTTCACCGGGGTATATATATATATATATATATATATATATATATATAGTAAGATCAGTAAAAATCCGGAGATTCGCCTCTTCTGACCAGAGACCGGAGAGACAAAGCTCAATTTCCGGAGACTCCGGCCCAAAATTGGAGACCTGGCAAACCTAGGCCCGGAGACCATTCGAAAGGGTTGGGAAATTAGCGGCATTCATGAGATTCTTGTTATACAGTAATAATGCACTATAATTTAAAATGTTTTTGCTGCTTTTACTTTACAAAGTTTAATTACAATATACTGAATTTACTTTTCAAATAAAGTATTTTAATGATCTAAGTTTTATTTTCTTACTATCTTCCAAAGATTAGATTAAATTGTCAAATTTTCGCCTGTTGGATATTTTCGCGTAAACTGTATATGTTACAGTCAAAGTGTGTAACCAGCCATTTCGCGTAATGACTGAAACTTTTAGTCATTTTGCGAAATGGCTGTTTCACTTGGTCATTTCGCGAAATGACTAAAATCTTCAGCCATTACGCGAAATGGCTGAAATTCCACCTTGGTCATTTCGTTCGTACAAGATCATTTGCCCGGTTAGGTCAACTGTATACCCGGTTAGGTCAACTGTATGCCCTTGACAAGTGGTTAGGTTAAGTTGTGTTATTTTCGTTAGTTTTAACGAAAATAACACGACTTAACCTAACCAATTGTCAAGGGCATACAGCTGACCTAACCGGGCCTTTAATGGCGGACATCGGAATAACATTGAAGGCCCAGTTAGTATTTGAAAACCTCTATATTGAAAATTCAAATTCAAATGTGTTCAAATGTTCAAATGTGTATTTGAAGTGTGTTTCTCACTTATTTGAACAGACCTGTGGATGTATATATGTTTTAGAAGATTTAGTTAGCTAAATAAAGGTTTCCAATTTTATTGTGATGTTTGTTATTTCTATGAATTCATGACAAAAGTCATTTTAACCATTTCACGAAATGACCAAGGTGGAATGTCAGCCATTTCGCGTAATGGCTGAAGATTTTAGTCATTTCGCGAAATGAGCAAGTGAAACAGCCATTTCGCGAAATGACTAAAGGTTTCAGCCATTATGCGAAATGGCTGGTTATACACTTTGACTGTAACATATATAGTCTACGCGAAAAGCGCGAAAATTTCCTGCAGGCGAACATTTCGCATTCACTCGTTACACAGTGGTGGCGAACCTTTTCGCTGACGGCTCATTTTTGTTACTTTTGATTTTTAAAAAAATTAAATTGGGTCACAATAATTTATTTACTTACTACTTTTAGTGAGAAACTTCTTGTTGGATTTTAGCTGCTAATGTTTTTTCCGAGGTTTATATTTTTGTCTTTAGTCTCACACATGCAGCACTCATATGATCCAGTGGTGTAGTGCTGTGGAACGCGTGGGAACGGCGTTCCCTTACTTTTTTTTGGTAGACGGAACGGCGTTCCCTCACTATTCAAATAAATCCGAACTTACAATCTCTAACGTCATGAAATTTTAATTCCCACCCTAGAAGAAATATGAGAAAGAATCATTAACTGCTTCATTTCTTTTAGCTTCGACTGAGGCAATGGTAGCCTATAAAGATCTGGTGAAACAGTCACCACAGCGTACCAGTTGTTAACTTTTTTTAGTTAATCATTCCAGTTGTTAGCTATTTTTATTGATCGTGCTGGATGTCGTATATCTAATGACACTGGAAATACTGCATCTTCAACCTTGGAATATATCCTAATATCCAGTGCATATGACCTCAAAATATCCCTGAAATTGGTCAGATTTCAAAAGATTTCCCGGGGGGCTTACAGTGCCCCCGGACCCCCAGCTGTATGGGCTCGCCGCGCTCGCCATTGTCTCCCCTGCATCTGAGTAACACTTTCAAAATGCGTTCCCTCACTTCTTTATTTAGCACTACACCACTGGATATGAGCAGTGGTGTAGTGCTAAATAAAGAAGTGAGGGAACGCATTTTGAAAGTGTTACTCAGATGCGGGGGGGACAATGGCGAGCGCGGCGAGCCCATACAGCTGGGGGTCCGGGGGCACTGTAAGCCCCCCGGGAAATCTTTTGAAATCTGACCAATTTCAGGGATATTTTGAGGTCATATGCACTGGATATTAGGATATATTCCAAGGTTGAAGATGCAGTATTTCCAGTGTTATTAGATATACGACATCCAGCACGATCAATAAAAATAGCTAACAACTGGAATGATTAACTAAAAAAAAGTTAACAACTGGTACGCCGTGGTGACTGCTTCACCAGATCTTTATAGGCTAGCATTGCCTCAGTCGAAGCTAAAAGAAATGAAGCAGTTAATGATTCTTTCTCATATTTCTTCTAGGGGTGGGAATTAAAATTTCATGACGTTAGAGATCTGTAAGTTCGGATTTATTTGAAATAGTGAGGGAACGCCGTTCTCTACCAAAAAAAGTAAGGGAACGCCGTTCCCACGCGTTCCCACAGCACTACACCACTGCTCATATCTGTTCCAAAGCGATTCCTAGTGGTGGATTTGACGAAATTCATGGAGGAAAACAACTGTTCACATAAATAAGATGAACCAAACATCGTTAGCAGAGCTAATGCTAGCTTCTTCATTGATGCAAAAGAATTTGGTAAAGAGTTCCATTCTGCAAGAATAAGATTCTCTACTCTTTCTATTGATTGTTGTTCTCTGGTTACATCCAAAATTGGCGACTCCAATTCCTTTTCTTGTAACTTCAGATTAAGATAATAAATTTAGTCTTCCATACTGCACTTTCTTGGAAGTCAACTAATTCCTTTTCTAAATTACCAATGTCAAGCCAATGAAAAGCTGATAACTGAAGATCTTCAAATTAAATAGTATAGGGGAATTGGATGAATTGTAAATTGTCATACATACATACATACACGTTTTTAAACGTATACTATACATTTAAAAACGTTTCAATGTGTATCAGCTGTTTATTTCGGTGGGAGAATAAAATAATTTTAAAACTGTAAGGCAGGAAATATTAAAAATAGTGTCATATTTTATTTAAATAAGAGCTCGTGGATCACTAAAAATTGCCTCGTGGGTCAGTACTTCGCCATCACTGCTGACTAGTATATAAAAAGTTCTATTATAATAGCTGTTCATATAGATTTGCAGTAGTCATAATGGAACCTTATACTGTATAAGACTAGTAAACTACATGTCAACGCTGTTTACGATCATATTATCTTTATGGACACAGATATTACATTATAATTACCTGTATGCCAATGACTGCACATTCAATTGTCCTTTAGATATATACCGGGTGGACGAAAAAAACATGGACACTTTTGTTTTCCTACAAATTTCAAACTAGTCAAGCTAATACACCCAAATTAGTAAAAGAGGTAGCCAATAGCATGGTTATCATATGCTGACCTCAGTTAATTATCTTTGGCCGTTTCTTAATTATAAAAAATTTAACTTGACGAAACAAACAGCGAGATTTTGTGAAGCTGACTACGCCCTTGGATGTGTTAGATGTTCGCTACAAAACAAGCAGTTTGCGCATGCGCACCTAAGACAATGATAAGTGGCCACATGGCGAATTGGTAGGCTAGCAGTGTCAGATTTCTTTAAGAAGTGTTGGCTGATGGAATGTTTTTTCTTATTTTTTTTCTTGTGGTGTTAATTAAAATTCTATCGTAATGGTTTTAGATTAAGAAAACTTAGCTGTTATAAAGGCGTGTTTTGCCGAGAAGGGATGGAGTGCTAGAAAAATAATTAGGGAATTTCCGGGAAAAAATTGGAAAAGAAGTACAGTACAATATATAATAAATAAAATTAGATAATCAGGGTCAAATGACAGAAAACGTGGCAGCGGTCGTCCGCGTACTGCTCGAACTCGAGAAAACGAAAGGTACGTTGAAGAGCATGCATTGTCGCAGGAAAATAATCCTGGTACTCATCTTTCGCGAGAAAAATGGCAAATAATTTAAATATTTCGCGCAACAGTGTCCAAAACATAATGAAACGTAAAGGAATCAGATCTTTTAAAAGATTGAGTGCCCCCAGAATAACAAAAGAAGCCATGGGAAAACGGTTAGAAAGGTGTAATTCTTTGTACAGGAAATTTAATTTAGCAGAAATTAAACGCATGTTTTTTCAAAATGAGTCTGACTTTACATTAACTGTATCAACAAATCGACAAAACAACCGAGTCAGTGCATTAATTTAAAAATCAGAAATCCCGCCAGACCGTCTTTATCATCCCATTTCACGATTTTCCAAGAAATTAATGGTATCTTGTGGTGTTTCTTACAATGGAAAAACCAAAATATCTTTACTGATCCATAGAAAACAAAAATGAACTCACAAAATTACATTGAACACCTCGGAGAACTTTTACCGGAATGCCAAGACTTGTACCCGAACGAAGATTTTATTTTTGTTCAAGACAAGGCACCATCTCATTCAGCCAAGGCAACCCAAGAATTTTTGATGGCGAACATTCCCGAATTCATAAAAAGAAGAATGGTCACCAAATTCTCCTGACTTAAATCTTCTGGATTACTTCGTGTGGAATGAGCTGAAGTCATTGGTGTACCATGGTCGCAGGGAACCATTTTCAAACCTGGAAGCGCTTAGACAAAGAATTGGGGTTGTTTGGCCTATGGTGTCCCAAGACAAACTCAAGTCATCCACAGATCAGTGGAAAAGGAGAGTACTGGCCGTAATTCAAGAAAATGGGGGGCCAATACAACATCAATTTCAATAGGGTAAGTTTTATACGAGTTCCATTGAAATTTTTAGCACATGATAACTATACTATTGGCTACATCTTGTACTAATTTGGGTGTATTAGCTTGACTAGTTTGAAATTTGTAGGAAAAACAAAAGTGTCCAGGTTTTTTTTGGTCCAGCCGGTATGTCTGTGTTATATGCTGTTGGACTCGGTTGTCCCCCCATCCACCCCACCTTCCCCCAGTTGGGGTACCTTGACTAAACTGCGGTGTTTCCACATGTACGGAGTCGCCTGTGAGGCGAAGAATATTACATATGCGGGCAACTGTTAGGGCTGGGCATCCGGGATTCCGGAATATTATTTCACACCATACTCAAGCGAAAACGGTTTTCAAAGTTTAAAAAAACAGGTGAACGAAAACTTCAATTGTGAAAAGCCTTTGGATCTTTCGGTTTTAGGTCCGGCATTGGATTTTTTCATATTTTTGGTATAGACGTAGATTTTTACGCTGATTCCATTTCCGCAATCCGTTTCTTGGAGAAATAAACACGAAAAAAGTTATGTGCAAGTTTATTACGTTTACAGGTTTCCAGAACACAGAACGGAACACAAACCAAAGTTTGCTACTTGCCAAACTGCGCAATATCGTTCAGCATTTGGCGCACTAGCTTTGCCTGCGTGTCGGCGACGCCAGAGAAACTCGATCATGGAACGGCGCGTACCACATCGGCGCTTGTTACCGCGTTTGAGTTGGTTCCACGTCGACTCTATCCGTTGCGTGTGTGCTCCAGTTGAGTTGAAGGGTCCACGAAGTTTTCGCTGTGGTTCACTGTTTTGTGACTGAAACTGTACCCTTCGAGCTGTTCGATGTGTTCATACGCAGGGTAGGTTAGGTTAGGTTAGGTTAAGTATAGATGGATATTTGAATACAAGTTTTGGGCCGCCATAACTTTTTTCGTGTTTATTTCTCCAAGAAACGGATTGCAGAAATAGAATCAGCGTAAAAATCTACTTCTATATAAAAAACATGGAAAAAAATCCAATGCCGGACCTAAAACCGGAAAGACCCAAGCCTTTGCATGAAATAAATATACCTCATAATAAAACTGTTTAAAAGTCTCCCATGAAAATCGAATAGGGGAAATCGCGGGATCGAAATCTTGGGAAATGAGCTGTGTACTTTACTTCCTCCGGAATCCCGAATGCCCAGCCCTAACAACTGTACGGTGGGATTATGTAGCCTTGACTTTAATACACTGAACTCTTATTGTTGTCAAGTCTAGACAGTAAAGATAGTTAAATTTAACTAAGTTAAGCTAAATTTTTGGGAACGTTTTTGCTTAATTTTAAATGGCATCTTATTAGTCAAAATATATACTGTACATCTAACCACATCATATATTAATTAAATCATTTAAATCTCAAAAAGTAGTAGTTTAAATTTATGAAATATAACAAAATTTAAGCTATCATATAATTGCTTTACAAAAATTATATTATTTGACGAAAAATTTCGTCCACTTGTACACTTAAACTAAATTGTAAAACGTTTCCGCAAAAGTCAACGGAGCTTAATTTCTTATATAATTGTGTACTGTCCCAATCTCCCATTCGTAGCGTTATGAAAATGACTACTACCAAATTTTCTTACTGTACATACAGCGATGTCGGCAAGACTGTTAATAAAAGCGAAGAGTATTGTGTTTAATAATACTCGTATATTATTATTTGAAAATTAATTTAAAATGGTTTAATACCTATTCATTTTTATTTCAGTAATTAGAACTTCGCACGTACCACAAATTAAAAATTAGGCTAGGCTATAGCATGTTAGGTAGGTAACTTAGTCCTACATTATTGCTCAGGAACATCGTTACCTTTATGGTTTACGTTAACATGAAAAGCCTACAAATGAGTGAAATTTCAAGAAGAAAACATAAATTGCACGTAACAAGGGGTTTGTAGGCCTACTACATTCATAATTAAATAGCGAAGGGGGCACAGGCCGCACAGTTACCGAAACTTAATTCGGATCACCTGAAGATGAGGGCCCCCAGCCTCAATTACCAAATCATATCTCGTTAAAGCTAACGAAAATATCACGACTTAACTTAACCAATCGTCAAGGGCGTACAGTTGACCTAACCGGGGATTCAATTTAATTTATTATTATATTTGGTACTATAAAGCAAAAAACAAGAATACATGGGGGCCCTGATCTTCAGGTGATCCCTTAATTCTTCCATTGCCAACAGTGTAAGGTAAAGTCCTTTGAAACTTATTAAAAGAGAAAAAGAAGAGTTTTCCAGCGTTTGTAAGCATTGAGAAGGTAAGCATTCCATATTCCTTCTTTCTGATGATTTACTGTTGTAATGATTTGTAATAAATTTAATAAATGGTACCGAGAGAAATGTTTGTAATGAACATTGTTAATATACCAATTTTATAAGTATTTCAAATTAAACTTTCGGATCAACTGAAGATCAGGGCCCCCAGCCTTCTTTAGTTAGCCTTATAAGGCTAACTAACGAAAATATTACGACCTAACCTAACTTATCGTTAGGTCAACTGTACCCCCTTGACGACTGGTTAGGTTAGGTCGTGATATTTTCGTTAGTTAGCCTTATAAAGCTAACTAAAGAAGGCTGGGGACCCTGATCTTCAGGTGATCCAAACTTTCTAATATAGCGTTTTTTTATATAGTCGTTTTGGAAAGATAAATTTAAGATGATCTGTTGAATGTAACTTCTCAGAGAATGTCACGGTTTTTATATTTTTTTGTGGGTGTTTCTGTTCGGAATGGGATACAAGAGCTTCCCTTCGGGGAAGAAGTTGGGGAAAACCCTCTACAAGGGTGCCATAAGATCCTACATACGAGGAGTTGAATTCTAGATTTTGTTCAGTCAGGATCACAGGTTTTTGGGGCTCTCGAAATTTTGTAAGTATAGTTTGTCAGTTTAATGTTAATCGCAAATTACCAGAATCTCTCTCTCTCTCTCTCTCTCTCTCTCGATGCTGTTTTATGCAATAACGTTCGCCCTTACCCTAAAGGCTTGATATCCTTAAATAATTTAGTCATTTCAATAAACATAAACTCCAACCGCAACATGTCAATTCTCACGGATTTTTTTTCCATGACACTCACGGATTTTAAGTCTAATAATAATAATAATTATAATAATAATAATAATTATTATACTACTAATAATGATAATGATAATAATAACAAAATCGAGGAGAATGAGAAATCTTACGGATTTTCATACTTCAAGGTTGATGTCTCTGCAACCGGTAAGTTATTTCGTCAATCCTTAATGTTGTGTCAGTAAAAAGTCGGCTGGTAAAGTTGGACAGGTTGTACTTTTAATGAATCCAGGACAAAAACTCACCGGACAAAAACTCACCACTTAAATGCAAAAGAGGACAAAAACTCACCAGACAAATGTTTTTGCGAAATACATACACTCTAAAGCTTCTATAATATTTAGATTCCGTTCTGGCCATGTAGGCCTTCAGGCTTACTTACACCGGATTGGACTAGCCTTCTCCCCATTATGTGTTAGTTGTAATTTACCAGAGACACTGTCCCATTTCTTTCTTTTTTGTCCATGTTATACTAGGCAAAGGAAAAAATTAAGATTCTCTCTTTTGCAATATGGTGTCAGGGACTTTACTTTATCAGTCCTATTAGGTGGGGATAGTTTTTCTCCCCATTGATACACTTCACTATGGACCAAGTATTCAAGTTTGTAGTGGCATCTGGGCGGTTGAAAGAGTTTTAAATCTTGCATTGTATACCGATTTTCATTCCCACAGGTTTATTAATCAGTTACCTCCTAGTTACTCCATCTGGCTGTTACTGTTGACTTAGTACTTGGTTCCATTTTTCAGTTCATGTTTCGTAGAACTAACAGGCCTCATGTTCATCCCTTTCTGAGTGTTCTGGAATTGGCCCCAGAACTGAAGAGGGTAATGGTGTGCTTTCTCTATTTCTGTCTCATCCCAATAATAATAGACCCAGCACTTGATGTAGGAACAGTGGAAGTTCTCCTGTGGAACAAGGTGTTTTGGTCTTGGTGGATGTAAATAGCATTATTGGCTGAGCTCCTTCATATAAAATTTCAAACAATCAATCAATCAATCATACATACACTCTAGTCTAGATCTTAAGATTTTAAACTCATTGTAGATAATTACTCTTCATCTTTTAAATTGTCCTGTTTTTAACCAAATCGGTATACTAATGTAGTTTTGGTCACTGATTTCAAAAATAACTCTTTTTTGGAGAAATGAAAAACAAACATGTTAGAGTAAAGTGACCAGACGTACAGCATTATGCTGTACTATACAGCATTTTCATCTTCTGTACCGCATTGAAAGGCGTACAGCAAGACGTACAGCATTTTTAAATTTTGACTAAGATCTTCATCTAAGATTAAAAATGTATTTTTTGCATCTTTATAAAAAAAATTGCGTTAATAACACGCCGACTGCATTTCCGGCATTAAATAATAATCATCAGCCAATTATCATTCAATTAGTCGGAGGTGTGAGTCGTCACGACTCATATGACATATCAAATATATCCGACTAATGTCGTGTGACGTCATAGCGCATAACCAATCAAATGCAGATTAGAAGTCTAATGAAACTGTTGTCACCAGGGAGCAGTGTTGCCAGATGGAATTTTTAAAAATCTGATAAATCTGATTAAAAAATCTGTAGAAATCTGTAGATTTATAATATTTATCTAAATAATAATTTTGACATATTTTTATTTAATTTACTGTCTTAAGGTATTATCAATGATAAAATCTTGTATAATATTTTGTTTATTTTTATAAACTTATATAAATATGGCACTTTAACATAAAAAAAAGTAAAGTAAATGAAAGTAAACAAATTGAATTCCGTTACTTTGTGACAAAGGAAATACCTTTTGGTTATTGCTGTAATAACTATAAGAACACCGGAATACTTCTTTAATTCATACACATAAATGAAACAAAAAAAAATTCTTTTTAGATTTAAACAGATAAATATAATTTTTTTCAACAAAAACAAAAACATTCCATGCTACCATGACGTAGAGGGAATATCAACCAATCAGCGCCGATTAAATGATTTAATCGGCATGTATATCGTAGTCAGAAGCGAGTCGACTCGACTTCTGAAACTGAATACCGAGAACATTTGTGTCCTATTGATTGAGACTGTAGGCCTAATATTTCCTTGTTGTAAATTTTGGAAGTAAATAATAATGATTGCTTGCTGGATTAAAAATCTGTAGATTATGCATAAATTATTGAAAAAATCTGAAAATCTGAATTGCTTCATAAAATCTGTAGATCTACAGATATATCTGTAGATCTGGCAACACTGCCAGGGAGCGAAAAAATCATCATATGGAATTGTCGCCTGTTTGCAGTTGGCACGTGTTTCTAGGTATGCCGGTATGCTTAAAATTGTGCTGTGACTCCCTGAGTGATTATTATCAGTATTTATTATTCATTACTTTTGTTTATTCGGAATTAGAATTAGTGGAATCAGGAATTTCATTTATTAGATGACAGAAGATTGATTAATTAGGGTTAGGGCGTTAGGCCTATTAATTCATTATGTCTCAAACTAAAAAACGGCGGGAGTGCAAATTGACGGATGAACTAACGAAAGATTTCCCGTATATAAAAAAGTCCAAACCGGATGGATCTGTGTTTGTGTGAACAGTGTCTTGGAAACTTTTCTGTGACTTCAGGAGGCAGACGTGACAGTTCTAGACATATAAATTCTGAAAAGCATAAGAAAGCTCAACAGGCTTCTTCGGGCCGGGGCCGGGGCTAAGGTTGCCAAGTGTCCTTTATTTCAAAGGACAGTTCTTTATTTCAGCTCATGTGTCCTTGTCCTTTGATAAACTCGGAAAGGACGCCATATGTCCTTTAATTTAGTAATTGACTCTCAAAATTTTATTCATCACTAAAAATTTGAGACGGAGATGTTTTCAAACTTAATTAATTCGTTAATCAGGAGAAGTGAGATTCAACATTCAGATGTGATTTCTAGTAAATCAGAGTTGGCAATCCTGCCCCAATTGTTCGTTGCCATTGTCATCCTTGCTGGAGAGGAACGAGGAAGGCATCGCCCGCTAACATATTTTTTGTGCTTTGCCAAATTGCCATATTAAACCGGCTTCATGAATTTTTGACGTGATTCTATTTTTTATGAGTTGAAGAATATCTTCAGATGAATACTTAGGTAAGAATACTTAATTATATACCAGGTTTCCCTCTCTTAGAAAGTTAGAAAACATTATTTTACGTGTCGCGCTACTGAAAGTTAAGGCTTGTTCGTGTCTAATTTTTTTTTCTAATAACCTTATGCATTAAAGCGTTTACTCATTACGCATGTCTTAGCGCCTTTTTTAGAAAAATTCACGAAAGACTTTTTTTTAGTGATTTTTTAGAAAAAAGACCAAAAAACAAAAATATTTCCAATTTCTTTATTAATATTATACAAATTATACAATGCAACAAAACTCTGACCGCACAAATGGCAGGAATAAAATAAAATAGCTACCCATAATAAAACATTTTCTCTCTAGAGTGCTATTCAAAGAAAACCGAGTTCTAATATGTCATAAAAGTTTTAGCTTAGTTTATTGAGAGACATAATTTTGTAATACTTAGCACATAAAAAGAGCAGAAGTGGGACCTATCTTTCACTTGCAAGTAATGGAATATACGGTAGCGTGCAAGTGTCCTTTATTCAAGATCTGTTGACTTGGCAACCCTACTTCTTCCTCGTCTTCAAAGGTAACTAGTTTTTTCCGTCAGACAGAATTTGGGAAAGAAGAAAGACTGGAAGAGACTTAGCCATTGCAGAGGCTGTATTTTCGTTCCATACTATATCTCATAATCATAGTTTCCAGTCAATGGACTGCACCTCTAAATTGATAAAAACTTTATTTGAGAAAAATTTTTCCTGCGCAAGGACAAAATCTGAGGCTATTATAAAGACCGTATTAGCACCACACGTATCACAAGAGCTTGAAAAAGAATTACAAGCTGTAAACTTTATAGCTGTGTTTCCTGACGCATCTAACCACAAAGATGTAAAACTACTTCCTACGCTCATTCGTTATTTTGATTCAAAAGGTGGCATTATGGAAAAAAACAAATTGTCTAAAAAATTAGTTGCATATTGCGCTGATAATGCAAATACTAATTTTGGTGGCGTTGCGCGAAAGGGTTCTAACGATGTCTTCACAAAGCTGAATAATAATCTGGAGCAAACTATTATTGGTATTGGTTGTGCAGCACATATAGTCCACAATACCATTCAGAATGCAGCAGATCTTTTGCCAATAGACATAGAGAATATTGTCATAAAAATCTACAGCCATTTCTACATTTATACAGTAAGAATTTTGTGAAAATGCTGATGTAGAATATCAGTCTTTTGGGATACAGTAAAACTAGGTGGCTTGCTTTAATGCCGGCAATTGAAAGGATTCTAAAATTGTTCAGTCCTTTAAAGTCCTATTTTTTATCGCTTGAGAAGTGTCCAAGAATAATTGAACTGTTTTTCCAGGATAATAGCTCTGAATTGTGGTTGAAGTTTCTCCATAGTCAGGCATCAATGTTTAACGCAACATGTAAAAGTATTGAAGGGAATAACATTACTATTATGGAAGTCTCAGAGCATATTGAGATACTTAAAACAAAATACAACGAACGTCTTGAGGCAAATTATGTTTCTATCGCTATGAGAAAAGATATCACAATCTTAGAAGAAGATGGAAGCATAAAAAGAAATTGGTTTACTTCCCATGTAAAAGTTTTTTATAGTAACTGTGTGCAGTATTTAGAAAAGTGGTCATGCAAGTTTTCAGAATTGAAAACCTTCAAGTGGATTAACCTTAATAACGTTATATCCTGGCAGAAGTTGAAGGAACATTAGAATATATTACTTCTAAATGTGGGGAAAATCACGGAATATCGGAAACGGATCTTTTTGATGAAATTTCTCGCGTAAGGCAGTATGTACAAGACTCCCAAATTATGAAATGGGTTGAATCGAAAATTTCTACGGATCTTAGATGGGTTGAGATATTTGAGAATTTTGGAAAACTGCGTGTGCCCCGTCAAAATTTGAAAAAAAGGGTAGAATTTGCTCTATGCTTACCCGGGACGAATGCTGCTACAGAAAGAATATTTTCGCTGCTGAATAAATTGTGGACCACAGAAAAAACGCAACTAAAAGTAGACACATTAAAGGCTATTCTTACCGTTAAATTTAATATGGCAAACTCCTGCACAGAATTTATCGATGCATTATCAAACAATGATGAATTGTTGAAAAAGATCCATTCTTCCCAAAAATATAATTAAGCATGAATACAATGCCGTACCAGAATCATGAAAACTTCGACCTCCACCTGTGCCTTTTTCTGTAAGTAATACAAACTTTCCATTTTATGTTTTGCATTTCTCATTATAATTGTCTACTTATATAAGGTTATATATATATATATATATATATATATATACACACACATTTAAACTGCAAACACGCAGTATAATTAACGTAAAGAACGACGCTTGTGTAGGAGAATATTCCGCGCAAGATGAGAGAAAGAGAACGAAACAAATGAAAAAAATGAGGTAACCACCCGGGAATCGAACCGGGGATCTTCCGATTGCCGGTCAGATATGATAACCATTACACCATGGGCCTCACTCAATTACGTTAATTATACTGCGTGTTTGCAGTTTAAATGTATATAATGTACGGCATGCGAGGTGCCCCCTTGGGGCATTGGTTTCTGCGCGTATGTAGAAGAATTACGGCATTTGATTGAGTGAGGCCCATGGTGTAATGGTTATCATATCTGACCGGCAATCGGAAGATCCCGGGTGGTTACCTCATTTTTTCATTTGTTTCGTTCTCTCTCTTCATCTTGCGCGGAATATTCTCCTATACAAGCGTCGTTCTTTACGTTGATATATATATATATATATATATATATATATATATATATATATAACCTAGTTCGTTCTACAAGTCCGTCCAGCATTAACCTTAAAAAAATCTGGCCACCTTATGTTAGAGCACTTTAAATAATTAATGTGTTTTTAACGAAAATACCATGACAACCTAACCAATCGTCAAGGGCGTACAGTTGACCTAATCGGGCGTTCAATTGACCTAATCGGGCATTCAATTGACCTAATCGGGCATTCAATTGACCTAACTGGACATTAATTTATAACGAAAGATTGGTAGGTTGGTGAAAAATTAATATTGGTTGGTTGGTTAAAAACAACAATTTGAAAGATGAACAATTTGAAAGGTGAAGAGTAATTATCTACAATGAGTCTAAAAGCTTGAGATCTTAAGATCTTAAGATCTAGACTAGAGTAGGCCCTATATGTATTTCGCAAAAACATTTGTCTGGTGAGTTTTTGTCCTCTTTTGCATTTAAGTGGTGAGTTTTTGTCCAATGAGTTTTTTTCCGTGCCCCCTCTTAATATACCAGCAAATAGGCCCATTAATAAATAAAACGCTACACTGTACACTTTCAACATTCTAGGCCTAGGTAAAACTTCACTATTCAGACAGAGTTCATAGGTTCCTAATTACTAACGTAACGTAACCTAACCTAGCTTAATCTAACCAAACGTAACTAACCTAACGTAACCAGCCAACCTGACCTAGCCTAATCTAACCGAATTTAATATTACCAACTCTTATGGATTCTAACTCTGAACACTGTGTGGACAGTAAAGTTTTGCCAAAACTGGTCTCCACGAAACTTAATATGTAGCTTACGTAACCAGTTAGGTTAGGCTAGGTTTGATTAGGTTATGTTAAATTAATTACGTTAAGGGAGGTTAAATGTCGCTATCCACAACTAAAAATCTGAAAATGCTGCGGTTTCGTAAGATAACCAAACATTGTGTTTGTGGGTGTGTCTGTGTGTGTGTTATGATGAACCTATTCTCTTTTCATTTGTTTACTACATTTAACACAATGGTTTACAATAATTATAGCATAATATATATATATATATATATATATATATATATATATATATATATATATAACTGCAATGACCGCGCAGTATATTAACGTATAGAAACGACGTAAGTATAGAGGAGTGTTCTGCACACGAGAAAGAGAAATAACAAACAAATGAAAAATAAGGCACCCGCCCGGGAATCGAACCCAGGATCTTCCAATTGCCGGTCAGACGTGCTAACCACTATATATATATATATATATATATATATATATATATACTGCCATCTATTACACTCATTTACTGTATGACATAAAATTCGAGCGTGGTAGAAAAATGGAAGTGAATTCAGAAGTCTTTTAAAATTCATAAGAATTTTGATCGAAGAATTCCTCTCCTTTTCCATTAAATTTGAAATGGGAAAATAGATGAAATTTCCTTCACTTCAATTAATATAACTAACTACTTTTTCTCATGCCACAAAACCTATTCATCGTATCTGTCATAAGAGAGCGAAGAAGATACGTCTTTCCTGATACCTCAACTAACGAAGGTGTCAGCTGGTTTGCCTTTGCCTTTGCGATAAAAAGTTCAAAATAGTCACTCGCAGCCCCTCCTTCGAAGATATAAACCCACTTGGCAAAAGGAACTCACTTTATTTCGTACACGCACGTACGCGCGCGCGTAGACACACACACACACACGCGCGCGCGCGCGCGCGTCTAAATTATACACTACATTGGTGTCCTTGTGCATTTCCCATCTCTTCGTCTGTTCAAGTTTCTCTTCTTCACTGTCCTCTTTCTTGGTCACATCGTCTCGACTATGAGTAACCATTGTGTGTTACGAGCAGAGTCTACATATATACCTGCAAACACGTACAAATGCCTTATTTTATAAGAGATTAAACGAGCTAATACTAATGTTATTTATGAGTCTGCGTACATATGAAGACGGTTTACACATGGAGTGTTTTGGGATGTACACTGAATTGCTTTATTTTTATCTACACTTACGTGTATAGATAGACTTATATATTATATACGCTTTGATAGTCTATGATTGATGATATATATCTTTAAGTAGAGATTAAAATTTACAAATAAGCAACAGTTAGTTACTTACCAATAATTTTGCAACGCATATATTTATTTATTTATTTATTTATTTATTTATTAAGATGTATTGAATATAAAAATGTGCGTAAATGCTACTGACATTTAATAGTATTCGATCCTGTTTAGTATTATTAATGATTTACTTGTAATTAGTATTTAATACTGCTTAAATAATTACTTAATTAAGAAAACTCCTTTGAAAAACATACCTCCATTTCTAATTACTTCCTTGGTCAATAGTTTAGATTTTAGGCACCGAGTTTGCTGGCACTGCAAGATTCGAGTTTTACGCACGAAGTCTGTTAAACACCAGTACTGAGCCTCCGCGGACTAACGTCATGTAATCGACAAATTATTTTGGGTTAGATTAAGTTGTTAGGTTAAGTTAGGCTTAGGTTACGCTAGGTATAGGATATGGGTCTGGTAATGTTAACGGGACATTCTTTCGATACTCTGGAAAACTAACCTAACCTAGTTTAATCTAAGCCTAACGTAATCATACTTAATCTAATTCACAATAACTTGTTGATTAAATGTCACGTCGATCAGATAACGTTAGTTCGGGGGTAGCGCAACGTAGTGGCACTCTCGCGCGCTAACACTTATGGCACTCTCGCGCGCTTACACTTGAGGCTCTCTCGCGTGTTACCCGAGGTGGTGTCGAAGATATACTGAAACGTTTGTGACTTCTACGTTTCTGTTCAGACATAAGAATAACGTTATTAATTGGGAAGAAAACTAATCCGGGGTAAATAAATTGATAGATTAATTATGACACGTTTCCATTTAATTATATATATATATATATATATACTGTATATATATATATATCAGGCTTGGGTTCAAGTACTTTTTCTCCAGTAAAAGTACTTCAGGAATTTGAGAAAGTAAGTACAACTACTTGATGTAGAAAATTTGGTCAAGTAATTCCAAGTACTTAATTGTTAAGTACAAGTACAAATAAAAGTAATTTCGTGAAAGAAAATTAAATTTATCCTTATTTGTTCACAATTTTATTGTTATTCACAAAAAATAAACGCAAACCCATCACAAAGCCTCTGTAAACATCACAAGGCTTATACTATGGGCACTCATTATATTTTGCCACACCCTTTTTTCTTAGCTAAATAATAGGCCATGGAGCTGAAATGTCTTTTGGGCCGTAAGTTTGAACTTTCTGCGCTTCACATAACCGCATTTTTCCAGTTTGAACCTCCCCTCCTTGTATAAAACCGCTTTTAAACGCCCTTGTATAAAACCGATGGTTAATGCAGTTTCGAAAATGGCGTCTGACAGTGATTTGCGTCGTAAACAGAGAGCTGTTATTGAGTTCTTAACCGCAGAGAAGGAAACAGTTGGAAATATTCACAAACGTCTACAAAACGTTTATGGAGATGCTGTTCTTGATCGAAGTACAGTTGGACGCTGGTCTAAACGTGTGAGATCAACGGAAAAAGGGCGA
Organism: Bathynomus jamesi; assembly: GCA_023014485.1. NCBI lineage: Eukaryota > Metazoa > Arthropoda > Malacostraca > Isopoda > Cirolanidae > Bathynomus > Bathynomus jamesi. The sequence goes on from JAJOZX010003952.1 coordinate 183,576, forward strand.
GCCAGCCTCGAAGATGAGCCACGCAGCGGTCGCCCGGCATCGACTGTGACATCTCACACTGTGCAACGTGCTAACAGCATCATTCGATCAAATCGGCGCGTCACATACAAGGAGCTATCACTGGAGCTAGGAATTAGTGAAGGAAGTGTGAATACGATAATTCAGCAACTGGGATATTCAAAAGTGTGTTCACGGTTTGTTCCTCGCCAACTGACTGAAGATCACAAAGCCCAAAGAAAAGAAATTGTTTCTGAGTCGTTGGTTCGATACGAGACAGAAGGGGATGACTTCCTTTCACGAATTGTGACTGGGGATGAGACTTGGGTACACCACTTTGAACCTGAAACAAAAAGCCAATCCATGGAGTGGCATCACGCACACTCCCCACGCAAGAAAAAGTTCAAAATGGCTCCCTCTGCACGAAAGGTTATGGCCACCATCTTCTGGGACATGAAAGGGGTGATTCTGGTGGACATTATGAAGAAAGGACAAACAATGAACACAGAGGCATATATTGCTACCCTACAGAGACTCCAGAGACGTATAAAGCGAGTTCAACCGGAGAGAAAACTGGAAGATGTCATTCTTTTGCACGATAACGCAAGACCACACAACAGTTTGCAAACAGGAGAGGCCATCACAAAAATGCGCTTCACTGTGTCACCTCACCCTCCATACAGCCCAGATCTGGCACCTTCAGACTTCCATTTGTTTGGGCCAATGAAGGATGCTATTCGTGGAAGAAAGTTTCAGAGTGACGATGAGGTTGTTGAGGAGGTTAAGAAGTGGCTCCAGCGGAACCCAGCGGACTTTTACCAGCAAGGAATAAAGGCCCTTGTTTCGAGGTGGAGGAAAGCCGTAGAAAAGGATGGAGACTATGTGGAAAAAAAAAACTGAAAAAAGTATGTAACTACTTGTGTACAAAATTTTTGGAACTTACAAGGAAACTTAGAAAGAAAAAAAAAGGTGGGGCAAAATATATTGAGTGGCCCTCGTAGTTATACCAATAATACAAATAAATAATGTTTCCTATAAGCTTGACCATAGGCGTATGGGATGGCACTTTACTGGAGAGCGGAAAAAATTTGCCCTAAAAATTTTCAGGGTGCCCTGATTTCCGCATAAGCACTATGTGTAGCATAAAATAACAAAGGTTAGAGTATGAGTAACATATATTAACCCTTTCATACCTGATTTTCGTTTACTTTTCATGCCACAAAAAAACACTTGTGTTATATCTCCAGAATGACTAAAATCTCATAAAATTTGATGGTCTCATTTGCGCCCATACGGCATGAAAGGGTTAAAGCCTTTTTTATACAAAAAACATTACAATTTACAAAACTGAGATAAAATTTTGCTACATTTCTAAATGACAAGCAAAACTACGGCATTGCAGTTGATATAGAATTCAGTAAGTCCTCAACTTACGTTTTAATAGAATAGAATAGAATAGCCTTATTAATAATAATAAAATAAATACATTTTTTCAATTTACAATGACATGAATAATTGTGAAGCTCGACTATTTATTTTATTTAATTTGGCCCTTAAGCTTTAGGCTTTACTGGGCTCTTATTAAAAATAAGCCGCTAGTTGTTATTAATTAATAATAACACTGGGCAACACGTATTTTATTGAATGATATCTGACACTTGATTCTAGGTAATTTGGGTGCGCTGAATACGAATTTCAACTCGGTTTGGCTCTATCAGGTCCTGATTCTTGTCGACAGCCTATGTGCCATTTTCCAGATTTTTCAAATTAGGACTAAAAAATTAAGTCGTGTTAAATTTTTTTTTCAAGTTTCATGAATACAAGCAGTTCAAACTACAGTAAAATTACATTATAACGATAGAAATGACTTAAAATAAAAAAACAAACAGATATGAAGCTTTCACTGTGGCAAAAATTTTCTTTTGTAAGACTTTCTAGCGTATTTGCTTGTTGATGGCAGGTCTCTTTTCAAGCACCAGCAGTAATCAGCCATCATGTGGGAATCCCAGCGGCCTTGGTACCGTTCCTCCATAATTTTGATATCTTGGTGGAATCTCTCCCCTTGTTCGTCACTTACATCACCTAAATTACTTGGAAATTGGTCAAGATGGCTATTCAAAAAATGCATTTTTATGCTCATATTGCAACCTAACTCTTTGTAGTCCCTTAAAAGTTTTTTTACGATTTCTTCGTAGTTATCTGCCCTATAATTGCCTAAAAAGTTTTCTATCAAGTCCACGAATGAGAACCAGCCATTTTTTTCGCGTTCATTCATGACATTAGGAAAATTGCTGTCTTTAATCATTGTTCTTATTTGTGGACCGTCGAAAATTCCCGCCTTGATTTTTTCATAACTTAAACTTGGAAATTTTGAAGTTATGTATTTGAAACACTCGCCGTTCGTATCTAAAGCTTTTACATATTGTTTAATGAGGCCTAGTTTTATATGCAGAGGAGGAAATATGATTTTATCTCTGCTCACTAAAGGTGGATTAATTACGTTTTTTTCTCCAACAGTAAGTGATGTTCGTGCTGGCCAGATTTGTTTGAAATAATGTTCTTCCTTGGCTCTGCTGTCCCATAAGCAAAGGAAGCAGGGATATTTAGTATACCCTCCTTGTTGTCCTAGCAGAAAATTAACCATTTTTAAGTCAACACATATGATCCACTCGTGCTCCCTATATTTGATAAGATTTAAAACCTTTTCTATATGTTCATACTTTTCTTTTAATTTTGTTGAGTGCCCAATCGGTATCGAGCCGTATAGATTGCCATTATGCAACAACACACACTTAAGACTTCTTTTCGAACTGTCTAAAAACAAGCGCCAATCATTTGCATCGTAAGACTCAACCCCCATCTTCTTTAACAAACCAACTATGTCGCAGCAATATACTAAACTATCCTCTGTTCTAAAATATTTAACAAGTTCTTCTTCTCTTTTTCTGTAAAATGAAATGTATGTGTTTGAAGTAAGCAAGTTTTTCTCTTTAAGTCTTGAAGCTAAAATTTCCGCAGCCTTTTTTGGCAAATTTAGATCCCTTACAAGATCATTCAACTCGGCCTGGTTAAACTTTTGCGGATCGTTTTGACTTTCAAATACGCTGGGGTCAAAATCGGTGTCTGACTCCTCAAAGTGCATAACAATATTTTCAGGAACATCTTCAACTAATTCTTGAGTTGGCAGACCCTTAAATTTTGGAATGGGGATCTCATTTGAATGTAGCACAGTCGTATCGCGGTGTCGAAATTTGGGTACTCGATACAATGTTTATTTTTCTTAGTGAAGCCCGAAGTCTTGACAAAGCAAAGGTAGCAATCGGTCTCGTGGTTAGTAGGCTCTCGCCACACCTGATATGGAAAAAAATTGTAAAGCGTTAACAAAAGCGACGAGAGACTTGTTTTTATGAATTTTATCAAAAGTTATCACCCAAACATTTAACATTTCTATGTGTTTCAACCTTATGCAATATTTGAGATTCTTATAAACATTTTCTGTAAATTTTTGTTTATGTACCTAAGTTACAATTACATTTAGGTAAGTTACAGTATACTAGTGATTAAATTACGTAGTTTTATGAAATCATAAACTTACCATCGGAACTCCAAAAGGTATTTTTGAATCCGAACCCTTCGTCCAATGTCGCAGTCTTTCAATGCATATAGTGCAGGCTTTATGTGGAGCCCACGATTTATCTTGGTCCCCCAGTTTTATGCCAAAATAAGCTAAGTAAGCTCTTTTTACGAAGTCATTTATATTTGCTCGTTGATGTGGAAGTGTAAAATTTCCACATATATAACAGAAGGAATCAGGGTTGTTTTTGCATTTGAACTTTCTAGTGCTTGATGACATATTGCTTGATTGTTCTGCCAATTTGTAAAGGTATTTAAAGCCCTTAATTCATATAAATTTAAGAAAATCTGAAATATAAACACAAAAATTAGTTTAAATAGGTACTTATGAAATAGGTACTTACAATCTATGAAATTAAACTAGAAACACGGATGAGTAGGTACAATATAAATTACGTCTAATTAAATCAACTATATTAAATCACGATGACAAAATTACTCACTAAATCATATGCCAATTCAAAATTATGTTAATGCCCAAACTTAATTAACTAACTCAACTGACTGACTGACTGACTGATTAACTCTGGAAACGAGTCGCTTTTATATATTTTAGTTGTCCCTCTAGAATACTCTACAGAGAACAGGAACGCTCGAGAAAATTTTAGAATTCTATGATATTTTTAGCTTAATTTACTAATATTAAAATGGGTTAAAAATGACAAAATTAAAAATATTTTTAGGGTGTTACATATAAAAATATACATAATACAACAATACCATAACAATAGGTACAAATACCTAGATAAAAACCTAGTTGCATAATGTGTAACTGCAAAAAGACAGCGAGTATTGAAAAAAAAACCTTTTTATGAATACGACGAAAGAGGAGGGGTGTTGAGCAAAATCAGGACCTGATAGAGCAAAACCGAGTAAAAATTCGTGCTCAGCGCACCCAAATTACCTAGAACTAACTGTCAAATCTAATTCAATAGACAAAAAGTTGAAATTTGTTCCCCAGTGTAATAAATAAATAAATAAATAAGTATTTTTAATAGTTAAAACATGTATTATAATATTAAACAATATTAATGGACAATATTAAACAATATTAGTGGGATATTAATTCTAGATTTTTGTTCGTATGCTATTATTAATTGGGATTTCAACTTGGTTTTAAACAAATTTACATTCACAATATTTTTTATATCGGCATGCAAGTCATTCTATAGTTTCAATCCAATGAAAATGGATAGTTTTTGAGATGAAAACAATCTAAATTGAGGTATAACAAGCTTTGATCTATTTCTGGTCTGATACGAGTGGATTTCTTGATGAGTTACAAAATATCTATTTACCCATTGCAGATTAATGATTTTGTTCTTACACTTGCAAATAAAAATAAAATGTGCCAGTTTGGTTATATCGTTGAGCTTTAGTAGGTTTAGCTCTTTAAATAATGCACTAGAGTGATCAAGGGAATCAGCATCAGATAATAACCTTAGTGCTCGTTTTTGGATGACGAAGATACCATTTAATGCGTTGTTAGCGGAGTTCCCCCAAACAAGGGTGCAGTATGTTATATAAGGAAGAACAAGAGTATGATAAAGAGTCAATAAAACTTGTTTAGGGACTACATTTCTAAGTTTAAACATTATAGCAACGCTCCTTGAAATCTTTTTCGCGATATAATTTACATGATCACTCCATTGCAAATTCTTATCTAGCATTACACCAAGAAATTTTGTTACAGTACACTCCTTTATGGCGATTTCATTAACATTAAGTTCATCAAGATATACATTTCTTTTATTAGTAAAAATCATGAAATTTGTTTTACTGGTATTTAGGAAGAGTTTATTGGTGGTTAACCATTTCATTACACTGATGAATTCTGAATGAAATATATTCTTAGCTGTATTAACATCTTTGCAAGAAAAAGAGACAGTTGTATCATCTGCGAACATTATGAAGTTCAGTATATCAGATGAACGTGGAAGGTCATTTATATATAATACAAATAACAGTGGACCCAGAACTGAGCCCTGTGGCACACCATGTTTGACAAGCGCTTTAGCTGAGCAAACCTTATTTACTGATACAAAATGGACAAATAACTTTTAAACCAATCACAGATTGCTCCTCTAAAGCTGTAACAATATAATTTATTAAGTAGAATATTATGGTCTATTTAACTCTATTACATCAAACGTCTTACTCAAATCCATAAATAATGATATCATTATTTCTTTGTTCTCCTTAGCTATATTTACATTTTCCATAAGATTTAAAATAGCCATTTCCGTTGTTTTATTATTACAGAAGCCATATTGATTTGGAGATAATAAATTGTAGGATTCTAAATATCGCTGCATTCTACTTTTTACAATGTTTTCAAAAACTTTGCTGAACACAGATAATGAACACACCGGCCTGTAATTTGTTGCTAGTGTAGGATCACCCCCTTTAAAAAGGGGTGTTATACAACCAGTTTTTAGCAGTGATGGGAATATTCCTTTGGAAATACTTTGATTGATAATTTTTTGTATTTTTTAATTTACCAATAATATTCTGGACCTCAGTAGAGGTAGCAGGAACAAAAGAAAATGAATTTAGTCGGCTGGGTGGCATATATTCTAGAGGTGAGTGATCATTATTTGTTAATTGTGAGCGAAGCTTATCCGCTATTGAAGTACAGTAAAATGTGCATTTAAAGAGTCTGCAATAGCAGTATCATCAGTAATTTCTTTGTCAGCATTTAATTTCTCTATTGAATTTTTCTTAATTTGTTTTCCGAGAAGATTGTTTATGGTTGTCCAAGTGTTTTTCATGTCTCCTTTATGTTTCGAAAATTGATTGTTATAATAGTTATATTTTGCAATTTTGATTATTTTAGTTAATTTGTTTCTGTATTGAGTATATTGTATTTTAGGGATTTTGCTCTGTAATTGCAATTTGAATAATTTATCTCTGTTCTTTACTGAAGTGATAATTCCTGGAGTGATCCATGGATTTGCGACACTTTCGGGCGAAACTGGTTTTCTCCTTAAAGGAAAGCAAATATTAAAAATATGGAATAAGGTGTTATAGAAGAACCGAAACATATGATCTGGGTCATTTAAAGGCTCGTCACAGTGAAGTCGAGTATTTTCTACAGCCCCAATAAATTTTATTTTGTTAACCTCTGAGAATATTCTGTAATCAATAGTTGTTTTGTCCGCAACCTGAACAATGTTATTGAATATAGCGTAAGTAGGGAAATGATCACTGATGTTTGTGGTTATAATTCCAGAATTTACGAGGACATTGCTATTTACAAATATATTATCAATCGTAGATTCTGTTATTCGATTGCCATAGCTGCAGACTCGAGTAGGTTTGGTAATAGAATGACTAAGATAGAAAGAATTCATTAAGTTTAAAAATTTATGAGAGATTGCTTCAGATTGCAAATTGATGTTGAAGTCACCCGCAACTATGGCATTCGATTTATGAAAGTTGCATAACATGTTATCTAAGTGAATTGAAAAGCTATTGATATTAGTATTAGGTGGTCTATATATTGCATGGACAGAATATACATTACTTTTGTCTTTTATATTCACAATCAGGTTTTCATTGTCACTATTACATAGAGAAAATACTTCGTTAGAGTCTTAAGTTTGATGCACATACACAGAGATACCCCCACCAATCTGACCCTCTCATACAGTATGATAAGCAACGTAATTATCTATATTATATAGGTTTTTAATACTACTATTTAACCAGGTTTCCGTGAGAATTATAACACTAAATTTGACCGTAGAAGTTTTCAAAATGGCCAATAAGTATAGTTCCTAGGTAACTACAAGTATAATAGCAAGTAATTAATTCACTTCAAGAAGTAAAAAACAAAACAAAGGAATGTCAGGAAAAATCTGCCCTGAAAATTTCAGTATTTGCCCTGAAAATGCTCAATTCCATAGTCCTGAGGGGGCTGCCGCCCCCTCAGACTCCCCGCCTCATACGCCTATGACTGCATGACCTCACTAACACTCTAAATGCCTAGCCTGAAAGTAAATTGGCTCGGAATATAAAAGTGAATATGTTAAACTCAGTCTACAGTAATGTAAATTTGTCCTTCATCCTGAGGCAATGATGCTTGTTATCACTAAAAAAACAATCATGAAACTGAATCAATCAACTGGTTGCAAAAAGTGAACTCAAGGACTTCACAATGCCCATGTATACATCACATGGACCATAGTTAAAAAAATAATAATGTATTCATAACCATGAAGTCACTGACACTCAATGCTAACTCAGATATTGCACTTGTAGTGAATACTCTTATTTTAGTTTCAAGATAAATGTTAATTTTACAGTCTTGAATTTCGGAATAGTTATAAATTCATTTTAAATTAGTTACCCCATTATAATTCAATTGTGAACCACATTAATACTAATTTTATGTATACTATATTATTTTATTGTATGTAAACATAATTAATTATATATCACAATTGTCAGTTAATTATTTATATTCAAATATTTATTTAATCTAATACCATGTCCATTTTACAAATAAATAATAGAAAACCAAGGGTTATATTTTCCACTTTTGGTACTGTCGCAGTTTCGCCTAACGGACTCAATACGGCTAGTGAGATAATCACTGGTTGGCACTTAACTAGCGGCAGTGCTTATGGCTACATCATCCAGGTTAACCTATACCGGATAGATGCGCTACGGTCCCAAGCCGTAGCTTGCCTAGGCCGACGACGACGACGTAAACCAACAATTGGTGACCCCGGAGCTGGATTACCCCTTTTACCCGAACGACTAGGACTAGACTGTAATGTCGTTCGTGCCCATCACCCCCTTCACCCGAGCGACTAGGACCAGACTGTAACGTCGTTCGTGCCCATCACCCCTTCACCCGAGCGACTAGGATCAGACTGTAATGTCGCTCGTGCCCTCTGCCCCTCACCCCTGCCCGTGCGCTCTGTGCCTGCGCTCGTCTCAACCTCCACTCCTTCGTTGGTAACTTGTCGTCTTGCTTGTACGTCAGCAAGCATAGGAGAAGATGCCTGACGACGCTGGTGCCATCTCCCACTTGAGCGTAAAGCTCCCCGTCTTCTGGCCGGGTGATCCATTTATTTGGTTCCACCAAGTGGAATCACAATTCAACTTGGGAAGGATCACCGCTAGCAGGACAAAATACGATCATGTTTTGTCCTCTCTACCAGCGAGCATCATCTCTGAAGTCCGTGACGTCATCGTGTCTACTTCCACGAGTGAGGACCCATACAACGATCTGAAGTCTGCCATCCTGTGCCGCACCACTGTCTCCGAGCGTGAGAAACTACATCAGTTAATCTCAAAAGAAGAACTTGGAGACCGTAAGCCCACTCAAATGCTGAGGGCTATGCAGTGCGCTCTAGGCGAACGCGCACAAACCTTCGATAAGGACATCTTTAGACAGTTGTTCTTGCAGAAACTTCCTCCATCAGCTCAGCGTGTCTTGGCCACTATGGATCCTGCTACTCCAGTTGATAAACTAGCAGAAACTGCCGACAAAGTAGTGGAGATTGACACAGCTCCGGTCAACAACGTGAACACACAATCGGAACTGGAGTTGAAAGTGAAAGAGTTACGTCAACAACTCAACCACGTTTGTTCTCTGCTACAAAATCAACGGCAAAGAAGCCATTCTCGGTCAAGATTTACGAAGAGGCATCGTTCGAGTTCCGGGAAGATCTGCTTCTACCACTCGAAATTTGGAAAGAAGGCTAGGAAGTGCATCTCCCCTTGCAATTTTTCGTCGGAAAACCCCAGCAGCGAGTCCTAATGGCGTCTAGTACTCGCACTGCCAACCTGTTATTCATAAAGGACAGGAACTCTGGTGTCAATTTCTTGGTCGATACCGGAGCGTCAGTCAGTGTATTCCCTCAAAAATCTGGTCATACGCACTCGGAATCTCCGCCTCTATACGCTGCTAACGGTTCACGCATACCCACGTACGGTACTCAGTCGCGTGAACTAAACTTGGGCCTTCACCGATCCTTCAAGTGGATTTTCATCTGTGCTCAAGTGCAGCATCCCATAATCGGCGCTGACTTCCTCCAGCATTTCAAACTCCTGGTGGATCTTGACAAGCGACGCTTATGCGACCAGGCCACACTGCTTTCTGTTCTTGCCAAACAGGTTGCCCTTCCGGACGCCTCGAACTCTGCACTTTCCCTCGTTCCCCCTAATTCCATGTACCAGTGCCTTTTCCAGCGATATCCAGGAATTCTTCAACCGATGCAGATGGGTGATACCATTAAGCACACCATTACCCATCACATTACAACAAAAGGTCCCCCTGTGTTTGCAAAACCCAGACGTCTTGCCCCGGACAAACTGAAAGCTGCCAAATCGGAATTCCAGCTTATGATAGATCTTGGGATAATAAGACCTTCCAAAAGCAGTTGGTCCTCTCCCCTACACCTGGTCCAGAAGAAGTCAGGAGACTGGAGACCATGTGGGGATTACCGGTTTTTGAATTCGACAACCATCCCGGACCGATATCCGGTACCAAATGTCCAAGACTTTACTTCTCTTCTCCACGGCAAATCTATCTTCAGTAAAATAGATCTCGTTAAGGCTTTCCACCACATTCCCGTAGAGCCTTCGGATATTCCCAAGACTGCAGTTTGTACACCATTTGGGTTATTCGAATTTTTGAAGATGCCGTTCGGGCTACGGAATGCTGCGCAAACCTTTCAGAGGTTATAGATGAGGTCACCAGAGGCTTAGACTTTGTTTATGCCTACATCGATGATTTGCTTGTGGCCAGCTCAACGGAAGAGGAACATAAGGAACATCTTTCACTCCTCTTTCAACGCTTAGAACAATACGGTGTTACTATTAATGCATCTAAGTGTGTGTTTGCACAGCCAACCTTGGAATTTCTTGGTCACACGATTTCGCAGCACGGAATTACCCCCTTCAGGACAAGTGTGAAGTGATAAAAAATTACCCTATGCCAAATAATCAGCGTGAGTTACGTCGGTTTCTAGGTTTGGTAAATTATTACCACAAGTTCATTAAAAACTGTGCCAGTGTTCTTGCTCCTCTACACGCTATGATCACACACAAACGCAAGGTAACGAAATTGGTATGGTGTAGCGATAGTTTACAGGCGTTCGACAATGCCAAAAATGCTATCAATAGTGCATTGTCTCTGTCATTTCCTATCAGTGATGCCCCCCTAACTCTGACGGTCGATGCATCAGATGTTGCGATCGGTGGTGTGTTGGAACAAACCATTAACGGTCAACAAGCACCCATCGCGTTTTACTCGAAAAAGCTGCAGCCAGCCCAAACGCGTTATAGTGCTTTCGGACGTGAACTTCTTGCTATTTACTTAAACGTGAAGCATTTTCAACATTTCCTTGAAGGCCGAGATTTTGTTTTTACCGACCACAAACCTTTGGTCACTGTCTTCAATAAAAACAGCTGTAACCACTCTCCCAGAGTCATCAGGCAACTCGATTATATCTCGCAATTTACCACAGATATCCGCCACATCAAAGGTGTCTTCAACATCCAGCGGATGCACTTTCAAGGATAGAGATTACTTCTGTTACCCTCAGCTCTACACTGTGGAATGCTATTGCACAGGATCAAGATAAGGATACGGAACTACAAGAACTGCTCAGAGAAGACTCCACTCACTCACTTTCCCTCAAGAAAATGAGTATGCAGGATTGTCTGTGCCCCTCTATTGCGACGTATCAACAGCTGCTATTCGCCCTTATGTCCCTCCATGTCACAGACAAGCAGTCTTCACGGATCTTCATAAGCCCTCCCATCCTGGTATCCGTGCTTCGCAACACCTGTTACCTCTCGCTTTGTTTGGCCCTCGATGCGGAAGGATGTCAAACATTGGACCAAAACGTGCCTTGCCTGCCAGCGTGCCAAAGTCCAAAGGCCACCAGGTCCCCCTTTGACGCATTTCCGCCCCCATCCCAGCGATTTGAGGTAATCATGTAGACATTGTTGGCCCTCTTCAGTGATTCAAGGCCAACGTTATCTGCTCACCTGTCTCGACCGCTTTTCCAGATGGCCTGAAGCCATCCCACTTCCTGATATCCAAGCGGACACTGTTGCAAGAGCCTTTCTTCATGGATGGGTATCAAGATTTGGATTGCCGACAAAAGTCATCACTGACCAAGGTCGCCAATTTGAGTCTTCGCTTTGGAAGAAGTTTACCAGCTTGTTGGGTACAGTACATGCGCATACCTGTGCGTATCATCCGCAAGCTAACGGCCTCGTCGAACTTTCCATCGCCAGCTGAAGTCATCCCTTATGTGTCACGAAGACTCCATTGGATGGATAAGCTTCCACTCGTTTTGCTTGGTATTCGCTCTGCATTTAAGAGTGATCTGAAGACTACAGCGGCTGAACTAGTCTATGGAACAACACTGCGGCTACCAGGTGGCTACTTCATGCAGGGGATAAGTCATGCGATCTACGGAATTCGCTCAAACACTTTCCTCTCACATGCAGTCCCTTCAGCTGTTCCCCCTCGATTGACTAGCCAACAGAACATCTTTGTTTCCCAGCCCTCAAATCTTGTACCCACGTTTTCGTTCGTGTACCTGTCCCAAAACGGCCTCTCCAATGTCCATATGACGGGCCCTATGAAGTTCTCCGACGTACGCGCAAATCATTCTCATCCAGCGCGGTTCCAAGGTCGACAAGGTTTCTATCGATCGTCTTAAGCCTGCGTTTTGAATCAACCTTAAGTGAGGTACAAGTAGCTACCAAAAGGTCCAGAGGAAATCTGTGTCGTTCGGAACTCTTTGAACTTCTCTCTGGTGGGGGAGGTGTAGTGAATACTCTTATTTTAGTTTCAAGATTAAATGTTAATTACAGTCTTGAATTTCGAATAGTTATAAATTCATTTTAAATTAGTTACCCCATTATAATTCAATTGTGAACCACATTAATACTAATTTTATGTATACTATATTATTTTATTGTATGTAAACATAATTAATTATATATCACAATTGTCAGTTAATTATTTATATTCAAATATTTATTTTAATCTAATACCATGTCCATTTTACAAATAAATAATAGAAAACCAAGGGTTATATTTTCCACTTTTGGTACTGTCGCAGTTTCGCCTAACGGACTCAATACGGCTAGTGAGATAATCACTGGTTGGCACTTAACTAGCGGCAGTGCTTATGGCTACATCATCCAGGTAACCTATACCGGATAGATGCGCTACGGTCCCAAGCCGTAGCTTGCCTAGGCCGACGACGACGACGTAAACCAACACACTCATTACCAATTTCGTCATTTATTACCAAATGTAGCTTTTCATTACCAAATGCTTAAAGTACTTGAAAAATACTTGAAAATACTTGAAGTTTTCAAGTAAGTACATTTCATCAAGTACAAGTACAAGTACAGACTATTGTGAAATTTCAAGTACAAGTACCTAAAAATGGTACTTGAGTACCAAGTACAAGTAAGTACTTGAACCCAAGCCTGGTATATACAGTATATATACACATGAAATTAAATGAAAGCGCTTATTGTCCATATGAAAAATAGTAATAATAAAGCCATGAAACACAAATAGACTAAAAATAAAAATACAAGTAATGAAAAATAGCAATGCCAATGTTAAATGGAGCTAAAGACAAACGTTATCCTACCATGAAGCCCATGGTTCAGATCAGGGTTGCCCAACTAATTTCAAGTGGGCAACATTGCACAATTACACAGCACTGGCGGACCGCACATAAAATCGGTACTTTACCGATTTAGTGGAAAGACTGCCTTTTTGTCAGATGATAGCTTGTCAGTATTGGGTGTTAGGTTTGAAACACGAATCTGATGGCTGCGTGGAGACGTGTATCTGTCATTCGTGTTCGTAACTTGGATTTGATATATTTATATTTCATCCTCGAAAATGTAGGTGCTTCCGAAATGAGACACAAATCTCGGCGCAAATTTGAAAAGGCTTCGTGATTGTTCTCTTGATAAGGATTTGTAGAACTCCATTAAATCACCCTTCTTAAATTTGTCCTTCGACATATTTGTTACATTGCAGTTTAATTACTTCCATTTGTAGCTCGATTTTCACATCATTCAGATCGACTGCAAAAACGTTTCCAAATACAGTAAACGAATCTTGCTGGCATGTGTGGAGAAATCCTTACAGCTCTCATTAAAGTCTGTCGGGATTAAAGTGGGCCAGAAGAAATAGTTTGACCGCGGGCTGTATGCTGGGAAACCGCTGGTGATATATGACATGACTTAATAGCATGGCTAACTGAACTGGATGAGTTTTGAATTCTATGCATTTGACTGGATTGAACACCTCATGTTACCTCCGGGATGCTAGAGACATGATGGTTAGCAAACATTTGCGAAGCTGAGCATAAGATCTGTTATACAGTAAATTAACGGTTCTGCAAGAACCTTTTTCATAATGAGCCGAAAGTTGCTGAAGCTATATTCGTGCAGAAAGTACGAAAGATTGTGTCTTCAGCTTCACTTGTGCAGAATCTGAAGTTCTTAGAATCATGTTACCTTAGCATAGATACATCGATATTTTTTCTTATGCCAGTGATAATTTGGCCCAAATTCTTGCACTTATTCTATTGGTCACCTCTCATTTAGAAACTAATATTAACTGACTGATTAAAGGGCTTGAGATGGAAAGCATCGCTTTAGTTTTGCTATCATTAAAACTAATATTATGGTTCTGCGAATGTAATTTGGGGATTTTTAGAAGACCTTTAACAGAAGGGCTTATTAATACCATGCCACCGCTGCAAGCAAAGTTATTATTTTCATGTTATCTATACAACATCCAACTTTTGCCGCATCATGTGAAGTAATTGGTTTAACTTTACTTGTCGTCTCTTCTCCCGACAAAGCTGAACTCTTCGCTCACACTTTCGCTTCTAACTCAACCCTGGACGATTCCGATGCTGTTCTTCCATCTCCTCCCCCCTCTGACTTCATTATGTCTGAAATTAGAATGTTTTCCAAAGATGTTCTTTCTGCCCTATCTGAACTCTAGGAAGGCGTATGGTCCTGATGGTATCCCTCCTGTTGTTCTTAAGAACTGTGCTTCAGTGTTGACACCCTGCCCAGGCAACCTCTTTCGTCTTTGTGTCTCATCTGGTACTTTTCTTTCCTGCTGGAAGTTCGTTTTCATTCAGCCTGTCCTAAAGAAGGATAACCGCCCTCAACCCTCCAACTGTCGTCCAATTGCTTTGATTTCTTTCTTTACGGAAGTTTTTGAATCTATCCTTAATAGGAAGTTTCTTAAACACCTCTCTTCTCACACTCTTCTTTCAGATTGTCAGTATGGGTTCCACAAGGGACGCTCGACTGGCGATCTTGTATATCGCTAACTCTTGGACATCCTCCTTTCAGGATTTCGGTGAAACTTTTGCTATTGCGTTAGACATACCGAAAGCTTTTGATAGAGTCTGGCACAAATCTTTAATTTCTAAACTGCCCTCCTTCGGTTTCTATCCTTCTATCTGTGCCTTCATCTCTTGTTTCCTTTCTGGCCGATCTATAGTTGCAGTTGTAGAATGTAGATGGCCACTGTTGTTCTCCTGAAGCTATCAACATTTGTGTTCCTCAGGGTTCTGTCCTGTCACCCACTCTTTTCCTTTTATTTATTAATGATCTTTTAATTTCGCACTTCCTGCGCACTCACCTCTATAATTACCACCCTAAATGACTTGAAATACGAAGATCTGGTGTTCAGTTTAGTAACTCTTAAGTCACTGTATTCACCACATACTACTTCACTTTGTGTTGAACCTAGGCTGACTATCCGCCCTGGCAGCTTTGCCGCAGGTACAGCTTTAGGAGACATGCTTTTCCTACGCCCGTTCGCTAACACCAATCCGCCCTCCCCTTCATGGGGTCGGTTCCGAGTAGGATCGTCGCTCGAATGCGAGAGGACTTACTCGACCCAAGGAGTCTGGAAGACGCCTTCCCCTTCCGTATTTTTCGCCCATTGCAGGAGGCGAAGAAGACAGAGATGCCCTCCTTCCGTGAATTACAGAAAGAGATGAACCAATTTCATATACAGGGTGTCCCAGAATTAACTATTTCAATGAAATCGGACAATTTTTTTAAAAACACACTTTTATTTATGTTTATCATGTTTAATATGTGTTAAAAATGTATAAATTTCTAAATTTTTTTCATAATTTTATTTTCATAATTTTTTCATAGTTTTTCATAGTTTTATTTTCATTCTCTTTCAGAACCCTATAATAATGAATACACAAGAACGCATCTTTGTTGTAACATCCCGTATCAAAGGAATGCAATGTAATGAAATCAGAGAAAACTTTACAAGAAGATTCCACAGAACCGGTCCTACAGACAAAGCGATTCGTGAACTTGTGAACAAATTTAAAAGAACTGGATCCGTACACGACGAGGTGGGAAGAGGACGCCCAAGGACAGCACGTAACAGTACCGAACAGGTACGACAATTGTTTGAGGATGAACCAACAACTTCGGTTAGGGAGGCCGGTCGAAGACTCAACATATCCAAGACAACAGTTCATAGAATCTTGCGTTCGACACTGATGAAAAAGGCTTATCACATTCAAGTAAATAAAGTTTTGACTTATGATTTATAAATCTATTTATTTTTGTATCATAATTTAGTAATAAACACAAAATTATGTCAGTTTTTATTAAATTTGTC
This sequence comes from Bathynomus jamesi, assembly GCA_023014485.1. NCBI lineage: Eukaryota > Metazoa > Arthropoda > Malacostraca > Isopoda > Cirolanidae > Bathynomus > Bathynomus jamesi. The sequence continues at coordinate 199,888 of JAJOZX010003952.1, forward strand.
CGATTTCATTGAAATAGATAGTTAATTCTGGGACACCCTGTATTTAAGTTCACCAATATCGCCCGGTTACCATGGGAACCAGTATATGCGTTTGAAAGGAAAGCATATTTCAAGAATGTATAACCCATGACAGTTATTGTTTTAAGTTAAAAATCACTGAGTGGTTATTACTACGCTTCCAAATAAATACGAATAGACAGCGATAGATAGATGTACAGATAGGTAGGTAGATTACTTAGTAATAATTTGAAAGTCCCGCATAACCTGTATTTTAGCCGCAAAAATAACTTCATTAAATAAGAACGTTTGCTTCATTTCTTTATGGATGTATTAGTATTATTTAGTAGGATTTAGTTACGTTATGTCTCTTCCAATTATCCAGTCTCGAGGTTCATTCCATAGACACACAAACGGTTTTCTTTGTCAGTGGAGAAAAAACGGGGCAAGCAAGTTTAACGTTCAAATGGTGGTCGGTATTTCGTTGTGACACTGACATAAATGGGTTATAGAATTCACTTCATTGTGGTCAATTCGGGCTAAGCCGCGCGCGCGCGAGAGAGAGAGAGAGAGAGAGAGAGAGAGAGAGAGAGAGAGAGAGAGAGAGAGAGAGTGCACACCCAGTGAACATTAAAGATTTCATTGCAACAAGGAGAGGAAAAAAATTGACGAGACCAACCCCTCCCCTCCCCCTTTCTCTCTCCCCCCCTTTAATAAATGAAACTAGATAAGATAAATACATTTGTTTTTTAATGTCCTTCGCAATAAATTTTATTCTTTTAACAATTGATGTTCATTTCATTCTGCAATTAATGGTTCGAAAAGGTTAAAAATTCGCGTTCTTTTCAGCAATGTTTCATTTCTTTGATGTTCAGAAACGAAAAATTTAATTTTATTCGCCGACGATGGAAATTATCAAAAGATTAAATTACTTATTCCTATTATACATTGTTAACTCTCTCTCTCTCTCTCTCTCTCTCTCTCTCTCTCTCCTCTCTCTCTCTATATATATATATATATATAATAATATATATATATATATACACACACACACACCACACACACACACACACACAATGTTTTGTTACCTTAAGAAATCGCGACATTTCATATTTTTAATTGTGGATTGCGATATTTAACTGGAAGTAACTTTCATTATATCCCCTTTTTTTATGATGGTTAAGGTTTTTCAATTAAAAAAAAGTCTGAAACTACGGCGACACTGCTAATATCGCTATACGCACGTTTGTTTCGCGATGAGCTGTGTGTGTCCTAAACATTGTCGCAGTTTCGTAAGTTATTCACACACACACATATGCAGTATACGAATTCTTATGATGGCTTCAAACGACGGTTCAGGATCAACCTGCAACCCCTCTGCCTCATTTGCGGGATTTGATAGAAGAGAGAATGGCTTCTATGTTTGCAATGTCTCTTTTTCTGTATAGGGTTGTAAGTACTTATTTGAGTACGTTGTTTGTTTTTCTGCTGTGGAAGCTCCTCCAGATAATTCCCATTATTTTTTAGCTCTTGTAATTTTAATATTATAGTGCTCTCTGAATTCTGAACAATGTTTCAGTGTCGTTTTGTAATTTTTCTATATCACCTTCATTTGCTATTTCCTTGCATATCGTTGTGTCATCCGCAAAACACTATATGGTACTATCATTAAGATCTGCATCAATGTCTACAATCATTATTATAAACTGCGAGGGAACTAATACTGTATCTTGTGGGACAACTCACGATTTCTAAGACTTGAGATTTGACTCCGTTTACTAACCACTCTTTGTGTTCATTTGGTCAGAAAATTAAATGTCCATCGTTTCAGCTTTCCAGCAATTCCTGTATTCTTAAGTTTGTGAACGATAATTCCATGATCACATTTATCGAAGGAAGGCTTTAGTAGAATTATTATATATTACATCTATATTCTAACCCCTACACAATGTTTCTAGTATTTTCTCTTGTTAGACTTATAGTGATAGGCATGATCTTTCAGCCATGAAGCAATGTTGGTTCAGATTGAATAAATTGTTTTCTCCTAAGTAGCAAGCAATTTCCCCTCTAATTTATATGTTCGAAGCACTTTATAAGGTGGAGGTGAGAGGTACGTGCCGATAATTGCTCTGTAATGGCATTGCCATGCTACCTTCTTTGAATAAGGGAGCAATGTTCCCTTTCTTTAATGGAAGTGGAATTTGTCCTGTATCGAGCAATTTTCTCCACAGTAAGTACAGAGGCATGGCAATACTCTCTTTGCATTTCTTCAGAAACATGGCACTCCGTGTATCTAGCCGGTGCTGAATGCTAATTTCTTGTCTGATTTGTATCTATGCCAAAGAATTCGGCTGGATTTTCTGCTTTTTTCTCGGACTTAAGGGTGCTAAACACAAAGTAGAATTTTTCTTTAAGCAGTTCGCTAACTTTTTCTGGGTCATTTGTGTATTCGGTCGCTCCATTTTGTAACGGACCAATAATCTCTTTATATTTCATTTTTATTTTCGCAAACGTGTATTAGTATTTTGGGTTATTTTTATGTTTTCTGCTACCTTGTTTTCCTCCTCATTTGTCTTGTGGATGAATATTTGTTTTAGGTCCATTTCTGTTTCGCACTTTTTCTCTAGCTTCAAGTCTCCTTGCTTTGGTTTTGCAGCCGTGGATATTTTTTACAATTTGTTTCCGTTGTCTAAATAATGTTCTAATTTTTTCCTCTTCGCAACATGTTTCATCAATATGGGTTTAGTTTCGTTTTCTGTTATAGATAATATTTCGTCTGGAGTGTTCTTGTGAAGTATCAATTTCCAATCTACTTTCTTCAAATCTTCACTTACATTTTCCCAATCTACTTTGTTTAAATTCATATTTAAACCTTCAAATATTCCTCTTCTCTCTTTGGGATGCGTTTTAGGTCTCCTGGTTGCTAATTTTATTTGTATATCGATTAGGTTATGGTCATTTTTATTATGTCATTGTTATTTGCTAAAATTAAATCCAAAGCGTTCTTCTCCAGTCGCTTCATAGATTTCCTTCATCAAGTGCATAATTTTCATATATATATATATATATATATATATATATATATATATATATATATATATATATATATATATAAGCAAACAACCACAAGAAACTTTTGTTACACATAAACCGTGCATGGAATAAGGAACTCTTCTGGGAAAATTAAATCCACTATAGTCGGAATAAGTAATGGTAAATGACAAACCCTATAGTTTTTCTTTTTCATGGTGTTAGTCCGACGTGGGCAACGGTCACTTGCAACATGTACAGGGTGATTACAAAAGAAGTATACAATTTCAAAATTTATTGTAATCAAACTATTTCTGATACAAACAGTAACTCGCAAAGTTTTTTTTAGCTTATAGATGTTCAATAGGATTACCGTGGGTAACCCGGAAAACAACTGGAAAAAAACCAGATTCGTCAAGCCATAGCATCCATTGAACGAGATATCTTACGGAAAGTGTGGGAAGAGTTTGAATATCGTTTGGACATTGCCAGGATTACCCAAAGGAAATCATATTGAACATCCATAAACTGAAAAAAAAACTTTGCGAGTTACTGTTTCTATTGTTTCTTTTGTATCAGAACTAGTTTGATCACAATAAATTTTTAAAACTGTATACTTCTTTTGTAATCACCCTGTATATACAAGTGTATATGTAATATATATAGGGTGATTTTGTACTGTCCCAGAGGTATTTATTGTATAGTTATTTTTAGGACAGGACTTTCGAGTCACCCTGTATATTTATGAGAGAGAGAGAGAGAGAGAGAGTAGTTGGACGAATCCGAATTCGGGTTCGAGGTCAAGTGGGGGGATCTCGATTCAGATTTATATTCAAAGATTTTTGGGTTGGATTACGGTTCTGGGTTTTACTGGATTAAAATGGATTAAAACTTCTTTCTTTTTTCTTCTTCAAAAGGATCTCTCTATAAACGTGTGGGAGACTTGCTAATCTTTACATTTTCTACCTTTTGTATTTGAAGATCTCTTCAGTCAGTGATCACCTCGTATTAAATTTACCTCTGCAATATACTGTAATTCCAAATTCCATTAAATAAGGATTTTCTTAGAATCTGAAGCGAGTAAATTAATGCTTTTGTTGTCGTGCGATGCGAAAGCTATTCAAGCCTAGAGTAGGAATATAACTGGAGAAGGATTTTCATTTGAATAAAGGAAATATAGAAGAGTGTAATAACAGGACGTATAGAAGTGACTAACGAAAGAAAGGACGCGCGGAAGTGAGCGACGACGAAAGGACGTACAACACCGAGTAGTAATAGGACGTACAGAAAATAATGTGGGAGATGCGTATATTATTTAGATGGGTAAGAGGAGAGCTTTTGATAGGACAGTGTAAGGTTAGAAGTGGTGTAAGGTTAGAAAAGGGAAAATGAAATTCAATGTGGAGTGACAACGTAAGAAATGTTAAAAGGAGGATATTGGAAGAATGAACACACGCGGAGAAGTGGGAAGTCATTCCAGTATGATTTATTATTAAGGAAGAAAAGGTTGCGAGTGGTTACGAGTAAAAAAAGAGAAAAGGTCTTCATAAAAATGATTGATCAATAGAAATAAAAGAGGAATTAACATAATACTTAGAGAATGGAGAAAAGCTGAAGGTCAGCATGTGGTCTCTTCAATGAAAATGGAAGGCGATAAGCCATGAATTTTTTAAGTGCGAGTGAGCGAGAGAGGAAAATAGTTCTTTTGTAGATAAATGAGAATTTAATGTAAATGTTTTGATGGATTGTATGGTTCATATATGAAGCTGGGAAAGTACTGCATTCAAGGAAAGTAAGATGGTACTAAAGGAAGGTAATAATAATAATAATGAATCATTGAAGAGAAGCACTATCCAGATTCGAACCCCCGACCTCAGTGCCTTCACTTCGCTTACGGGGAAATGGTGTTACCCACTGAGCTACGATCCTTGATGAAAGGAATGTAGACCATCTAGATTCTAGAATAACTAAAATATTTATTGTTCAGATGGTGAAATGCAAAAATAAATTCTATGAATGTAAAATGTATATCATAGAAAAGCAGTTTTCGTACACTAAATAATATAATAATTGGACGAATGTTTAAAAAATAATGTAAGATTTTGTTGAACAGAAATTTGAAAAAAGCAATTATATAATGCAAATGAACATTCTTTTAATTAAACGATAAATTAAGTGGTTTTAATTAAATGGTTTAACTAAAGTTGCTTTAATGAAGTGGTTAAATTAAACTGGTTTCGATCAAGTGGTTGAAACTTTATAATGAATGAGAAGAACATTTATATTTCAATGGAAACAAACGAGGCCTATTTTACTCTGTTTTAAACTTTAACAAACTGGAGTATAAGAGTATATATATATATATATATATATATATTATATATATATTGTCATTTTACTGAAAGCCTGTAGTCAAATTATCTTCCCCTAACTGGACTTGTCTTTACTCTTGTACTGAACTGTTCCCAGTTTCATACGATCCAGAAAACAAATGAACGCGAGTTCATTCAGTGCTTGGAGAAAGAAGCGAACTTAAATGAAAACCAGAGTTACTCTTAAATAAAATGTTTACGTGTTTATAACGTTGAGGTTTATGGTTTGACAGAAAGAATTAGATAATGGGTAGATAAAATAGCTTTGTGGCAAATTCGGGGAATGTGCGCTTGACGGTATTTGATTTTTATTGAGTTTCTTTTAAAAATGGCGTCCATAGTTCTGGTTTTTCATTCTTTTGGTTTTTAAAGCGAAAGTCTGTTTTTTAGTAGAGAAGAGAGTCGTAAAATAAATGGTATGGACTTGTGGTAGAGTGCCGTTGTTAATCTGAAGGGTCTGGGTTCGAATATGGGTTCCGACTTTAAATTTCGAGCAATTGGGATGCTTCTTTGGGTCTTCCATGATAGGGTAGTGTTTGGATCCCGCGTAAAGTTGTAGGGCCCCTCCGTCACACGACCTTTGCCGTCGATCAGCGAAGTTAAGAGACATTGAGTCTGGGTAGTAGTTGGAGGGGTGGCCGTCCTCCGCATTCAGATGATGTAGTGACCCATGGTTCGAATTCCACGTAAAGCCGGAGGTCCCCTCCGTCACATGACCTTTGCCGTTATGAAGGAAGTTATTGAACAACCCCAAACATTATTATTATTAATATTATTATAATTATCAAATTAAATGTATGAATAAATAAATGTAGAGATATTAAAGATTTAAATACTATACTGATGAAGGGTTACACTTCACATAAATATGTCATATTCACGAGATAAGATAATAAAGTAGCATTTCGCTTATTCACTGACAGCAATTAAAATTCACAAAATTTGTTTTGTTAAAATTTGCGATTTAAAATGAAGTCTGTTTCGTGTTTGGAAAAGTTTTGAGAAATAGATTTTTTATTCTTTTTAATTACTTTTTTATTTAATTGATATTTTAAGTTAGTTCAAAACCTGAATACACAAGTTTTTTATTATGTCGATATATATATATATACACACACCTCATTAACTTCATTGTTGTTCAGTGCTTTGGGTCTCTTCATAAGAAGGTCAAGCTGGTGGCTCCGCTTCTAGGTCTGGCTTGATGGAGGAACGAGTTACTTTCTTGCGCTCTCCACCATACATAGCAGATACACCCGGCTCACCTGGTACCGTCCTGAGCCAGGCATCTAGTCTTCTCTTGAAGACTTCAACTTTGACCCCTGTAACTTTTCTGAGGTCCTTTGGAAGCTGGTTAAAAAGTCTTGGGGCCCTGACAACCAAGCTATTTTCCTTTAGTGTTGTGGAGATTCCTTGTCGGGCCTTTAATCTGGGAACACTACACATCCTGCCTTTCCTATTTTCCAGTGTTTTTTGAATGGTAATTGGGTTTAGTTTGAGGTTTGGTACCAGCTTTTCGATCATTTTCCATATGTAGATTATGATGTACCTCTCTCTTCTTCTTTCCAGGGAGTACAGATTTAGTTTACGTAGTCTTTCCCAGTAGTTGAGCTCTTTGCAGCCATCAATCTTTGCTGTGAAATGTGTCTGCGTTTCTTCTAGTTCATTAGTTTCTTCCTTTATATGGGGGACGGCAAAGTTGAACAGTATTCAAGTTTTGGTATAATCAGTGTTTTTAGTAGTGGAATCATTACTGCCCTGTCCCTTCTTTTGAACGTTCTTAGTACCTCTCCCGCTACTTTTTTTGCTTTATTTATCGCTATCTGATTTTGTATTTCGAATTTCGCATCATCGGTCATTATTACCCCAAGATCGATCGCTTTCGTGCTTCTCTGAATTTCCTGTCTATCTGGAGCATAATATGCAGTCTGTTTAAGTTCCTCTTTTCTACCATACTCAAGAGCTGAAATTTCTCGGTGCTAAATGTCATGTTGTTTTCTTCTGACCATTTGTATATTTTGTTCGTGTCCTTCTGCAAGACCTCTACTTCATTTACATCGCTGATTTTTCGGCTGATCTTTGTATTGTCTGCAAAGGATGTTACTATACTTTTGCTGTTTACTCTGCTATCTATGTCTGTTAGCATGATAATGAACAGGAGTGGGGACAGTACTGAGTACTGTAGCTTATGGTACTGAGCTGCGTACTTACGATTCTGATGAGGATATATCTTGAATTTTGACGACCTGTAGACTTTCTCTGAGGAAGTTGTAGATCCATTTTCCCACGTTGCCTGTTTTTATATATATATATATAGATGAATAAAACCACGAAGGAAAAAAGAAACACAAAGGGGTGCTCAAGGCGCTTTCGTCTAATGACATCCTCAGGAACACTGGAGTGAAAGGACAGATCAAGCAATATATAGGTTACAAAAATAAACATAACATACATACATATTCACATATCTATACATATATATATATATATATATATATATATATATACATATATACATATATATAGTAAGCATAGAAAAAAAATTGTGGGAGGAGCCAACATTTATAGGTCACAGAAGAATAAAGAAATAAAAATAAATATAAATATAAATTGAGAAAATTAATTACAAAATAGTGCCAGTCCGGAATACATCGATGCCGAATTGGAAAATATCAACGTTATTGGAAGTGAGTTGTGTTACCCATCTGCGTTCATGGAATCTTGTCTTAATAAGGCTAAACGAACCTTCTATCGTGTGAATAATAACACTCGCACCTTGTCAAAGAATATTTTAGTACTTCCATTTTTCCCGGGCTTCTTAGGCATGCTAATGTACTTAAACTTTTGGATATCAGTGTAGTTTTTTCATATAACAATATTGTGAAAAACATCATAGTAAAAAATAGCCCTACCAATAATTTAGGCATTATCTATAAAATGTGGGTGTAAGCAATGTGATTCCTTTTACATAGGTCAGACGGGAAAAGGATTTGCAAACGCGTGTAAAACAGCATATTCAATATTCCGTTCGAACGGGACAGTTTCCAGTGCCCTTTTGTCCATTTGTCAGAGTTATCCCATTGTATTGATTGGAATAATGTTTCAGTTTTGTTTCACTCTAGCAACATTGTTAATAGAAATATCTTGAGTCGGCTATAATTCAACTTACAAATAACCTTAACATGAGTAAAGGTCTGTTTCAACTTGATCCTGGTTGCTCTGAATTCCTTCAGAATGGATTTAAACAAAAAGGGAGGTTGTTAAATCTTTGGTAAAAAATTTGTTTTGTCTGTTGTTTCCTTACAATTTTATTTTCAATTTTTGCTGTATGGCGTGTATGTGTATGTATGTATGTGTATTGTGAGTATGTGTGTGGTCATTGCAGGTAAATGTGTTTGTATGTATATGTGTGTATATGTATGTATGTATGTGTGTATATGTATGTATGTATGTATGTATGCAGTTAATATATATATAATATATATATATATATAATATATATATGTATATGTGTATGTACTTACCTTACCTTACAACCTCACAAAGGTTCTGCGGGATGATTTCTCATTTCGTGAAGGTCAAGCTATAGTATATATATATATATATATTGTGTGTGTGTGTGTGTGTGTTGTATATATGTGTGTATATGTATATATATATTTGGTTATGTGGGTATACATGTGTACGTGTATTATTTGTAATTTTTTCAATTTATATTTATTTTTATTTCTTTATTCTTTTGCGACCTACCGTTTTCTCAGACAATAATGATAAAAACAAATTTGGTAATTTTTTTTCCCTTATGCATTATATATATATATATATATTTCTTATATATTGCGTTTATATTTCGTATATATACCGTATATATGTTGTATATATATTTTATTGTTCTTATATATCATCTAGGCATCATTTTGTTTTCCAATTTATATTTACTTGTACTTTTTTCGTTTGTGACTATAATATGCATATGTGGTAATTTTTCCCTTATAAATTGGTGTGCCTCTCTTAAAATTTATCTTTCAATTTATTATTATTTTTTTATTTTTTTAATAATTAATTTTTTTTTTTTTTTTGGTTTATTTTCTTTATTTTTTTGTGACATATATATCAATTTGGCAGCATCTATTAAATCGATTGTAAAACTTCCCTCTTGAGCTTGAATTGTAGACTCCACTTACAATATTTATATTTATTTTTATTTCTTTATTCTTTTGTGACCTGTTCCATAAAAAAGCCATTTGAATTTATATTGAAGGTCGGCCAAAGTGCTAAAAGTGTCTTTATATATATATAATATATATATATATGTATTTATATGTAATATATATATATATATATATGTATGTATGTATATTTATGGTTTTTTTTATTTGCCTGTTTATTTCTTTATGATTATTTAGGCTGTGAATATATATCACTAAGGCACTATTTTGTAATTAATTTTTTTCTCAATTTATATTATATTTATTTTTATTTCTTTATTCTTCTGTGACCATATAAATGTTGGCTCCTCCCACAATTTTTTTATGCTTACTATATATATGTATATATGTATAATATATATATATATATATATATGTATATATATGTGAATATGTATGTATGTATGTTTATTTTTGTAACCTATATATTGCCTTGATCTGTCCTTTCACTCCAGTGTTCCTGAGGATGTCATTAGACGAAAGCGCTTGAGCACCCCTTTGTGTTTCTTTTTTCCTTCGTGGTTTTATTCATCATAAATACTTTTCACGTGTCACTTTCGTGAAATAATTTTTCAATATATATATATATATATACAGGGTGGTGCAAAAGTCTGGACCCATAGGCGGTTTATATGGGAAAAAGTGTGGCCTGCAGGAAGTTTATTATGAAATTAAATTTAATTAACCATACACCAGTGACTAAATTATGTTAAATTTAACGTTCTAGTTCAGAATTTACAATAAGTGTTCGAAATGATGTCCATCTTCTTCCAAACACTTTTCTACTCGGTTGACACAAGACCTTTGCATATTTGTAAGCATAGTAATATTCGTTCTTATGATGGCTTCAATTTCTGTTGTGATGTTATCCTTTAGCGCTTGTATTGTTCTTGGTTGTAACGTAAACCACTGATTATAAAAATCGAAAGATATTTTTTATATAGTAAATTGCCTATGGGTCCAGACTTTTGCACCATCCTGTATATATATATATATATATATATATATAATATATATATATATATTTATATGGTTTTTCCAATCCATTATTCCATGCTGGATGCAACACCTTTCCAGTTTATAGCTTTAGAGTGAAAATTAAAAATTTCGAATTTGCTTCTTTCTGTTGTTCGTGTTGTTTCCTTTCCTGTTGCTTTTATAGTGGTTGTTATTTCATTAATGTGATCCGATATTATAGTTGGGGATATTTCTACATTATCAATTAGTTTGCTGTTGTTTGTGAATACCAAATCTAGGCAGTTGTTTTTTCTTGTGTTTTCTGTTATTTCTTGTGTTAACATAAATTCATCAGCTAGAGCTATATACAGTCTATACTGTATAAACAGGGCGTCCCAAAAAAATGTATACACACTTTAACAGCTGATAGCTCAATTGTTTCTTTCTTTCCAAGTTTAAACCCATTAGAATTAATAATGGCAGTCAGACTAAGCTTTGAACAAAGGAAATTCATTCTAAAATGCTACTGGAAGTGTGAAAACGCAGTTGAAGTGCAAAGACAGTTTAGGAGGAAGTTTCAAACAGATCCACCAACGCGACTTACATCACTCGAATTAGAGATAAGTTTGAAGTCGATGGAACTGTTCAGAATGTCCACAAGAAGCGTTCCGGAAGACCACGGACATCGACAAGCCCCACAAAGCAAGAAAGAGTACTGGAAACGTATCACCAAAGTCCAAGAAAATCTGTGCGGCAAGCGAGTCGTGAGGTAGGAATTTCAGAATCGTCTGTCCAACGCATTTTGAAGCGCTGTCAATGGAAAAGTTACATTCCAAGATTAGTCCATGCTATTAATGAAGATGATCCGGACCGAAGAGTGGAGTATTGCGAGTGGTACTTGGCACGATGTGGATGTGGATTGGACGAAGGTTTCGTAGATACCCTCCGCGTTCACCAGACCTCACATCACTAGACCTTTTTTTATGGGTACTTAAAAGACAAAGTCTACGCTATAAAACCTGCAACAGTCGCTGAATTGAGAGCAGCCATTGAACGAGAATGCACACAAATACCAAACGAAATGTTTCATGATGTTTGCGATTCCATTGCTTCGCGTTATCAGCAGTGCCTGGACCAGAACGGACGTCAGTTTGAAAACAGGCGTTGACAAAACAATTAAATAATGTCTGTAGATTCTATTACATTTTGAAAATGAAATGTATTTTTAATAAACACTGCCTTTATAAGTATTTAAAGTGTGTATACATTTTTTGGGACGCCCTGTATATATATATATATATATATATAATATATATATATATATATGATAATGATAATGTAGAAATATCCCCAACTATAATATCGGATCACATTATTGAAATAACAACCACTATAAAAGCAACAGGAAAGGAAAGAAACGAACAACAGAAAGAAGCGAATTCGAAATTTTTAATTTTCACTCTAAAGCTATAAACTGGGAAGGTGTGCATCCAGCATGGAAGTAATAGATTGGAAAACCATTTTCGAGGCCAAGACAACGGAAGAGATGCTAATGACCTTTGAGGAGAAGACGCTGGAAATTGTGGAAAGACATGTTCCAAAAATACAACAAAGAGGAAAGAGAAGCAGGTTCGAGAGACAAAAGAGGTCATTGTTCCGAAAGAGAAAAAGAGTGACTGCAAAATTAAGTAACTGTAAAGATAACAACATCAGAAAAATATTAAATGCTAAACTGCAGAGTATCGATTGCGCCATATAGGAACTAATTGAGAAGCATACAGAAAAAACGACGACGACGCTATAGAAGCGATAAAAGTTAACTCAAAGTACTTCTCTAATTTTGCGAAAAGGAAGTCGATAAATCATGCGACGATCGGACCTTTGAAAAACGAGGACAGTGCTTTATCTGATGATCTAACAGAAGTATCTGAAATATTAAGAGCTCAGTACGAATCATCTTTCAGTATCCCAAAAACTGACAAACTGATATACGATAGAAACGCGTTCTTTGGAGAAGAAATACAAGGAGAAAATATAACGGACTTCGACTTTACGACAGATGATATTACACTGATCAAAAACTGCAAGAATGCAATCGCTGATCCCCTATATTAGATATGGAGACGATCACTAGACAAGGGAGAGATACCGGGCATCCTGAAGAGCGCGAACATAGTCCCAATCTATAAAGGAGGAGATCGATCTGAGACCAAAAACTATAGGCCAGTATCGCTTCATCTCATCTCACGAAAATATTTGAAAGAATAGTTAGACAGAAAATCTATGGCTTTTTGGAAACTCAGAAAAAATTAAATGATAACCAACATGGGTTTCGGTCAGGCAGATCATGCCTATCACAACTAATGGAACACTATAACATTATTATTGATGCACTTGAAAGTAATGAAAACTATGATGTACTATACACAGACTTTGCCAAAGCGTTCGACAAGTGTGACCATAGAATCATAATACATAAACTGAAATACATATATGGAAATAACAGGAAAAGTAGGGAAATGGATATATAATTTCCTTAGTGAGTGGCGGCAAGTCGTTACAGTACAAGGAGTATCTTCATCAGAATCAGAGGTCCTCAGCTCAGAACCACAAGGAACAGTATTAGCTCCACTACTCTTCATAATCATGCTAACTGACATAGATGAGGACGTTACCAGAGACAGCACAGTAACAGACTTTGCCGATGACACAAAGATCAGTAGAAAATTAAGAAACTCAGAAGATATAGGATCTCTACAAACCGACATGAACAGAATCTACAAGTGGATGGAAGATAACAATATGAAGTTTAACACAGAAATTTCAGTTGTTACGGTACGAAAAAAGATAGGCCCTAAAATCTATGGAATATTATACCCCAAATGGACAGGAAATTCAGAGAACTTCTAAAGCAAAAGATTTAGGGGTTGTAATGACTGATGAAGGGAAATTTGAAACACAAAATAAGATAGCAGTAAACGAAGAGAATAACTGGGCAGATACTGAGAACCTTTAAACCAGGGGTCACCAACCTTTTTTTTGTTCACCGCCCACTTTTACGATTTTTTGAAAATTAAAAAAGCTTATCGCCCACTTTAGATCAAAAAGAATAAATCAACATAATCGATAAAATAAATAATGAAATAAATGTTTAATTACCTTTAATGTGAGCCCACTAGTGGGCGCTACCTTCCAGGTTGGTGACCCCTGCTTTAAAGGAAAGGATAGGAATATAATGATTCCTCTACTGAAAACGCTGATCATACCCAAATTGGAATACTGCTCGGTCCCCTCATGCCCATATAAAAAAGAAGACATTAGACGGCTAGAAGGGATTCAGAGAAGCTTCACAGCCACGATCAATGGGTGTAAAGAACTAAATTACTGGGAAAGGTTACGCGAATTACAACTATATTTACTTATGGAAAGGAGAAGAGAGAGGTACACCATTATTTACACTTGGAAAATAATGGAGAAACTAGTCCCTAATCTTACTCTGAACCCTATAACTCCCCAAACAACAGTGGAAAGTAGAACAGGAAGACTGTGTCGTGTTCCCAAATTAAAGGCTAGACAGAGAACATCCTTAACACTGAAAGAAAATAGTTTTGTTGTGAGAGGACCAAAACTGTTTAATCAGCTGCCCAAAGACCTAAGGAACACGAGTGGTGTTGCGGTGAACATCTTCAAAAGAAGATTAAATGCCTGACTCAGAACAATCCCCGATGAGCCGGGCGTACCTGGCTCTGTGAGGTGGAGAGTACAAGAAACCAAGTCACTACTTCACCAGTCCAACTCGAGAGGAGGGGCGACAAGCTTGACCTTCGTGACATGAGGAATCATCGCACGGAACATTGGAAAGGTATATATATATATATATATATATATATATATATATATATATACAACACACCGGGTGTCGTCCCATTCGAAATGAAACAACTTTGAAACCTTATAATTTTTTATTGAATGATGCAAACAATGTAATATTCACACAGTAAATAGTCAATGTCATAAAGTTTCATGTGATATATGTGAATTATAACATTTAGATACATTAGATACATTGTGCATAGCATAATGTTTCCTTTTGTTAAGATCTTCACATGTTATATGCTGAACAATTTGAAGCGTATATGGATAGAGCTGCAGCCGCTTGCGCACGACTCTATGCACAGTTGAACGAGGAATCTGCAGTTCGACACTGGCACGACGGATGGACTTTCTCGGGCTACTACCAAAGGCGCCGCGTATTCGTTCAACATCATCTTCCGATCTTGTTCGCCTTTCAGAGTGTTCCTTTAGAACACTGCCAGTCTCCTCAAATTTCTTGGTCCATGCATATAGGTCTCTTCTGGTGGGTGGTTCTTCAACTCAGCCATTCATAACACACATTTCGCTTTTTCTTGTGGGATAAACATAATTCAATCTGAAACAAACAAAAAACATCATGACAAAAATGTATGCATATGGTGTAGTAACTGGCAAAGTTTCAACATTCTCACATTAATACTTTAAAAATTACAGAGTTTCAAAAGTTTTTCATTTCGAATGGGACACCCGGTATATATATATATATATATATATATATATATATATTGGTCTACACCAGGGATCAGCGCTGAGTCCGCTGATTTTTTATATTGTGATGGATGTGATCAGCAAAGACGTGATAGAGGAGGCTCCATGGACCATGATGTTTGATGATGACATCGTCTTGTGCTCAGAAACAAGAGAAATTAGAGAGGTGGAGAGTAGCTCTGGAAACTAGAGGACTAAAAATAAGCAGAAAAAAGACCGAGTATATGAAATGTGCACCTGGAGACGAACAAATAGGAAGTGTCATGGTCCAGGAATTTATTATAAAGAAAGTTAAAAGTTTCAAGTATCTGGGATCAATCATTGAGGAGAAGGGAGACTTGGAAGGAGAGATAAACAACAGAATTGAAGCTGGCTGGAAAAAATTGGAGAGAGGTATCAGGAGTATTGTGTGATAAGAAGGTGAATATGAGGATGAAAGGAAAACTGTTCAAGACAGTAGTAAGACCAGCACTACTATATGGGGAAAAAATATGGCCGATGAAAAGAAGCCTGGAAAAGAAAATGGAAGTGGCAGAAATGAAGATGCTCCGATGGATGTGTGGAGTGACTAGGAGAGATAGAGTGAGGAATGATTTAATAAGAGGAACAACAAAAGTAACGGGAATCTCCAAGAAGGCACAGGAAAGGAGATTGAGATGGTATAGGCATGTCGAGAGAAGGGAGGAGGAGTATGTGGGACGTCGGATGCTGAGGATGGAAATTCCAGGCACGAGGAGAAGAGGTAGACCGAAGATGAGGTGACGGGATAGACTGAAGAAAGATACGAGTGAAAAGCGACTGGAGGAAGAGGTGGCTCAAGACAGAAGTGAATGGAGAAGAAGGATCTGCAACAGCGACCCCACATAGAAGTGGGCTAATAAGGCTGCGGAAGAAGATATATTATATATCTATATTATATTGTGGTAGAGCGTTGTTGACGTCATGAAATTAGGGATTCAAGCGCGGACGTTTTGGATCTTAAAATTTTGATTATTATGTGTAGCGGAATTCAAACAAACAGTTATTCCCTGATTTGAAAATTCTACATTATTATTAATTCAAGGGTTGTCGATGTATTAATGGTTACTCAAGTTTCACGTGCAAGAGTTTAGACTTTAGACTTTAGAGTGATTCACCAAGGCAATCGAGTTGGGAGCTACGGACTTGAGACCCAGTTTCAACAAGAAGGATCGGACTGCTGCAGTTGCCATATTCAGGCTTCATACATTTAGCCTGCCACGTATCCTGTCGTGAATCTATTTGTCTGAGCTAAGTCTGTCCCCTGTTCTTCCCCGGTCCTCTACTTAGTGTACGCGTAATTATTGGTGACATTAGCGTGAAGTGTGTTTATTAGTATTATCTTCAGGATTATTTGTTATTAGTTGAATATATTTATCTCGAATTAAGCGTTATTTTCCTTTCAATTAAGATGTTTTACAGTAAATTTCCTTACTTAATAGACATAGGATCGGTCGTAGGTCGCTAGTATATTGGCTACCGGGGGGGGGGGGGGGGGGGGGTTGGAAACGGAAGTACACTCTCACCTTAGGAAGATTGTAGCACAGAACCCGCGAGTCTTTGAGAGTTAAGGGCAATAACGCTACCGTCCAACCCGGTAAAAATATATAAAAAATTGAATGATCGTAAAGTTATATACAAAGATTAAGGAGAGATTTCAACTGACAAAACAGCATTTTCCCGTAAACTAAACCTCAGTTTTTCTCCATCTATGTGTTATTTCGTATGAATAACCTTTATCCTCGTTGAACATAGTAAGAAAACAAAATAAATTGAAGATACGCTATTATGAGTTTAAAATAAAAAAAAAAAAAAAAACCCAGAAGTATGCACTGGTATCTGAATCCGTCGATCTGCGTTATGAAAGGTTTCACTTATCGTCTGTTGTGATGTCGTTTTACCCCGTGAAATGATGTACCGAGAATGCATCTAAGATTAAAATAACTTTTAGCCTCATAACGGAGGTTTTCCACCTCGGTCATACTAATTACAAACACACTACAGAGAAGATATTAATTAGTTCTTTTAATTAAATATTACGGTGGTGATGTGACTGCCATAAAATATATATAAAGATAGAGAGATAGATAAAATGTTTATGTTTATAGTTGAAGGTGGTGTCTGTTAACTGTAAATAAAAGATAAGGCATATATAACGAAGTAACCCTTGAAAAAGTAATAGCAATAAAGTACAGTAAAAAAAGTAATGGAATGGGTCAGAGGTTGGAGAGTTACTGTACCTGTGGAGGAGAGATGGCACTGCATAATATTCAACTTGCAGTAGTTTATTATACTCAGTTTAGTTCAAAGGGCAAATCCCAGATTCAATGTTTATTATTTAATTCTTTCATGATAACCCTTATTTAACTCTTTCACGGTATTGATTTTAGAACTAAGAATGTACTAAAATGTACTAAAAATATAAATCGTGCTAAAATGCAACTTTTCTACAAGTGCTCGTATGTATTTATACAGGTGTCGTTTAGTTGTCGGCATAGGAACTCAGAATGTGTGTATAGGAACCTACGGATCACCAGTTGGATGTTGCCAAGAAAGTAGGCTTACTATAATTTATGAATTTAATTGAAATGAATAATTAGGGGTCACCAGTTTGAGATACGGCCCAAACAAACAATATTTAATAAGGAGAGAGAAATTACTTTGTTGTTTAGTGTTTAATTAGAAAAATAAAAGAATTATTTCTTCACAGTGATTAACAGTTCTACAGTACAACTGTATTTGTACTATATTACAAATGACTGATTATTTTATTTATTAACATTAAGAAATGGTTGCACGGTATAATCGTTAAGTAAGTACAATAATGACAAGAAACACTAATTTAGATAGGCTAATGAGATATGCGGCAGTGATCACACAATAAGTAATTAAGCCAATCACAACTGAGATAATGAAAGTACGGTATGGTACAGTAAATGGATTAGGCCACTGAAATGAAATGCATAAAAGAACAAATAAACAAGCGAATACAAATACGGTAAGATGGTTGAAACGGTAAAATAATTTAACAGGCCTACTTTAGTCGTAATAGGAAAGTTAGTTTGCCAGTTGTTTGCGCACACTTTTGGGCTTACTCGATTAGGCAGAGTTTGTGGACTTTTTAGCCTTGAATCCTGAATAGACTAGCGCGACGTAACAAACACTGTAGGCTGAGTAGGGACCTACAAGAGGCTTACCGACCTGCGATTTCGACGGAGATAACTCTGAAGACTGACGAGGGCCTACGTGAAGGTTGACCGTACTGCGTTTCGACGTGGATAACTCTCAGTGAAGACTGACGAGGGCCTACGTGAAGGTTGACCGTACTGCGTTTCGACGTGGCTAACTCTCAGTGAAGACTGACGCGGGCCTACGTGAAGGTTGACCGTACTGCGTTTCGACGTGGATAGTCTGAGGACGTATTGACCTCCCAGCAGGAGGATGTGTTGAGGGCCCGTTGATAGACTTGTTGAAAGTGCGCCGATCGAATTGTGGTGAAGGATGAGTGAAGCCAGGGCCAGAAGGATGACGCCGGTCGAGTGATGTTTGCTTCCGGCTGGTTGAAATTGTAGGTCGCCTCAAGTGTTGATTCGCTTCGTGTATTATTGAACTGTTGCTTGAAGGACTGAGGCCGGCTGAGGTCGAACTGCGCTACGTGAAAAAGAAGATTCACGTGGAGGAATAACGAGCAGAGTGAGGGCGATTTTTCGTGAACTCGGGCTTATATACTGTAGGCTCGGAAGACGCGTAGCTTTTCGCGGGCCTTTTCGGTAAAAAAACAACACAATTTGTTTCTCTCTCCTTTAAACCCACGTGTGTTTTTCGATCTCTGGTGATTCTCAGATGCTTGCGAACGGCGAGGAAAGGAATTTCTGGTTGATCTCTACACGTGTATTGTGTAATGTGACGTGACTGTTTACTAAAAATATTTGGTTTTGAATGACAATATATCTTGTACTTCTTCAATTAGTTTACAGATAAAAATATAAACAAGTTTACAAGTTGTTGCGCCATTCGCCAATTAACCCTTTAACGCACTGTGCGTCGAATACGTAACGTTTCAGATACACGCATTTAGACTCAACCCTACGCAAAAAGTTCGGCGATAAAGGGTTAAGTTGTATATATAAATAAAGCCATTATACATTTTGGAAGGGAGAGAATTCATTGGTTAGTTACTATACGAGGAAAATATCCTTATTCTATATTTTTGTAACCTAAGAATCACCTACGAGCGTTCTATATTTCCTCAAATGGTTACCAAAGAAGGAATAAAGATTAATGGTCCGTAAACGGTTATTGGTATGCTCTGGAATAATACCTATTACTAACAGTTTGGTGTTGATTTTTTTAACAGGGTTTAAACCAATGTTTTATATAAATTAGTTTAAAGTGGCCGACTCTGTCATATTGATTTATCATCATTAGAGCTTTTAGTTCAAAGAGGTGGCCTTGTGTTAGCCAGTCACTCGTCATTATAGAAATTTTCAATCATAGTCTATGTAATTTTTGTAGTTGGGTTTGGTTAGGATATGTTAACTGATGCCCCACAATTCATGCGGTTTAAAGAAAATACCCTTCGAGCTCACTCGCCTCCGGCCACTGATTACCGACTCTCCGGTTCGATGCCACCGAAGCTAGGCTAGGTTAGGCACATTAGGTAGGTTAGGTCATGGTGCATTGATTTTTTTAAAATTTATACTTAAATTAAACAAGTTATTAAATTATTATTCGTATGATTTGTCTTTCAATCAATCAAATATATATATATATATATATATATATATATATACACATTTTAACTGCAAACACCAGTATAATTAACGTAAAGAACGACGCTTGTATAGGAGAATATTCCGCGCAAGATGAGCAGAGAGAACGAAACAAATGAAAAAATGAGGTAACCATCCGGGAATCGAACCCGGGATCTTCCGATTGCCGGTCAGATATGATAACCATTACACCATGGGCCTCACTCGATCAAATGCCGTAATTCTACTACATACGCGCAGAAACCAATGCCCCAAGGGAGCACCTCCCGCATGCCGTACATATATACATTTTAACTGCAAAACACGCAGTATAATTAACGTAAAGAACGACGCTTGTATAGGAGAATATTCCTCATTTTTCATTTGTTTCGTTCTCTCTGCTCATCTTGCGCGGAATATTCTCCTATACAAGCGTCGTTCTTTACGTTAATTATACTGCGTGTTTGCAGTTAAAATGTATATAATGTACGGCATGCGGGAGGTGCTCCCTTGGGCATTGGTTCTGCGCGTATGTAGTAGAATTACGGCATTTGATCGAGTGAGGCCCATGGTGTAATGGTTATCATATCTGACGGCAATCGGAAGATCCGGGTTCGATTCCCGGGTGGTTACCTCATTTTTCATTTGTTTCGTTCTCTCTGCTCATCTTGCGCGAAATATTCTCCTATACAAGCGTCGTTCTTTACGTTACATATATATATATATATATATAATATATATATATATATATATATATATATATATATATATATATAATGCAAACCCACAAGTAAAAGAACAAATTATTCCAAGGCCTTTCATATATTCAGCAATACACCTCGTCAGTATTCCCTGACGAGATGTACTGTTGAATACACGAAAGGCCTTGGAATAATTTTCTTTATCCTTGTGTGTTTGCATCATTCATTCATTTCACGTGTTTAAGTGTGAAATTCATCCCATATATAATATATATATATATATATATATATATAATATATATATTAATATATATATATATATATAGATTCCTCTGCTGAGCGGTGCCCCCCATAGTACTGTGAGATATTGAAAAACTCATGATCTTCACTTGCCCCACAAACACCTTTAAATGGGAGACCCAAGATGGGTGCACACACACATTTCTACATTACTACAGTCTTTACAGCCACACCTACACTTTCCCTAAGTGTATATATTGTAATGTATATGGTTGTAAATTTTGACTTGGTCCACAATCGATATGGACCGTGACTTATTTTGCGTGACAAGGTACTAGTATTGATGGATACCGTAATGAAATTGACTGGATTCTCTGGATCTGATATATTTGCATGTCGGTTAAATAGATATAGAGTGTAAGATATTTGTGGATAGTAGTCTATTATGACGTGATCTCTGGATCCAGAGATCTATCTGTAGTTTTAAATCGATAATTAATTAGTTTTGCTAAATTGGTCGTTGCCAATGTACACAGTGTACAGGAAGTTGTTACATAAATTTCTTATGTTCTTGTGGTTCGGAACCCACGTAAAATTGTAGGTCCCCTCCGCCACCACGGAGGACATACACAATTACGAACACAGTTAGGTAGACCAGCCATGAGTGGATCCTAGGGTCTTTGTTGGTCTGAAACATTATAACATTACATTTTATATATATATATATATATATATATATTACGATTGGGTTATTAGTTTAAAGTTGTTAAGACGTTGTTGAAAGAAGGTTTGGAACAAAATAAAAAAAGAAATGTGCAGGGAGACGACGCCAAAAGTGGTTCCTTCTCGATCACCAATACCCAATCAGAGAGCCACTGAGAGGCACTGAAAGTCCCTCGGGTCTCTCCACTGACGCAGCCACAAAGAAATACGATGCTTGGATCTTCCTCCCAAAGATTAACTTTTAATTATTGCACGCACCAGTTGTTGGTATATATATATATATATAATTTAGTGATGTAGGTCACATCCGCATCCGCGGAACATCCGCACATTTTCTCGCATCCGCGTCCGCATCCGCACTTTGGACTGCGGATGTCGTGCGGATGTGGACCGTTGAGATAAAACGTCATTAATAAGCGGAAATTATCAAATTCTACTATATTAATAGAACTAGTTCATTGTGCGCAAAAGTGATGCAAGCGACAAGACGAGAGGCTGTTCTTGTATGAAGTTACTCTCTTGCAACCTACTTAGATCCACGTTACAAAGCTAAGTTATTTTCACCTAGTTCATTAGAACGACTTAAATCATCACTTGGCAAAGCAGTTGAAGAGCTTCAATCTTTGAATCTGTCGCTTCGCCACCCACCAAAAGAATAAAAGTTTCAGTGACAGAACCAACACCTTCAACAAGCAAATCTATCACAGAATCTGTCTCTCAGTTTCTTGAGTCAAGCAGCAATGACGAGACCTACGCGATGTCAAAAGATGTAGTAAAAATGATCGAGAAGAGCTATCACCAAGAAAAAACGCCTGGCTGCATGTGACAATCCTATAGGTGGTGGAAAAATACGCAGAATATCTATCCATACTTGAGTAAACTTGCAAGGAAAACATTTAGCCTGTCCTCCAACAAACGTACCAAGCGAGAGATTATTTAGCAGGCTGGATTAATATATGATGAAAAGAGAAACAGACTGGCAGCAGAAAAGGCAGAAAAATTAATGTTCCTTAAGCATAACCTTCCTATAATTAAGTTTGAACATTAAACGATGAACATCTTAGTTTACTTTATTTTAATTACTCATTTATAAATATGCCTAATAAAAACTTTAAAACTTAATATAAATAGTTATCAAGCTAATAAAGATCTCTTTCTAAAAGGGTGGAGGTTGGGGAAAGAGGTCGGTGGGGTGCATTTGAATTGGGTTCACGTCCCGCATCCTGGTAACACAATTATGGTTCTAATTGTGGCTGAAACTCAACAAAATATAACGAATTTATTTGCAGACGAATTCACTAATTGATTCTATATTAGTTAGATGCTTGATATTATTTTATAGTTCAGAGAAAAGTACAGCAATTATTGTACAATTAATCAATTATACTACATTATAGCTACAGCTCTCTATATAATAACTTATTATATACGTTAAACACAACAAATCTCGAATATATCCTAAAAAATAACGAAAATGTAGACATCCGCATCCGCATCGCGGATGTTGAAATCAAACATCCGCATCCGCGGATGTGAAAAAAATGACATCCTACATCACTAATATATATATATATATATATATATATATATATATATATATATATATATATATATATATATATTATATATATCAGGACTGGGGTGAAATACATAGTTTTATTTGTATTTAAAATAGTTATTTTTCGTATTTGTATTTATATTTGAGAATCTCAAAGGATGTGTGTTGTATTTTGTTTGTATTTGATCATTGCACTCGTATTTGCCGTATTTGGTCAAATACATGTCAAATACATCACCTCAGCGAGTCAGTAGGTTAGGCCAGGAGAACAGGTTGGGACCAGAGAGAGAGAGAGCCTCAAAAGGCCTTGCGGCCCATACCGAGGAGGTACCAATGGCAACGGGTGCCAGGGAAAAATTCATACACCCTCAAATAGTGTGCAAGATTCGGTCTAACTTTTCTTGAACAGATCCACAGAAGAACTGTTCACAACTTCTGAAGGTAGCCTGTTCCACTTGTCACAGATCTTATAGGTAAAGTAATTCCCACACACAGTAGTCCTAAACCGTTTCAAATCCAACTTCCAACCATTGTTGCGAGTTGGGTTATCATTTAAACTAAACATCTTCTAAAATCGACATCGTTGAACCCGCGTAAGAACTTGAAAACCTCGATAAGTTGACCGCGCAGCCTCCGAGTTTCCAGCGAAAACAAGTTCAGGGCGCGTAAGCGTCGATTGTAGCTCATATGCCTAACGGAAGGGATTAACTTTGTGGCCCTCGCCTGGACTCGCTCCAGCCTCTCAATATCTTTCCTGAGGGTGGGCGACCAGAACTGCACAGCATACTCCAGGTGCGGCCGAATCAGGGAATTGTACAGAGAGAGCACAATCTCCTTGTTCCGAAACTGAAATTGCCTCCTGATATAACCCAACAGCTTCTGGGCTTTCTTTTCCACCTCTATGCACTGTTTCGTAAACTTAAGGTCGCTGCCAATTAGCATACCCAAGTCCTTTTCCAAATCAGTCGCCTCGATATTACTCCCCAACATCGAGTAGTCCGACGTGGGATTGGCGTAGCCAATGTGCATCACCTTGCATTTACCCAAGTTAAACGGCATTTGCCATTTTTCGGACCACTCTCCTACCCTACTTAGGTCCGCACGCAGTTGCTCGATCGCCTCTGGCGTCCCAACATTGGTCCCAAGCTTCGTGTCATCAGCGAATTTGGCGATCCTACTGACGATGCCACCGTCGATATCATTTATGTAAATGATAAACAACAGTGGCCCCAAAACGGAACCCTGAGGAACCCCGCTAGTGACCGAGGCCCAACTCGAACTAGCCCCTTTAATTACAACCCTCTGCCGCCTATTCTTCAGCCAGTTTTCAATCCACCTACCTACTTCCTCACCAGCGCGCGCACTTTCGCCATTAGCCGGCGGTGAGGTACCTTATCAAAGGCTTTCTCAAAGTCGAGATAAAGTATATCAATCGCCCTACTCTTATCATACTCACTCAACATGACGTGGAAAAACTCGAGCAAGTTGGTGAGACACGACCTATGCCGTCTAAACCCATGTTGGGAGTCCCCAAGCAGCTTGTAGGAATCCAAATGGTCAACGATCCTATCCGCTATTATCCCCTCTAATAATTTACCTACAACTGAAGTGAGACTAATGGGACGATAGTTCCCTGGACTTTCGTGATCCCCTTTCTTAAAGATAGGGGTCACGTTGGCTTCCTCCAGTCACCAGGCACCTGGCCCGTCTCCAACGATTTGTTGAAGACTGTAGCCAGGTGGGGAGCCACCTGGTCGCGCACCTCCCGCAACACTCTGGGGAGGAAACTGGTCTGGCCAGGAGCCTTAAACGCGCTCAGTTTGTCTATTCTATCGGCAACGACTGTCGCGGTACACCGAACACTATCCACGCCAGCACCTTCGTACCTGACGCCTGGCTCGGGGATGATGCGAGTGTCCTCCCTGGTGAACACTCCCGCAAAGTACTCATTAAGCACATTAGCGATGTCCGCGTTGGAGGTCCGCAGAACGCCGCTGGGGTCCTTTAACGGACCTATCATGCTTATAATGGGCTTTCTACTATTAACATAACTGAAGAACTCCTTAGGGTTCTCCTTGCAGAGGCTTGCCACCCGTAGTTCTTCGTTACGTTTCGCTAGCCTAACCTTCGCCTTCACTTCCCTACACAGGCGGACATACGCCTCAGTGTTCTCATGGGAACGATTGGCCTTCGCCCTCCTATACGCTACTTATTTCGGATAGCCGAAGCGATGTCACGACTGAACCACTTAGGCTGCGTTGAAGCAGGGGTGACCGGTTTTGAGGGTATGGCAGCAGACTGCAGCACCATAAACTGGTCCCGGAATGTGCTCCACACTCCCTCAACATCGCCGCCGACCTCTAACTCCATCTCACCTACGCTATCCCTGAGGCTAACAAAGTCCGCCCGACGTAGATCGAGCTTACTGCTTCTCGAGTTACTACGCTTCACCCGCGGGACGCAGACACGGAACCTAATCAGACCGTGATCACTCCCGCCCAACGATTCGCCAACGGTGAGGCCAGTGACGAGGTTGTCTTCAGTCGTGAATACTAAGTCTAGAACGTTTTCGCCTCGTGTAGGCTCATTGACCCACTGAGTGAGGAAGTTCTCATCAGCAAAGTCAACTAGCCTCCTCCCTTCAGCATCAGCAGTCCTGTCTTCCCACTTTATGCCGCGACAGTTGAAGTCTCCTAAAACTACACACACCCTATCCCCTAGCAGGCTACGGAGTTCGGTGTACAGGGCTGTATCCTCCTCGAGGAGGAGATGCGGAGGTCTGTACACCAAGATTAACTTATAGTTCGTCCCTCCCACGTTCAGATCGACGCCAAGCAGCTCCCGTTCCGATCGGAATTGGCAGTCAACCGGACTCAACGTGTCCCTCACGTATATTAGTACCCCTCCCCGCTCCCCACGGGTGCGGTCTTTACGAAACATTCTATACCCGGGAATTTCGAACTCCCCAACGTAGTCCCTACGATCAGTATGAATCCAGGACTCCGTGATAGCAACGATATCCTAGTATTCTGATGCTAAGAGCGCTCGTAGCTCGCAAAACTTATTCCTAATCGACCTAGCATTAAAAAGCATTGCACGGAGGGAGCCTTCCCTATTCTGACCGCCCCCTAGCACGACCCGTTTCCCGAACAGCCAGGGCTGTCGGGAGTTAAAGAGCCCCTCACCAACGAGGGGCAACTTCCGCAGGAGCCTGAGCCCCCTCCAACGGGGAAGGAGGATCACCCACTTGTACCTGGACGCACCCTTCAGTTGAAGGTACGTCCGCCACCGGCTCAAGATCATCTCTCCCCGGGGGGGCCCGTCATCTCTCCCCGGGCTCGACTTCACCATTCTGTATAGGTGCCGGTCGAGCAGCGCGCCTAGCACACCTTTACCCTTGTCAATGAGGTGGACACCATCCCTCTGGTAAAGGTCCCACCTACCCGAAAATGCGTCGAAGGGTCAATAAACCTCACGCCCAGTGGGACGCACAAGTCTTGCACCCTCTCGTTGATGCCAATGACTTTACTGAGCGCGTGGTCACTGGCATTCATCCGCGGTAAAATACCCATCAACATTCCCTTGTCTGTCTTCAGTTTTAGATCATCCGCAAGAGACATGATCTCGGTGATGATCCCTTCTGTAAAACCTACCCTTCCGCCTTTGAGGAACAGGTCGTTGCCACCAGCGTGGACAACGATCGCAGTCCTCCGACTAGCCACGCGCAGCTTCTCTAGCTCCTTCCTTAAGTACGCCGTTCCCCGCCCAGGTAAGCACCTTACCTTCCTCCTGTCCCAGTTTGTAGAAGCAAAGTATTTCTCCTGGCCCCTGATCTGCGAGTCCCCCATCAAAACGGTGTCTTCCTCCTTCGAGCACAGGAGACTAAAGCGGTTGGAGGTCCTGACAGGGCAACCGGGGTCTCAGGCTTCGGCTTCGCAGCCTTCATGACCGAGACCTTTCGATACCCGTCGCCACCCATAGACGCACTTACATCACCCGACCCACCCCGACTGGCAGCTACATCCTTCGGTTTCTTTGGGCCATCAGTAGGCCTCTTCCCACCCTTTTTCTTTATCGGCCCCTTCCCACCCTTCTCTATCGGCCCCTTCTTTGTACCTTCCCTGCCCTCCACCTTGCGCCGCGGTTCCGTGCATTCCACGTGGGTCGCTGGCGATTCCTGACACTGATTTTGTACCCTGGCTCCCGGTTGCACCTCTACCCTTTCTCCGCGGTCCCGAGCTCTGTCCAGTCCATTACTGGACCGCCTTTCCAGGGCAACTATCCTATCAATGAGCTCCGGGGTGGAGGGCGCAGCCGCGTCAGTGACCGCCGCACCTCCAACAGCCGATCTGGACGACTCGAGCCGCCGGACCTTCTCCTCTAGCTTCTCGTAAAACTGCATGAGTTCGCAAAAGCGGCACATGCTGGAGTGGTTGATCTTCTCGAAGCAGGCTTCTTTGAAGTTCGTCACCCACTGGTTTACTCCACACCTCGCACATTCAGCCTTCAGTTTCTACCGTCCAGTCAGTGTAACTTTTTTTTTTCGAACTCTGAATACATTGAATAAGATAAAGCGTTCTAGCAATGAAAACTATCAAAAACGTTCTGACCAGTATATAAAAAAGGAGGGGGGGGTGAATTCTTCCCGCGCGTAGACGCATCCGCCTATTTGCAAGTGACGTTCGTCCCATCCAGAAGACTACACCTCTCGCTGCTGCCGCACCGACCAAGGGTCTCCCCAGGGCCGGACAGTCCCAAACGTGTCGCAGCTACCAACTGACAAACACTCGCGACGCAGGCGTCATGGATTTCCCGCCAGGAGCGACAGCGAAATGCAGCCCCTTACTAAGTCTTACTAGTCACTCACAAGCGGCCAGACTCTTAGAATCCAGTGTTCAAGGGATATCCCACCAGACCCAGAGGCTACGCCCGAGAGTTTACGCTGGCCTGGCAGCCAGCTGGGCTTAAAGCTCTCTCACCTTAGAGCAGTACAGCCAAGCACCATCAATTCAATTGGTCACCAAAGAACGGTCGCAGGGGGCTGGTCAGGTCATTACGCGTTAGGAATGGGCTTAACGGGGCACCAGCCACACTCCATTCATCGGGCCCCTACGCCTGGGACCCCTCCATCCCAGTCTCTCAAGACCTACGAGCGTTAAATGGTATTTATAGAGGTTCCAAAGCCTCTCTTCCCACGCATGAGGTAGCAGTAGGGTCCTAATAGTAAAAGAAGAGAAAAAGTCTTAATACTAAAAGAATTTTTTTTTTTTTTTGTAATCAGAGGAGAGCATCCTTAACCTAAGCTAAAAGGACAGAGTAGAGAGAGAGAGAGAGAGAGGCGACTTTAAAGCTTCCACAAAAGCAATGCCTTTATATCATTCCCTGCACACGCTCTTATCAGTCTGGGTAATAATGAAGGTCCCCATAATCGATACTCTCCATCATTAGTGACACAGAAGGTGCCATGATGACAGTAATGAGGGGAAAGGTAATTATATATTTTCCTATTTTGATAACTTTTAAATATTTGAATGTTAGTTAAAAAAAACAAAGCATTTATGATTTGACTTCATTTCATGTTTTCAATAAATTGTAAAAGGTTGTAAAAAGAAGTAGTAAAACAAACTCCAAAGAAACTGTAACAAATTTTAAATTACAGTAAAAAAAAGTTAAAAGAATTTGTGAAACATCGTAAAAACCGATTTGTAAAAAAATCGTAAAATGAAATTGTTAAAGATCGTAAATACAATTGTGAAAAGGTTGTAAAACAAATTGCAAAACGACTGTAAAGTGTAAACACTAAAAAATTGTACAAAAAAATGTGAAAACAAATTACATTTCTTATTCGCGAAATGTAATTTTAAAAAGGTTTGTTTTTAAAAAAACAAATCGCGTTTGGCGATATATTGGAAATAAAGTTTTTATACGGAGGTGTTTAACGTTATTTAAAATACGCACACACCAAGAAGATGGTGTAAACGCACACATGGTGTAAATATAAACGTTCATATCCTACTTAAGTGAAGTCCAAATTTAAACACAAATCTCTTAGAATAGATTATATAACCTCGTTGACCTCGTTGCTGTTCCGTAAGTTGGTCTCTCTTCACACGAAGGTCAAGCTGGTGACCCCGCCTCTCAGTCTGGCTTGGTGGAAGAGCGAGTTGCTTTCTTGCGCTCTCCACCGTACATAGCCAGGCACACCCGGCTCATCTGATACCGTCCTGAGCCAGGCATCTAGTCTTCTCTTGAGAACTTCAACTTTGACCCCATAACTTTTCTGAGGTCCTTTGGAAGCTGGTTAAAAAGTCTTGGCCCCCTGACAATCAAGCTATTTTCCTTCAGTGTTGTGGAGGTCCCTTGTCGGGCCTTTCATTTGGGAACACTACACATTCTGCCTTTCCTATTTTCCAGTGTTGTTTGAATGGTAATTGGGTTTAGTTTGAGGTTTGGTACCAGTTTTTCGATCATTTTCCAAATGTAGATTATGGTGTACCTCTCTCTTCTTCTTTCCAGGGAGTACAAATTTAGTTTACGTAGTCTTTCCCAGTAGTTGAGCTCTTTGCAGCCATCAATCTTTGCTGTGAAATGTCTCTGCGTTTCCTATAGTTTGTTAGTTTCTTCCTTTTTATATGGGGACGTCAAAATTGAGCAGTATTCAAGTTTTGGTATAATCACTGTTTTTAGTAGTGGAATCATTACTGCCCTGTCCCTCCTTTTGAACGTTCTTAGTACCTGTCCCGCTACTCTTTTTGCTTTATTTATCGCTATCTGATTTGTGTTTCGAATTTCGCATCATCGGTCATTATTACCCCCAGATCGATCGCTCGTGCTTCTCTGAATTTTCTGACTATCTGGAGCATAATGTGCAGTCTGTTTAAGTTCCTCTTTTCTATCATATCTCAAGAGCTGAAATTTCTCGGTGTTAAATGTCATGTTGTTGTCTTCTGACCATTTGTATATTTTGTTCGTGTCCCTCTGCAAGGCCTCCACTTCATTTACATCGCTGATTTTTCTGCTGATCTTTGTATCGTCTGCAAGGGATGTTACTATACCTTTGCTGTTTACTCTGCTATCTATGTCTGTTAGCATGATAATGAACAGGAATGGGGCCAGTACTGTCCCTTGTGGTAGTGAGCTGCGTACTTCCGATTCTGATGATGATATACCTTAACCCTTTAAGGACTGAAGATGCCAATTGCTTACGTTTCAAATACACGCATTCATAACTTAACCCTACAAAAAATTCAGGGCTGAAAGGGTTAAATTTTGACAACCTGTAGACGTTCTCTGAGGAAGTTGTAGATCCACTTTCCCACTTTGCCTGTTATTCCCATATATATTCATTTTATGTGCTAGTTATACCGTGATCACATTTGTCGAAAGCTTTCGCAAAATCTGTGTATATGACATCGTAGTTGTCATTGCCTTCCAGTGCATCTAGGATATTGTTGTAGTGTTCTATTAGTTGTGATAGGCATGATCTACCTGATCGGAATCCGTGCTGATTTTCGTTGACTCTTTCCAATGTCTCCAAGAAATCATAAATTTTCTCTCTAACTATTCTTTCAAATACTTTGGTGAGGTGTGACGGCAATGACTTGGTCCTGGTCTATATCTATGGTTCTTTGCTTGAGATCTGTCCCCTCCTTTATATATCGGGACAATGTTTGCTCTTTTCAAGATGCTCGGTATTTCCCCAGTGTCTGGGGATCTTCTCCATATCCAGTATAAAGGTGTAGCTATTTCATTTTTAGTTTTTAATCAATAATGCGTTCCAATTGTCCGGACCTGCGGCTGAATGTGGTTTCATTTGTCATATATATATACTGTATATTAGACTGGTCCAACCTATAAGGGTGAATTTTCAAATTTATTATGTTTGATATGGTACCCCTGGATATTGTGAAGAATGGTTAAATAATTATAAATACCAATTTTAATGCAAATCGGATAATATTTAGAGGTGCCGCACGGAGGTCAAACATTTCATTTTATTCTCCAATCGGATTATTTATATTAATATTTTTTACCCCTGAGGTAGCTGTTATCGGTGCGTTTTTTTAATGTGGTATCCCCTATAGGCCTAATCCACAGTCCTCTAATTTTGTTTCTATTCCATTTATTTCCTTTATCTAAGTCCCTCTTTTATTGTAGATTTTTTTACGTTTGGAAAACGCTTACGGTGCTGCTCTACAATTTGTAGAAGATATTGTTGTTCTTCACTTTTCGTAAGATGGCCACTGAAGTTCTTAATTAAAGCAACATCTCTCTCAGCGTTGTCATTTACAACATTCATATTTTTACATAATTGCTAGCAGCTTTGTAGTCATCATTAGCGTTCCAATCAGCAGGATCTCTGTCCAAAAAGTCCATTGGCAATGCCAATTTTGTGAAGAAGTTGCGAGTTGTTGAACTGACGAAGCTAGCTAGCGTTTTGTCTTGTAGGTTAGGATCATTCACATTCAAATTTATCCGTTTAGGAGGATTTTGAGAGCCATTCACATCCATCGCCTTCACCATTTCTCGCTTGACTTCCAGTGACGTTTCTTCATCAAAAAAAGAAAGTCCGATGAGCTCTTCATTCAAATACCAGAGATGGCGAGAGAGCGCTTTAGATGCAGCTACAGATATTTCTTTATCATCGTAGGATTGAAGTTTCTTGAGAAGAGATAGGTCATTAGCTGGTGCAGAGGAAGCAATGGGTGCTAAAAACCATTCATTTACGTAGCATCGAACAGCATATAATGCAAAACGTTGCATCCCTTCTAGTTCACGTCTAGTGACTTCCATTTGTTTGTGGAAAAGACAAATTTTTATTGCATATCACTCGCGCCATCCATCGCACACGGTGCAACGCTCCGGGTTGATGGAATTTAATGCCATCAAAAGGAACATCTCCAAGGTATATGATTGTCAAATCTAAGAGTTCTCGGTAATCTGCTCGAGGTTGTAATTTAGTCAAATGTTGCTTGCAATTTTCAAGTATAGTGGGCTTTTCCGGTACATCGATTTGAACAATTTCAAACTTGTTTGTGTCAAAAGTCTTCCATTTATTTTTAAGACGCTTAAATAACAAGATATCCGGACCACCAGTGGCAGCGCCGTGACATTTGTCAAAGACAGATGCTATTACTATTTCGAGAATGTGATGTCGACAAGCTAGTCCGAGGAGCGGCCGTTCAAGTATGCTTTCAATAAGAGTACATGCTCCATTTTTATCGCCAGTGTTGCTTGCAGTTGTGTCAAAGCACATTGCCTGCACACAATCCCGTAGCCCCCAGTCATCCAAAGCTTCGACCACAGCACCTGCAATATTTTTTCCTGTGCCAGATTTAAGTTTAGGTACTGAGAGAAGCTTAGATTTTCCTCCGCCTGATAAAATAATTGGAAGTCTATCCACACTATCATCACCAGTAAGATCTTGGATAAGCTTTCCGTCCCAACGAACTGTTAGAGGAATATCAGTTTCAAATGATTGCTTGATGTCATCCGTAATTTGCTGACGAACTGATATTCGTTTTCTCCGTATTGAACTTCTACTCAGAACAATATCATCAACTTCATATCCAAGAGAAGATGCAGTAGCTGCTACTACTGATACTGCTTGGCGATCACTTAATTTGTTTCTGTCCAGTGTCATTGCTAATTCTGTTGATACAACCATTGCTGGTTTATGACTACCAAGTTTCTCCTTCTTTATGGTGACTGGTGTACTTGATGTACTTGGCTCTTCCTCGGAGGAACTACTATTTGACGAAAATTGAGTCACTGTTGTGTTCATTTTCTTTCTCATGGTTTCTTTCTTAACTTGGCGTTGAAATGCTTCATCTCTAGATCTTCTCTTAGATTGTTTGAGAGCACATATTTTGTCCACACTTCCTATGTAGCCTCTCCTCTCCTTCTCTCGTTGAGCTTGTAGAAAAGCTCTGTCTTCTTCTACTGTCATTTTTTGCAGAGCATTGGCATGGGCGATATCGAATAAATCGTCCAAACGTTCTTGAAAAGAAGTTTCTTTATCTATTTGTGTCTGTGAACGTCTAGATTTAGATTTTTGAAGTCCTCTATAATTAAAATACTCCTTTTCTATTTTTTTGTAACATTGCGATAGTCAGCAGTTGGTATATTTGCCATCTCCCAAAATTTCAATATTTCAGCGCAAACAGCTTTAGATGCATCTTTCAACGTCTTTTTGGCATGTAGATGATGAAAAATAAGCCGCAGAACGTCACCATAGGATGGTAGCTTTCTTCCACATATTGTCTCAATTGTTTGTCCAATAAGCCACATTTCTGTTGATTTTCTAGTCGCTACTGAACTTGCTATATTTTACATTCTGTTTGTGCATGATGCCATTTGACACTCTCCTACACTGCTATGATGCTATCATCTCAACAACACAAGTAACATACCTACAGAAGATAACTACTCCACAATCCATATAATATTACTAATTTTTTTTTATTTCTGATATTTTGACAGTAGTGCGGCACCCCTAAATATACTTCAAATGAGCTGATATTTTTGTCAGAAGTTATTCTTATAAAGGTTCACAATAATTTGAGGTACCATGTTATGATTTTAAAAATTTTGTTTTTTTGGACCAGTCTAATATATATATATATATATATATATATATATTATATATATATATATATATATAATATATATATATATATATATATATATCCTGAATAAATGATTGTTTGAAACTCGAGATCACTATCTGATCTTTCAATCAGAATAATAAATATCATTAAAGGGGTCATTCAAAAACCACGTGGACGTCTGATGTTATCCCCACCCCTTCTTAATCTTATGTAAATTAAAATGCAAATTAAAATAAAGCAAATTAAAAATAATCAAATTAAAAGTATGGAGAATTTGTGTTTATAAAGATTCCAGTATTCTGAAATTTTCTGGAGTTTATATATATATATATATATATAGTTACGATAGAAATGTTCTTCGGGAACCTTATCCTCAATAGGAATATGAAAACAAGAGATTTAAATAAAATGTATAATTTACTTTCTGATTCTACTAAGTTTTTGAAACTGCAGACTGATCCATTTAAATATATTGTGAAACTGGAGGACAGAATCAACAACTTTTTGCGTTCTCTCAAAAGTCGTGGGCTTTTGATTGACTATTACGATAAGCTTTTTGCTTCAGGTACTAGCCCAGGGGTTGTTTATGGCCTACCTAAGACCCATAAACCTGGAGTTCCGCTTCGTCCCATTCTAGCAGCCATAAACACACCAAGTTATAACCTCGCAAAATTTTTGGTCCCAATTATTATAGACCCTCTCACACGTTCTCATTTCACTTTGCAAGATTCATTTGAATTTGTTGATTGTGTCACCAAGTTGAAGTTTAAGGATTGTTTCATGGCTTCCTTTGATGTTCAGTCTTTGTTTACCAATGTACCTGTTTTAGAAACTTGTGATATTATTATAAATTCTTTGTTTGGTTCTACTAATGACATTTTGGGATTAAGCAGACAATTGTTTCAAAACTTTTAAAGTTATCAGTCCAGGATACTATATTCTTTTTTAATAAGGAACTTTTCCACCAGCACGAGGGAATGGCAATGGGTTCGCCCTTGGTCCGTCCTTTGCTAACAGTTTCCTTTGTTTTCACGAGGAAAAGTGGCTGAGGGATTGCCCGCTTGATTTTAAACCTATTTTATTTAAACGTTATGTAGATGATTTTTTGTCATTTTTAAGCATAAAGATCATGCCCCATTTTTAAATTACATTAATACTAAGCATCCTAATATTAAATTCTCTATGGAAGTAGAACAATACAATAAAATTTCGTTTCTTGATGTTACCATAAATAAACACAGTACAGGCTTCTCAACACAAGTATACAGAAAACCAACTACTACCCAACTCGGTACTCATTTTTCAGCAATATTCCACTTAGTTTTAAGCTGGCTAGTATTAAAAGTCGTATTTTTAGAGCCTATCACCTTTGTTCAAGTTGGTCTTTATTTGACTTAGAAATTCAGTATCTTAAGAGATTTTTCAACTATAATTTTTATTGTACTTTGACTTTTGAGGCTTTAATTTCTAAATTTTTAAATAACCTATATTCACCTAAAATAATTCACTCCACGGTTCCGAAACAGAAGGTTTATCTTAAGCTTCCATTTTAGACCAACTAACTTTTCAACTTAATAAAGATGTCCACTCTATTTTGGACAGACACTTCCCTCAATGCGACTTTATAATCATTAATTCTAATTCTAATTCTCTGCAATCCTTTTTCGCCATAAAGATCACCTCCCCGTGCTTTTGAGATCCTTTGTTATTTATTTATATACATGTGCGACCTGCCAAAGTCGTTATGTGGGGCAGACTGCCCTACAGTTAAAACTTAGGATTTCGAAGCATTTGGGTTTTTCTTATCGAACTTCTCGCCCTCTTTCCACTCCTGAATCCTCTGCTATTCGCATCATTCAGAGACCCATGACCACCCGTGCCCCCAGGACTCCTTTGCGATTTTGTCGTCTGCTCCTAATTCACTTGATCTTAAAATTTTAGAATCCCTTTTTATCAAGAAATTAAATCCTGAATTAAACGATAGCCTTTCCTCGATAAAATTACATACTTCCTAACCAACCAACACCTTTTAAACGCAACCAACGCACTAACTTAAGTTGTTTTTTCCTTTCTCTCCACTTGTTATTGTAACTTTTACCATCCAGGTTAGTCCTTTTTAAATTTTTTTTTTAAATTTTAAACTTAACATTTTTAAACTTTTAATTTTTGAAATTTTAGTTTGTTTTAATTTTACTTTTATTTTGTTTTATAATCCAGATAGTTTTTTAACAACTTTTAACTTTTTCTGTGCTAGATTTTATCGTACAGTTTGACATTTGTATTTACTTTAGTTTTATGATTATTTTTAGATGCTTCCATTTAGTCACTGAAGATGGCCCCTGAGTGGACCGAAACGTTTGGCCAATAAATGTTGAGAGTCGTATCTCTTGTTTTC
Organism: Bathynomus jamesi; assembly: GCA_023014485.1. Classification (NCBI taxonomy): domain Eukaryota; kingdom Metazoa; phylum Arthropoda; class Malacostraca; order Isopoda; family Cirolanidae; genus Bathynomus; species Bathynomus jamesi. Next base: position 236,026 of record JAJOZX010003952.1, read on the forward strand.
ATATTCCTATATATATATATACATATATATAATATATATATATATATATATATATATATATATTTGTGCTACGTCGTGGCCGATGTAACACCGCTTCCCGGAGATCAGCGAAGTTAAGCGATATTGGGTCTGGATGATAGTTGGATGGGAGACCGTCCTCTGCGCCCACATTATGTAGCGACCCGTGGTTCGGATCCCACGTGAAGCTGTAGGTCCCCTCCGTCATATGACCTTAGTTGTTGCGAAGGAGGTTAAACAACCCCAAAAAAAAAATATATATATATTATGATAAACAATATTATAAACAGGATATTTAATGCTTAGTATTGGCCACGTGGTTAAACGTCAAGACCCCCTCCCCCATGTGGCCCTTGGTGGTCAAATAAGGAACTCCCCCCCCCCTTTAAGGACCACGTGGTTTTTGAATGGCCCCAAAGAAGATAAAAAGCTTCGTTGAATTTTCCTTTAATTAAACCAAACAAATTAGTACCCATTTACAAAAAAGGGTTGTAAAAAGGAGGTACGAAATTATAGGCCTGTTATTTTAACATCATTGGTAGGTAAGATACTAGAAAGAGTTATATTATAAAGAATAATATTCAAGATCATTTGGAAAGTTTTCATCTTATTTCAAGTTCCCAACATGGATTTAAATCAGGAAGGTTTTGTTTGTCTAATCTCTTAGACTTTTTAGAGATTGTAACTGAACAGGTAGATAATGGAAATGATGTAGATGTTATTTATTTAGATTTTAGTAAAGCATTTGACAAGGTTCCACAGAGGAGACTTCTATATAAATTAGAAGCTCATGGGATATCAGGATCAGTTATTAATTGGGTAGAAAACTAGTTAGAAGACAGAGAACAGAGAGTAATTCTAAATGGCTATGAATCTGGGTGGCAGAAAGTAAAAAGTGGGGTACCACAGGGATCAGTGTTGGGTCCATTACTCTTTGTTTTATATCTAAATGATTTAAAGAAGGGAATAGGTAGTAAAGTTTCTAAATTTGCAGAAGATACAAAAGTAGTTACCCCAGTTACAAATATAGAAAAGTCTTACAAACTAAAAAAAATCTTGATAGATTACTTGCTTGGGCTAGTAAATGCAAAGTCATCCATTTAGGCAAAAAAATTGAAAACTTTAGTTATGAGATGCAAGAAAACTGGTTAGAGGATGTTAGACAGGTTATAGTTAGTAGTTAGTAGTGATCTAAAATTTTCTAAGCAGTGTATGAGGTTAGAAATAAAGCAAATAAAATGCTCGGTATTATTAAGAGGAATGTTAGTCACAAGCGTAAGGAAGTCATCTGTAAATTATATAATTCTTATGTAGGCCTCACTTAGAATACTGCATTCAAGCTTGGTCCCCTCACTTTAGACATATATAATACTGATATGCTTGAAGGTGTGCATCGTTGGGCAACCAAGCTTATCCCTAACCTAAGAAGATTGGAATACAAGGAAAGATTAAAGGAACTGGATGTGTTTAATTTTGAGAGACGTTGTATGAGGGGAGATATGATGTTCAGAATGTTTTCAAGTTTGGCCAATTTAAATGTAAGTAACTTTTTCTCATCAGAAGCTGATAGAATAACTCGAGGGCGTAATAAGAAAATTAGAAAACAGACTTGTAGACTTGATCTACGAAAATACTTTTTTAATCACAGAGTAGTAGATTTTTGGAATGACTTGCCATGTGGTAAATAATTTAATAGTTCATTAGTTAGTTTTAAGAAATATTTGGATGCTTTCATGAATGAAAGAGATAGTTTGTAGCTTGTAAATAGTGTATATTCTTAGGTTAAGTTATGTAGGCTACTTTGGTAGTAGTAAATAGTTGTATGTTAATTAGCTGGCTTGAGATTGACGTTTTGCAAGATTTTATTATAAAATGTAGCTCATGACTTGAATAACCTCGATAGGCCCCAGTGGCTTCATGTTTTCCAAATGAAGTGTTACTGTAATGTAATGTAAAAGTCATTGATAAAAGTCACAGGAAAGGTTACAACTGATGTTACCTAGTGAATAATGTTATAATACCTGTTTAATTGCTTAGTAAGAAACGTGCATGAATTACTGACTAATGTTGATAAAAAAACATGCATAATTGTGAATTAAGGGGTTGGCAAAAATTAGATGGAACGCGATTAAATGAATTTAGAAATTACTAAAGTTAAAGAATGAATATAGGCCTGCTAGATTATGTGAATATCTTGCGAGAGCAGACGCAGCTTGACCGCCGAAGTTTCGAAGGAATGCTTGTCTCAGTCGAAAATGAGGGAAGGCTTCAGGGTCTTTGACTCTGGTCTAAAAATGGCGTTCCTTGTTTGAGTAGGTGTCTGCCTGTAAGAGTCGCTGCAGGAATGTTGAAGAAAGCAAAAAGAGAATCTTCGAAAGTGCCTGAAGGTATTGCTTTAGCTATATATCAACTCGGTTGATGTGGGAAAAGAAAATATGCAATGAGTTCATTATTTGGGGGGGGGGGGGGGGGGGGGGGTTCTTAACGTTATGTATAAAACTTGCGTGCACAGATGCACTCAATGCACGGAAATTTCTTGTTTGTGCGCCCGAGAAAGATGAACTCTGCATCTGTAATTTGAGATGTAAACAGTAAAAGCTCTTATCAGAACCCTTTATCTACAGTAGAGTGAATGATTGTGGGTCATGACCCACGATAAACTTACTTAAATTGTGATTGGTTCACGTTATAACTTAATTATATGAGTCATATATCTTAAATAGGATTTCTCCGCCTTGAAATGATCTGATTGCGTTTTAATAGAATTAGGAAGTGGTTTAACTATAAAATCCTACCCACTTTTGGAAAATATAAAACTGAGAACCATCTAAAATCGCTATTCTGTCTGAATTTGATAAACTTGCGTAAACTTATGTAAATCTTGTTCTTTTAAAATCTGACGAATTTCTGTGACATGTCTTTAAAAATCTAAGTATATATATATATATATATATATATATATATATATATATATATACACACACAATAATAATAACTGAAACCGTGATATACCTTCGTTCGCGACTAATTTTGAGTTGAAATTAGTTGCATAATCATTACGATTTTTTGTTCTTGCTTATTACAGGGATGGGAAATCGATATGAACTGGAATCGATAAACTGATAAAAGTTTTTTTTTTTTTTTAACTGAAATCGGAAAACTGAAATCGAAACTGAAACGGAAATAAAATAAAATGGAAAACTGAAAACTGAGTCGAAATTTTTGGTTAAATTTTATAAATTTAAGAGTTTTTTAAAGAAATGAAGATATTTTTAATTCAAATTTACAACACCAGACTCAACTTGTCAAACAAACAAAAATTTAGGTATTGAGACGTGATAGAAATGTTTTTGGCTTATAGATACACTTCGTATCATCGCGTAGGACTATCTCGGAAGATATATTATAGATATTAGAAAAGCAACTAATCAGCGTTTTCTTTATGGCGCTATCTTTTTAATATATTCGCCTCCCTCTTCATATAAGTGGAGCGATATCACGGATGAAGAGAAAAAGTCACACCAAGATAAGAAGTGGATTAGCACAAAAGTAAAAGAATATCAGACAAGTGACTGTGACTAAGAATGCAGCTTAATTTTCATGTCTGTAGTTTGCATGGTATGACAGTGAGTTAAGACTGTGTTTGCATGGTTTGTAAACGTTCTTATTTTACTTCTTTTCATCTTTCACCCCTTTCCTATTCTCTTCGACTATTTTTCCGACTTGTCGGCAGTGGCCGGCGGATGATGATGGGGAGTCTTTCTTTCTCTTTTTCTGAATGAATGTTAACCCACGAATGATAGGTTTTGCTACTTACTTAACCCCTTATTCTCCTCTTTTAACCTCCTCTTTCCTTTCTCTCGGGCTAACCTTAGAGTGGATCTTAGGGTCTTTGTTAGCCTTAGCTTCTGTAGATCTGTAGATCTGAAGCTTTTGAAGGCGAAGGTTTTGTAAACTGACGAAGAATAAAAACTGCGCCTTACAGTATAATACGAAATCAAATCAATAATAAAAAACTTCATAAGGAATATATAACTCAAAGATATGAATATTAAATAGTTGAGTTTACTCCAATTAAGAAAATGTTGATATAATTCATAAACTGAAAGCGAAAAAAACTCAAATCGAAACTGATATTTTGTTTTTACAAGAACTGAAATCGAACGTATATATATATATATATATATATATATATATATATATATATATATATATATATATATATATATATATATATAAATAATGTAAGTTTCCCATCCCTGCCTTATTATAAATAAGGCTCTGCAAATTGTCCCTATTTGTTAACGCTTTCATTTACATTTTGTGTAAATGATTGCAAAATTTTGAATGGCTTTATTTGTGATTTTATTTAGGAATTGTGAAAAATTAACCCTCTCCCCCCACTCAAAAAAGGAAAAAAATTAAAGGAAGAACTTTTCTGTATTTTATTTTACATCTTTTATAAGAGTATAAACGAAGACTGCAAGACTGCAAGGGTGGTATATTGAAAGACAGGTTTAAACAAATGGGAATAAGAAGAAACGGTTTAAAACGGCAGGAAACGACCGCCAGACTTGTTCCGTTGTGCATCGCAAGTTTACAATCAAAATAGTTCTCCCAGGGCACCTGACCCAAAGCGGGGAGACATATATATATATCTACAGAGTGGTCCAAAAGTCCCTATCTATTTTGCTGAAATAACTATATTCCTATTTTATTTTATAGAATGATGATCTACAGATCTATAGAAGCTAAGGCTAACAAAGACGCTAAGATCCAATCTAAGGTTAGCCCGAGAGAAAGGAAAGAGTAGGGGGTTAAAAGAAGAGAATAAGGGGTTAAGTAAGTAGCAAAACCTATCATTCGTGAGTTAACATTCATTCAGAAAAAGATAAAGAAAGACTCACCATCATCATCCGCCGGTCACTACTGACAAGTCGGAAAAATAGTCGGAGAGAATAGGAAAGGGGTCTGCCACGCAACTTAAATCCGTTATTACGAGTACCCTATTGCTATTATCGAAAGTTAACAGTTTGTCAAAATTTACGTTATCGATTTTATTGACAATGTTGAAAACTTCAATAAGCTCCCCTCTTAATCTCCTAGTTTCGAGTGAATGTAAGTCTAACTCTTTAATCCTATCTTCGTAAGACTTGTTGCGCAATGACGGAATTAGTTTCGTGGCGCGACGCTGAACCCTTTCCAACCTATCAATATCCTCACGCAAATACGGGCACCAAAACTGAACGGCATATTCTAAATGAGGTCTGACTAGGGACTTGTAAAGGGGCAATGTAATATTCTTCGATTTAAATTCGAAATTACGCGCTATGAAGCCTAACATCCTATTAGCTTTTGCGCAAGACTCCAGGCACTGGTTCCTAACTTTTAAATCCTTAAATACGCGTACTCCTAAATCTACTTCCTAGTCAACGCTCGCTAACCGTCTGTTGTCCATTGTGTACGTGTAATTATTGTTACGAGAACCTATATGCAAAACTTTACATTTGTCTATGTTAAATTGCATCTGCCACTTATCCGTCCACTCCATAATCCTATTTACATCGTCTTGGAGCCTATTTCTATCGTCCACGTTAAGAACGTTACCGTCTATTTTAGTATCGTCCGCGAATTTTGACACGTTACTGGTCAAGCCTACATCTATGTCGTTAATATAGATTACGAATAGCAATGGGCCTAACACTGAACCCTGAGGGACACCGCTACCTACATCCAACCACCCCGATTCACTACCATTAAGAACGACCCTCTGTTTCCTAGCACGAAGCCATTCCTCTAACCAGTTAGCTACCTGACCGCGTATACCGTGCGCTTTAACCTTCGTAGAAGAACGTGTGATGGTAGTAACTCTACGTATCGAAGGGAAGTACAAAGAAATTCAGGAAAAATTCGAAAGAAGATTTCACAAACCAGGACTCACAGACAAAGCAATTCACGAGCTGGTCAATAAATTTAAAACAGGATCTGTTCATGATGAAGCAAGATCTGGACGTCCAGGTCCTATTTAGAACAGATGCCACGTGATTGTAGATGACTTGTGGGGTTCCTGCGGAACACACGCATTTAATCTGATGTTTTGATATTGTCTGTTACACATGGGCTGGAAAAAGATCGTCAAAACGAAACACTAATTAAGGAGTTTTTCAATATTTTTTTTTACTTACATATATATTTTGTCGCTGGGTTCCAATCACAGTTTAAAATTAGATGCTATTCGAACCGTAATCCGACACGCCGAATTAGAGTGTCCTTCGAATTTTTGGATCATTCGTAATGCAATACTTTTTGTCATATTGTGATTCGATATTAATATTTACAAATAAGTGTTGTATTCCTCTATAGCAGTGGTTCCCAAACTGTGTTCCGCGGAACCCTGGGGTTCCACGGAGGCTTAACAAGGGTTCCGTGACACGTTTTCTAATCAGTCTAATCACGTCTTAATATTAAGGTCTAATTAAGGTCCTAATATTTATACATAATTTTACCTTGTGGCTTTTTGTTAAATAATATTTTATATTCTTATTCTGACTTGAAATGGCACCATCGTGGATTTGGGATCACTAAATATTTTTCGCTAAAATTAAAATCTGCTAAGTATATGTAAATAAATTTTCGCTACTTGGCTACTGCAAAAGTGTAATTTGGCAGATTTTAATTTTAACGATTTTATAAAAGACTGGTTCTATAATACTGTTTTAAAATAAATATCATATAAATTCTGTCATAGTATTTAAAATTTGTCATATTATTTATGACAAATTTTAATATATATACAGGGTGTCCCAAAAAACTATATACTCTTTATAGCATCATATATTTTATAATTAAAAAAAAAAACCAAACAATATATTGTTATAGCAATTGCCAGTGAAAGGTAAATTAGTAATCTAAGTGATAAAAATGTTATAGCTTCGCCATTACAAGGCCTTTGATAAAACAAGGCCAGGCTTAGTCGACGCATTCAAAAGTGCATTCATGCCGCCGGAGAACATTTTGAGCACTTGGCGTAGTTAATTAAATTTTATATGCAAACAACTCGCTATAACATTTTGATCACTTAGATTACTAATTTACCTTTCATTGGCAATTGCTATAACAATATATATATTTTTTTAAATTATAAAATATATGATGCTATAAAGAGTATATAGTTTTTTTGGGGACACCCTGTATAATATATAATATATATATATATATATATATATATATATATTACTCGTGAGAATTTAACTGTAATTAATTTTGAGCAATATGTTTTCGCTAAAATTAAAATCTTCTAAGTTGCCAGTTGATTTGATGTGCACTTGTTTCGTAATTAATTGTGAACCAATCAGTATAACTATAGCCGTTGGCGTGGTGCACTGTCAAGTTAATTTCTGATAGGCTTTATTTACTTAAGTGTTTTCAGTGTAAAAATTTGTATTGTGTTCATCACTAAAATCTGTACGTTTTGTTGCTTAATAAATATTTTACAGCTCTAAGTCTGTCATATATATATAGTTGGGGTTCCGCAAAATAAAAATAAGTCTGTAAGGGTTCCGACAGTTAGTAAAGTTTGGGAACCACTGCTCTATAGTATGATGATTAATTATAGCTATTGTGGGAGTTCATGTTGACCGTTTGATCTCGTAATATCGTCGTTTTTAGGGTATTATTTAAAAGAGGAACAAGATTATTGATATACACGAACATTTTCGGAAGCTGTTTTTGAGTATTTATAGAGGAAGCTTTATTAAAAATTAAATGCGTGAGTGGATGAGTGAGTCAGTTATTATGTACAAGAGGGAGTGGATTAGGAGGGGAAGGTAAAAAGGAAAGAAGCAAAACACAAATGACAGAAGTAGTTGATAGGGTGGGAGAAATGAGAGACATGGGGGGGCGGTAATGACACTGTTCAACAATGATGTGGTCTCGGGAAAAGTTTTGTCATTATTATAGAGTTTTTAACGGGATTACAAAATGATCTTATTATTTTCCTATCATGTATAGTTTTTGAGAAATTTCAATTTTTTTTTTGTTTAGGAAAAAATATTCAATTTTTGTAGTAAAAGCTGTTCATTTATTTTATTATTTCACAACTCTGACCACATGTGATGTTTGTCTTATTACGTCGTGTGTATTGCTACTTTTATAGTATGTGTGATGTTAATATTTTGTATAATATTTAATTAATTATATCCAATATACAATATTATACATATTATACAATATACAATAATTGTATAATATTTTTTAAGATTTCATGGAAACTATGCGTGATACGCCAAAATTAATAAAAATTTTGGAATCAGCAGCGTCGACTTCATATAGACCAGCTTTGTTTGTTGCTGAGACGGAATAAAAGTAAAAATTTCTTGTTCAGTATAATTGGGGAGCAGGGGGATTAAGAGAAGGGTCATGTATTAGTATGAGGTGAAGGGGAAGGAAAAAGGAAAATAAGAATGAAGGTAAATCGAAAGAAAATAACAAGGAGGCAGGAGGAGGGAACAGAGAGAAAGAGAGGGAGGATGTGGGGATAGTGAAAGGAAAGGGGGAGGACGAGATGGGGGAATAGCGAGAGGGAGAGGGGGAGGAGGGAGGGTGGGGGAGAAAAAGGGACTGCGTTGCCGCCACATCTCGGAGAGGTTATACAGGGGTAGAACGCGACTATTGCAGGGGACTGTACCTCTCAAGAAAATGTCGAATTGGTAAGAGGTGCCTTTGAAACAAATCCTAGGATGTTAACTCGCACAGCATCACGTAGACTGAGCATACCAAAAAAAGACTGTTCTAAGTATTTTAAAATCAACATCAAAAAAGAAAAGTTACCATATTCAAGTGCTATATGAGTTACACGAAGAGGGTTATCGAAGACGAGCCGCCATGTGCACAGAATTGGTCGAAAAAATTCATACTGAAAACTTATTAAACCACATTCTTTTTAGCGAGAAAGGTTAATCACATGCGGTAAGGTTAATCGACATAATTACCGTATGAAAAGTGAAAAACCAACCGAGTTCTACGAATGGGAGAGAGATTCTCCCAAAGTTAATGTCTGGTTGGGTATGACAAGATCGAAGATTTACGGACCTTTTTTTTTTGCAGAAGCTACGGTAACAGGGCCAATTTATCTTGACATGCTTCGGCAGTTTCTTGAACCCCAACTTCGTTCAGATGGCATTCTCGACACTGTTGTCTTCGCCTAAAATATCTTCCCGATCTCCCGGACCTGTATACATCCTTACCTTCCAAAATTTATACTTGTTTAAAAGGTTAAAAGGATTTTACTGGAAATAAGACATGAACTTAATGTCTGTATAATGCCATTTCTTCTTTCATTATTATCATATAAATTTAATTAATGTGGCCTACGCATGCGCATTACCACTATAATATATGTGTGACCTTGGAACGATTTTGTATACCTTTTCGTGAAGTGTAGATACTAAAATATTACGTGTACATTACGTGTAGTGTGGCCGATCTCACTGGTGTGCCCATGTAACGTAACGTAACTAATGCTGACAACTAAACTCTAAACTGTAAAGCAGCGGTTCTTAACCAGGGGGAAATTTCCCCCAGGTAGGGGGGGAGGAAGGAATTACAGGAATATCAGGGAGGAAATGAGAGATTTTGGAAATTGTCCATCAAGACATTTAAAAATATAACAGATTCTTATAAATATATTCCTATAAATATATCGCTATTGTAACGGATACTGCTCTTCTGAACTCTCTAACTGCATGCCTCCTCCTTTTAGGAGAGCACGCAGTACCCGACTTTGGATACATTCTCATTACTTTTCTGTCCAACTCTCCAACGCATTTGAAAGATTGACAGGGAGAAAGATGAATTGAAGAAGATTGTTCCAGAGTTGACCAGTTGAGTAAATGAAAGATTGAAAAATACCAATTAATCCTTGCGTCAGAGAGTTGGACAGAAAAGTAATGAGAATGTATCCAAAGTCGGGTACTGCGTGCTCTCCTAAAAGGAGGAAGCATGCAGTTAGAGAGTTCAGAAGAGCAGTATCCGTTACAATAGCGATATATTTATAGGAATATATTTATAAGAATGTTATATTTTTAGATGTCTTGATGGACAATTTCCAAAATCTCTCATTTCCTCCCTGATATTCCTGTAATTCCTTCCCCCCCCCCACCTGGGGAAAATTTCCCCCTGGTTAAGAACCGCTGCTTTACAGTTTAGAGTTTAGTTGTCAGCATTAGTTACGTTACGTTACATGGGCACGCCACTGAGATCGGCCACACTACACGTAATGTACACGTAATATTTTAGTATCTACACTTTATGAAAAGGTATACAAAATCGTTCCAAGGTCACACACATATTATAGTGGTAATGCGCATGCGTGGGCCACATTAATTAAATTTATATGATAATAATGAAAGAAATAATGGCATTATACAGACATTAAGTTCATGTCTTATTTTCAGTAAAATCTTTTTAACCTTTTAAACAGGCATAAATTTTGGAAGGTAAGGATGTATACAGGTCCGGGAGATCGGTAAGATATTTTAGGTGAAGATAAAATAGAATTCCTATATTATAATGACGTACGTGAATTGGGTCGATCGGGAATTAACTCGGATTCGATTTAATTATGTTCCGTGTACCTCCACGCCCTCTATAAAATATAATCTATAACCTACACCAGGGTTCCCCAACCTTTTTGTGCCGAAGAGCACATTCAAGAGTACCGGTAGTGCGGCGGGCACCATTTACTTTTTCAAGGCAAATTTATAGTTGGACTTAATAATGAACATAATACACCAAAAAAACATTTAATTCCTATGTAAAATAATGAACATAATATAAAAAAAAAACATTTAATTTCTATGTAAAATAATGAACATAATACACAAAAAAAAAACAAGGATGGGCTAACTAAGAATCTTAGAAAAATTATCCAAACGATAACTTAATTTATTTATAAAGAAATAATTATTCTCAAATAAATGAGCATCTGTTTCTGTAATTAACTACTAAAATTTAATAAAATGTTAAGTATGTTACATATTTTAAATATTTAGTAACTAAATATTTAAAATATGTAACATACTTAACATTTTATTAAAAATTTAAATAAAAACTTATCAATCGTAGTCAGTCAGTGGCGGGCACACGCAAAAGGGTCGGCGGGCACAGGGTTGGGGACCCCTGACCTACACAATAGTTACGTATGTACGATTTCTTTAGTTCTGAAACAATATTTCAAGTTCAAACTTGTCTAAAATTTCAAATGCGTATAAAATAATAGTTTCGCACAAATTCGATTGCTGTGGCGCAATATATATATATATATATATATATATATATACAGGGTGGGCCGTAAGTTTCCATACATAGGAAAAATAAACATTTTGTTATGGACAACCATTTTTATTTATATAATATGCTCTACATGGTTGCCATTGTTTTGAAAACACATTTCAATACGTGTTCCCCACTGTTGATGAACACGCATTAGCACAGTTGACGTTATGCTTGTAATGGCGTTGGTGATACGTTCCTTTAGATGATTTATGTCTCGTATCTTTTCCTGATACACCATGGCCTTCAAGTGCCCCCAAAGCTAGAAATCTAGGGGGGTGAGATCTGGGGATCTGGGAGGCCACTGCACAGGACCACGCCGACCAATCCAAGCATCCGGAAACTGCTGATCCAAATACCGACGCACGTATTTAAATTTTCCTATGTATGGAAACTTACGGCCCACCCTGTATATAAATATATATATATATATATATATATATATATATAAAGAATTTCGCCAAAACATGTTATTCTCTTTCATAATAAATGCAAAAAACTTCACTTTTCTACGTGAAGGTGAAAATATGATAAAAACCCACTCTAATAGACAGAGTTTATTTCCACAAAAGTTTCGATGCTCACTGGCATCCTCTTCGGTTGGATACAGAAAAACGAATGAACCAAAAACAAGAGGAGAACGGGAGAACGGAATCTAACCTAGGTGCGAATTCCCTCTTGCTTTTGGTTCATTCGTTTTTCTGTAACCACCCGAAGAGGATGCGGGCATCGAAACTGTTGTGGAAATAAACTCTGTCTATTAGAGAGGGTTTTTATTATCTTATTCTCTTTCAATAGTAACAGCAAAAAGATGGTACGTACTTAAATTTAATAGATGGAAGCCGTTTTTAAATTTGTTTCCGTTCTTTTTTATATTTTATTTCCAATTTAAAATAACTGGAAATGAAGGTGAGCAACATAAAACGTTTTTATAACGTAATTCGCGCATGCGCAGAGATAATCTAAATTCCAGTCTCCTCATTTTAGTATTTTTTTGTTACTGTATATAAAATAATGAGCACTTTAGTGCATTTTTTATGATTCGCATCCACAGACTTTATAGTACCTTATTATGACCGATTTTCAACTTTATTACCTTTGTGTATTTGTGTACGCACACACGCACACGCACACGTGCGCATCTCTGCATAAGCAATATACCGACTTTTCTAAATCTCCGAGTATATATCTAAAAAAATTAATTAAACAAACTTAATTTAACTTAACCTGACCTTAATGCCATCGAACCGAGGAGGGCGTGATAAGTGATTTGGGCGCAATTGAGGACTCGAATGGTGCTTTCTGTTACGTCATTAAATAGTGACGTACTCTCTCATGTAGCTTAACCTAGCGTAATCTTACCTAATCAGGACCAACGTATCCTTTTTCCGGCAGTAAAAGTGTTTCTAGATTTTATATATATACATTTTTTTTTTTAAGGCGGGGGGGAGGTCAGGTCAGGGTAGGTTATTCCACCTAAAGACGTACTATTCTTAAAATTTTATTCCGTTTGGGTTTACAAATATAGTGTATTTCACTGTTGAGTCTTAGGGATATATATATATATATATATATATATATATATATATATATATAATATATATATATATATATATATATATATATATATATATAATATATATATTCTAAACTAAATAGAGGCCTGTATACGAATGGTTTGCGATTGCAGATACTTGTGGGTTTTGGTCCAGTTTGTGTAGAGCATGAGGTAAAACGAATATGACTGTGATTGACGGTGACAAATTTGCGGTGCATCTTGTTCCTGAACAATCATACACCAGGACTGATAATAGCTGGAAGGTACTAGGGCAATTGCGTCATGGTCAAGTGCGTCCCGGACAAATGCGTCCCGGTCATTGGCGTCCCTGGACAATTGCGTCCCGGACAATTGCGTCCCGGACAATTGCGCACTTCTCCAACTACTATATGAAGTTTATTTATTAGAGAAGTGAATAGAAAGTTAGTATCGGAATTTCAAATATACTTTTCATTTTAACCTATTAAACTTGTTATATGTTCATAAGTTCTGTTCGAAACTGTTCTCTAAAACTTTAGCCATCATCAGCAGCATCATTGTCAAATTTTATGGGTTACGTCCACTTAAGATAAAGTTAGTTTCGTTAGTTTTAACGAAAATATCACAACTTAACCTAACCAATCGTCAAGAGCATACAGTTGACCTAACTGGGCATTCAATTAATCTAACCGGGCATTATATCCCATACAAAATTACAATAACAAACATACTCGTCCCTCGTCATTGTCGTCCCTGGACAATTGCGTAGGTGAAGTCACAATGAACTTTCTATTCACTTCTCTAATAAATAAACTTCATATAGTAGTTGGGGAAGTGCGCAATTGTCCGGGACGAAATAAAACCGGACGCAATTGTCCAGGGACGCCAATGGCCGGGATGCATTTGTCCGGGACGCACTTGACCAGGACGCAATTGTCCTGTCACCTAGCTGGAAGTATCCGCAATACAAACTAACGAAAATTGCTAGAAATTAAACACGGATGTGGATGTTCTTTTGACAAGGCAAACACAGAGCATTGTTGCTTTCAGTGGTGATGAACCACATACGGAATCCTCGTCGGTACTTTGACTCCTATTTGCTTAGTAATGCTGCTGAGAGCTGGTCGTACCCTGAAATGGGCTTATGGGCGGAATGATACTCTATGTGAAAAGTTGTTTAACTCTTCATACTCCCACTTAAATTTTGATTGCATCGATGAATATAAAGGGTGATCCAGAGAAATGGGACCCAAAAGAAACCCCTGTAACTCTTAAAATATAAGTCCTTTTATAAAATCATACGCATCATTCGAAAGAGGATAGTTACAAGTTTGTACAGGATTGTATAGGTTTTGACAATACAAGACAAGATAAGATACAAAACAAAATAAAAGTGTTAGTTAAAACTAACCCTTCAAGATGACTGCATGGACTGTGGAACAGCTGCGTTTCATAACTGAGCAATATTATGAGCATGGAAGAAGTGTAATTTCAGCTCAAAGATCTTTCAAGACAAAATTGTCGTTTCTGGGCAACAGAAAATCCATTGAATATTACCGAAGTCCCGTTGCATAGTCAGCGTGTAACTGTTTGGTGTGGTCTTACTGCATCTCAGATCATAGGGCCGTACTTTTTCGAGGATTCCACCGGAAACACGGTCACTGTAAATGGTGATCGCTACGAAAAAATGTTGACCGATTTCCTTATTCCTAAATTAAGAGATCTTTGTCTAGAAAACCACTGGTTCCAACAAGACGGAGCTACCTGCCATACCACGAGGAACTGCATGGCAGTTTTGCGTCAAACGTTTCCAGGCGAGTTAATCTCAAGATTTGGAGACGTTGAATGGCCCGCAAGGTCTCCGGATTTTTCTCCCTTAGATTATTATCTCTGGGGATATTTAAAGAGTAGGGTCTACAGAAATAACCCAACGACCTTGCAAGAATTGAAGGCCGCCATCACAAATGAGATACAGGCCATACCACCGCACACTCTCGCAAAAGTGATGCAGAACTTACAAGCGAGAACACTGGAATGCTTGGCAACTAATGGAGCACATTTGAAAGGAGTCATTTTTAAAAAATAAATATTTCATAATAAACTTGTAACTCTACTCTTTCGAATGATATATAGTTTTTATGAAAGGAATTAAATATTAAGAATATTTGGCTTTTTTTTATGGGTCCCATTTATCTGGATCACCCAGTATATATATGCGCCTCGGTGGTGTAGTGGTAACGTCGCTGACTACGAATCCATCGGCCCCGGGTTCGAGACCCGACGGCAGCCGGCGCGCAGCAAAACCCAGCTGTTCATCTTTCCACACAATAAAGAAAGTGGTTGGTAGATAAATGGGTACCCTAGGTGGCCTAGTGGTTAAGACGCTGTGCTGCTGATGGGGCGTGGTTCGGATTTCACGTTAAACTGTAGGTCTTAGGTGGAGTGAAAAGCTTGACCTTCGTCAGAATGAACAATTCGGGCGGAAGCTAACCAAAGGTATCTATAAACTAATTTAATGATTACTTGGCTCGAGGTCACCAAGGAAATTAATAGAGTGAGTTTTCTTCCTTTATTAAACAAAACAATGAGAAGTTTATAGTGGTTCTGAGATTTAAGTTTGACAAAAAAAACGTATCCGTGACAAAAGTGTGACAAAAAACTACTGATTAAGGTTCATAACAAAAAGGAAAAGATGCACAGGAGTTAATTAATGAAATAACATGCGCCGGAAGAGTACGGTCTTGAGTTGTTTCTGGTTTTGGTTTAGGTGTAAGATCGACTGAGGTGTGAACGTCGCTTGAGGCTGGTCGAGGTGCGATGTGTGACGTTCACAGCACAGGAATGCTTTGAGTGAGTCTCGCGATGTGACGTCATTTTGGTCGCGGCTGTGTCGATAGAACAAAGGGCTTATTGTGAAGATGAAGTCGCAAAAGTGCCTGAAGACGTCTCTGTAGCTACAGTTAGTGTTTTTCCAGGGAACGAAGTGAACGCTAAAAAGAGATCGCGTGAGGCAGGAGGAGAAAAACGGCGTCGGCCTGAGAACGAGCGAAGGCCTTGCGGGACGCTCGCTTGGAGAGACGTGGCATGAGGGATAGTGCCGAGATGGGGAGAAAAAGGGGGATTCCATGGAGCGGGAGAAGCGTACTCGGCGAAGAATCTACAGGGGATGGGGAGTTAGGTAGTGTAGGAACGCAGAGCAGATGGGGAGATAAAGGGGACGACAGTGTGGGCAGGGGAACTGAATTAAGTTCGCTGGCGGTGCCCAAGGCTCGTCGCATGGCAGTTCTTGATGAAATGCGGTCCTGACGAAGGGGAAGAAGAAGGCGTCATCCTTGGAGCAAGCAGAGGGGCAGCAGAAAACTGGACGTGCCACGAGATGATGCAATTAGAGAATGAAGGAGGCAGGGGCGTGTTACGCCGAGCCAGATTGTTGCCGTGCGTCGATTGGTTGTTGAGGGACTCTCTGCTTGCAGTGCTGGCTTGCTTGCGTAGAACGCCCTTAAAGCCATCCCGTAGAAATAGGGGAAAAACACACGGGGTTTTTTATGCAAGGAGGAGGGGGTCGAGGGCGAATGCCCGCAAAAGTGGCCGTCCCCCATACACCAGGACGATGTATGGGTTGAGTAGATGAACGATTGAAAATACCGATTAATCCTTGCGTTAGAGAGTTGGACTGAAAAGGAATGAGAAGGTGTAGAAAGTCTGGTGTTGCGTGCTCTCCTTAAACGAGAAGGCGTGCAGTTAGATAGTTCAGAAGAGCAGTGTCTGTTATAATAGCACTATTAAAGAGAGTGAGGCATCATTGCGGCGAAGAGAAAGAGATTGAAGACAGTGAGTAAGAGGCGGGGAATTGATGAGACAAAAAGCCTTTGATTCCATCCAGTCAAGTACGGCTGTGTGGGTTGAGCCACCCAACAAGTGAGAAGCATACTCCATAGAGGAGCGAACAAGACCCCTGTATAGAGACAGCAACTGAGTTGAGGTGAAGAAACTGCAGAGCCAGTACAACACACCTAATGTTTTATGTTTTAGAAAGAGTATATGCGATCTTCCCAGGAAAAATCACGAGAAGCGGAAACCCCAAGAATGTTAAGAGAAGAGGAAGGACTGAGTTGTGTATTGTTGAAAGTAAAAGGATAGTCGTGTGGAAGATTGCGACGAGTAAACAGATGGAGGAACTGAATTTTTAAGGCACTGAAAGACAACGTTTTCTCTGCCCCAATCAGAGATAGCAGAAATATCAGAGGTCAGGTGTGCCATGGCTAGTGATGTAAAAAAAACGTTTTTTTTTGTTTTTTGTTGTTTTTTTTGTTGTTTTTGTCGTTTTTTTTGTTTTTTTTCTGTTTTTTTTGTTTTTTTTGTTTTTTTTAATAATTAATATTATTTAATATAGATATTGCCAATTTAATTATAAGGTATACTTTTGCAATGATATATATTATAAAAATAAATAAATAAATAATAAAATAGGCCATATGGTACCAGTATAGAATGTCCTTTTC
This sequence comes from Bathynomus jamesi, assembly GCA_023014485.1. NCBI lineage: Eukaryota > Metazoa > Arthropoda > Malacostraca > Isopoda > Cirolanidae > Bathynomus > Bathynomus jamesi. The sequence goes on from JAJOZX010003952.1 coordinate 253,414, forward strand.
AGCCTATTTACAGAAAAAACTGGCCTCTTTCTTGCACTGAAAGTCTTGTATCTTGAGATCCATTAAACTTGCGAGAACACTGGCTGGGAGCTGACTGCCCATTGTCCAACCTTCCCAGGACTCTCCCATCCATGCCTCGGATTTTGAATCTCCCACTTAACTATCCTTTAGACCCGCGATGACATATTCCCCCCCCCCCACGAGACCATCCATATATATATACATACACATACACCCTTATACATATATACCAATATATACATAAATACTTATATACACATTTATATCTATTGTATACCCCATACACATGCATACATCCAGAATTCCAGATACATACGCATGCATACTCACATATATACCAACAAACTCATACACCTCTATTTCGCCCTTTCATTACCTACGAGATCATTTAGCACATACAGTAATATCCATACAGCCAAAAGAAACCAATTAAGCACAGACAGAGCAGCAAAGCTAGTATTTATATCCCAAAATGCAAAATTCCAAGAAAGTGAAGTAAAACATGGTGCTACATTGGCTTCGTCAACATCCAAATCTGCAATAAATACCAGTACCTGTGATATTGAAACTATTTGCTTTAATCAATCTAGTGATAATGATTCTTCAATGGAAATAGAATCAGATAATGAAAGTTAAACAGCATTAGGTTAACACAAAGGTTAAAGAAAGAGATGAATATTTATATTTTTTTTATTTTTCTATTTGGAATAAATATATATATATATATATATATATACACACACTGGTATTCTTGCCAATCACAATTATATCTATTGTTTTATACCAGTATTATGGATATTATACCAGTACCTGTGATATTGAAACTAGCATATATGCTCTACCCAATCTAGTGATGATTCTTCCATGGAAATGTAGGTTAACAAAAAGGTTCAAAAAAAGGTGAATATTTTCCTTTTCTATCTGGAATATATATACTGGTACTCTTGCCAATCACAATTATGTATATTGTTTGAAACGAGGAAGAATGTTTTATGTTCTAGTTAAAAAATATATATACATATAAAAAATGAGGGTTTGTTTTTCCTTTCTATTATATACTTTTTGCGTGATTCAATTTTTCTAAAAGATGACTATATATACTAGGTATAACCGTATAAGCATGATAGTATAGTAAATTATAGGTAATACTAATATACTTATTAGATTAAAGGAAAAAAATATGGAATAAGTTTAAAACAATAAAAAACAAAAAAAACAAAAAAAACAGACTACCTTCGTTTTAAACAAAAAAACAACAAAAAAAACGACACAATAAAAAACGACTCACATCACTAGCCATGGCCGCCCCACGCGAATCATGGAGTGACTGTTGAAAAGAGCGCTTTGTGAATCGGGTGGAGAAGTGAATAATGGAATCATTGTCATAGGAATGGATAGGACAGGAAGTGCGACTTAATAGATCATTAATAAGTAAAATAAAAAGAGTGGGTGACAGGACAGAACTCTGAGGAACATCACTGTTACTAGCTTTAGGATAAGAACAATTTCCATCTACAACCGCAGCTATAGAGATCGGCCAGAAAGGAAATTAGAAAGCAAGGCATAGATAGAAGTATAGAAACCGAAGGAGGGCAGTTTGGAAATTAAAGATTTATGCCACACTCTATCAAAAGCTTCTGATATGTCTAGCGCAATAGCAAATGTTTCACCGAAATCCGGAAAGGAGGATGACCAAGAGTTAGAGGGATATACAAGAAGATCGCCAGTCGAGCGTCCCTTGCAGAATCCATACTGACGATATGAAAGAAGATTGTGAAAAGAAAGGTGTTTAGGAATCTTCTTATTAAGGATAGTTTCAAAATCTTTAGAAAGCAAGAAATCAAGGTAATTTGACGATAGTTGGAGGGTTGACAGCGGTTACTCTTCTTTGGGACAGGCTGAATGAAAACAAACTTCCAGCGGGAAGAAAAAGTACCAAATGAGAGACAAAGACGAAAGAGTTTGCCTAGGCAGGGTGTCAGCACAAAAGCACAGTTCTTAAGGACAACAAGAGGAACACCATCAGGACCGTACGCCTTCCTATAGTTGAGCCCAGATAGAGTTGAAAGAACATCTTTGGAAGAGATTCTAATTTCAGAAACTAAAATCAGAGGGAGGAGGAAATGGAGGAACAGCACTGAGGTGTGCTGCAGAATGAGTTCGCAAGTGTAAAGGGCGCGTCGCCAAAGTTTCCCACCAAATGATTTTTCGTACAGCGGTCGAAAGCAAATGGAGGACTACTGAATATATCTGCCGTAGATATTCGTGAAGCAATGGCGCCGTGCAAAGCCATTCAATTTACTGTAGTACCGGGGGAGTTGAGAAAAGGGGGAGGTGGTTCACGTCGATGTCGGCTGTCGTTCCGGCGTCACAAACTAAGAAATATATTTGCGTGGCGAGAAATGCAGAGGAAACTTTCCTTATAACGCGGGAAATTTGGAAGTGAAGGTGGGTCACTCCTAGCTGGGATAGAATGTGAAAGGGGGTTTACCTCCGTGAAAGACGGAGAAAGTCGCTGGGTGAAGCTCGAATGTTGGATGTTGCCAACCCATGCGGAAAACATTTTCAAATGCGCATTCTTTCGTTTTGAAGAAAAACTGAATGTTTATGCACTGGTTGTTAAAATGACCCTTAAAAAATGTTTGCACAAATTTCACTTTACGAGGATGTTCGAATGTCGCTGGGTTGTTCGAAGTCACTGCGGGTTAGGATGGTCCAAAAACTAAAATTTTGTAATTTTTTACCTCCACATGGCTGCTCCTGTTCCTATATCTATCAAGCATCTCCATGCCAAATTTCAGCCTAATTGAATGATATTTACTGGTCGCTATGAATTTAATTTTACTACTCATTTTCTAGAGAATGATCTTCTGGGTTAAAAAATGAAAAAACAAGGGCAAATACTAGTTTATTTGTTTGAAAACAGATTAAATCTCAAAGAAAAAAGCTTATTTGTTTTAGAAAACAGAATAACTCTAAAAGAAAACAGATTAATTTTTAAAGAACAAAAATGATATGTTTGATAGAAAATTACATTTATCATTCGTTTATAATTATAATATACATCATTACTTAGATTAACGCTTCATCACTGACTCCTTCGAAGACGATTAGTCTTGGCGATGTTTTACTACTAATCGGAGGATGAATTGTTTTTGTCCTTTATCCTTCGTCAAAGATGTATTATATGCCTTGATAAGGGCGATACCCCTCTCCGCCGAATCATTGACAACTTTTAGGTTGATCGCTATGCGTCGAAACTCTTGAAAGCAATCATCCTACCTCCGTCCAGGAATTGGGATCGGTCCTTAGGAAGGTATCCTCCGCTGCCTTCCTTCCTTCTTTCTTTAACAGATTGAAGATTCCCAAGGTCCTTTTGGTGACCATTTCACACAAATTCAAATCTTCAATGTTTCCTTCAAGCTTCAATCGACGAGTAACAGTGGTATTATCATTACGTTGGAGGTTTACGACCATCTTCCGTTTGGTCTCGGCATCGACTCTAGGATCGAAGAATGCAAGGCCGATGAGATACTCTCCAAGATACCACAGGTGCCGTTGAAGAGCTGTGGATGCTGCTTTGGAAATGGTCTGATTTGGGTACTTTTGCAAGATTTTAAGAAGCAGAATATCGTTGAAAGGAGCGTTGATTCCGACGGGGGCCTCGTTCCAAAAACGTGCGTAGACCAAGGCGATAAACAGAGAGAGCTCGGTGATATTCTCTGTCTCACGTGCTGTCAGCTGTAGTTGACGTAAATGGCTTTGGCCATCCAGCGTGCATGATGAGTTGGTCCTGGAGTGCGGACCTTGACTTCTTTCTCATCACGGCACCCGAGGAAGGTGAGGCAGAGTCGTAGCAATTCCTCGTTGTCATCACGCGATTGTTTAGACTCCAGTGCCTTTGTGAAGTACTGGATCATTTCCTCTCGAAGCTGGAACATATTTGGATCTCTGAATAGGTTGTTTGAAGCCTTCATGAAGGAATTCTTCTGAAGTGATGGCCATTTTTCCTGAAAACGTTTAAAGAGAGTCATTTCCGGGCCACCTGTGGGTCCAAGAAGTGCGTTGCAGGTGTTTGACAAAACAACTTCAAGGATATGATGTCGACAAGCGATCCAGACAAGTTCCCTCCCTACTGTTTTTTCAATCATGGTACAGGCTCCCCTGTGAAGGCCAGTATTAGACGCAGTTGTGTCAAATACGAGACCTTGGATCTCACCGCGAAGATTCCAGTCATCAATTGTCGAAATGCATGCCTTGGCCTGTTCTTCTCCTGTAGCTCGTTGTATTTTTTGCCACGGCTAGGAGTTTTTCCATCCCATTTCCCGTAATGATTACTGCGGTTCGTTCGGCTGTTTCCTTTGCGCCGCCGATGTCTGGAAGTAGTTTCCCATCCCAGTGGAGAAGAAGGGGTCCTTCGACAGAAAACGAAGCTTGATCCTCTTTGGCTGCTGTCTGCCTTGCTTGCCTTCTTGAACGACGGAGGGAGCTGCGTGAAAGAGTCATTGTAGAAATATCGTAGCCCAGGGCTTGAGCGACTGATCCAGCAACGAAGACTGCTCCTCGATCGGGAAGGTTGACGCGATCAAGAGTAGCAACCACATCTGGTGATGTGAAGATATTGTTTCGTTTCGGAGGATGAAAGTGTACATCTGCTCTTCCGGTCGAAATCGACGGACGATAATCATCGTCTTCAGCGTTGAATTCTTCAGAGGATGAAGTGGATGTGCTGGATGATGGAAGAGCAGCAGCTCCAGCCTGGAATGCAGCCTCTCTTTCTTTGTACCTTAGAGCTTTGTCAGCATTTTTCTCCTGTCGACATCTCTTGCAGTATTCCTTGGCAAAATTAATCTTGTCAGGGCCTGCCATACCGCAGGAAAAGACGTCTTCTCGTTGCATCATCAGGAATTGGCGGTGTTCTTCATTGTCTATCACTTTCAAAGCGTCCTTCGAGGCAACGTCGAAAAGCTCTGAGAGTCTCTCTTGGAACATGCTCTCTTTCACTCTGCAGCTTTGTAGCTGCGTCTTGCGGTTTTTCTTCAACGCAAGGAACTCTTCGTACAGCTTTGACAGCTTCCTAACGCAGGAATCGACTCGCTGTGTAGGAATCCTTGCTCTCTGCCATACTTGCAGGGCCTCTTTGCAGGCCAAGCTGTAGCTCTCTTTCAAGGTCTTGGACTGTTCATGGTGGTGAAACTGAACCAAACGAAGCACATCACCTCATGTGGGTAACCTTGCAGTTGATAAATCGTTGCTGGGCTTTCCTAGAACCCACGTTTCTGCAGATGAACGAGTACTTCTAGCCATAACCTGAAAAATGAGAGAAAATAATGCATTAACCGTTTAGCACCAAAGCACAATTATATAAGTGTTAAAGTAAAAAATTGCAAAGTCAAAATAAATAAAGTAAAAAAAATGGTTACAGTGGTTAATGGTTGATGGATAGGAAGATAGCAAATTTTTAAAAATATATTTAAGAATAAGTAAATAATAAACTTCAAGAGACATAAGACAATATACCTTACAATTTTAATCATTTAATTTAATAGCAACATCCTTACCGGTTATAAATTTGCATGTAAAGAACATATATATATATATATATATATATATATATATATATATATATATATATTAGTACTGAATAAATATAATACATATGAATTAATAATTATATATATGAATTAATAATTATATATATGAATTAATACTTACATGAGATATTATTCCTAAGCTTTTGAAGTTTGAACGAACTTAAAACCGTCCTCCAACAAGTTTAAACTTGAAATGATGCATGAGTAAATGATTTGTCTGATTCACAAACAACATTATACAAAAAATCGAACAATTGCATCATCTTCTGAAAGGTGGGCGGAGTCACTGTGGCGTGACTGCCGCGTCCTCTAAAAATGAAGCGGATAGAAAATGATTAGCTAATTAATTAATTGAAAGTGTGAAAATCGTAGCGACCTCTTATTATGTACTGAATCGACAGATATTTTGCACAAAATCACTTCACATCCAAAGAAATAAGAGCAGCCATGTGGAGAGCATTTCCGACTATTTTAAAATTTTAGCCCAAACTTTGGACCACCCTACTGCGGGTGCACCAATTGATAGTTGCTACGTTGGCACCATAATAATGTTAATTAATTTAATGATTACTTGGCTCGAAGTCACCATGTCTTTTCAGATCACGTCAATAATGTTATTAATTAAGGAAATTAATAGAGTGAGTTTTCTTCCTTTATTAAATAAAACAATGAGAAAAGTTTATGGTGGTTATGAGATTTTAGTGTGACAAAAATGTTGCAGTGAATGACGTCATAATGCTTAATGAGTTATTTGGTAAGAAAATGCTTCCACTACTGATTAAGGTTCATAACAAAAAGAAACATGAGCACAGTAGTTAATTAATAAAATAACACGCGCCCGAGGCGTACGGTCTCGGGTTGTTTCTGGTTGAGGTGCAAGATCGGCTGGTCGAGGCGCGATGTGTGATTGATTGATTGAGTTTAATGGTGCACCAACCCAATGGCGCGATGTGTGACGTAGAGTCACAGTTGCGGCTGTATCGATGGAACAAAGGGCTTATTGTGAAGGTGAAGTCGCAAAAATATCTGAAGGAGTCTGTGTGTGTGTGTATATATATATATATATATATATATATATATATATATTGTAGTATACACTCCTTATTAAACATTCGTTATTTATTTTAATTTATTACTTTTTATTCAGCCTCCAGCTTCGGCACATTTCAGATGTTGCCAAGTTGTATTTTATATTTTTAATTTCAAACAAAACATTATTAATTTCTCATTTACTTACAAACCATAATTAAATTTCTTATTAAAAAAACATTATTAAATTCTTGTAAACAAAACATTAATTTCTTATTAGACATGATTATCTTTATTTAAAAAAACCAATACACGACAATATATATATATATATATATATATATATATATATATATAATATATATATATTACACAGGGTGGGCCAAAAGTCTGGATCCATAGGAAAATATTTATTTTAATACATAAATTACAACAAATGGTAAATATTTAAAACGAATATCAACTTTAACTCGTAAATGCGTATCCGTGATATTGTACAGTAGTTCGTACTCCAGTATAAATACTCAAATACTTTTTTTTTATTTCAGCCCAGAAATGGCTTCGAATCTAACAACAAAAGACCGGGTAGAACTTGTGCTCATGTACGCAAGACAGGGCGCTACACACAGAGAAGTTGCTACCGAATTCAATAGAAATCATCCTGATAAGCATCCAGTAACACATGCGACTGTTGGCAAGTTGTTTAAACGTTTCAAAGAAACAGGAAGTGTACATGATCGACGGCGTTCTGGTCGTCCAAAAACTGCAACTGATGAAAATACCTCTGCAATGGTATGTGAAAATTTAACGAATAGTCCAGTAAAGTTAACAAGAAGATTATCAAATGAAACACGCATCTCGAGAACTTCAATTCGAAGAATTATTAAAAATCATAAATTCCATCCCTACAAAGTGCACCCTACAAAGGCCGCCAATTTGAGCATTTGTTATAATTTGTTGTTTATACTGGAGTACGAACTACTGTACAGTATCACGGATACGCATTTACGAGTTAAAGTTGATATTCATTTTAAGTATTTACCATTTGTTGTAATTTATGTATTAAAATAAATATTTTCCTATGGATCCAGACTTTCGGCCCACCCTGTATATATATATATATATACCGAGGCGCCTCGGTGGTGTAGTGGTTAGCGTCGCTGACTACGAATCCATCGGCTCCGGGATCGAGACTCGGTGACGGCAGCTGGTGCGCAACAAAACCCAGCTGTTCATCCTTCCACACAATAAAGTGGTTGGTAGATAAATGGGTACCCTGGGTGGCCTAGTGGTTAAGGCGCTGCGCTGCTGGTGGGGCGTGGTTCGGATTCCACGTTAAACTGTAGGTCTAAGGTGGAGTGAAAAGCTTGACCTTCGTCAGAATGAACAATTCGGGCGGAAGCTAACCAAAGGTTATATGAAACAAAACTAATTCCGATTTCTTTAGGTGAAGTTGTGAAGTTTCGATCAGTTCTATTCAGTTATAAGTACAGTATAGGCTACTAAGTGAGGCAAGTGTGTACAGCCTATTTGCGTAGGCTACCAATCTAAAAAGATGGATTTCAGTGATTAATAATTAAGTACGTTGTCGAGGTAATTAAATGGTTAATTATTATTTGGGGTCTCCATTTGATTTATGAATCAACAAGGAATAAGGATTGATTGCACGATTTTTCCCTTTAATTAACAAATTTTATGTTGCAATGATTAATACAATACGGTCCATACAACACAATATACAGTGGTTACAAATCAAAGTTACAAATGGCTTGGTATGTTATGAATTAATTGTCAGTATGATCACACAATGTCAGACACAACAACAGAGTATAAGTTACATTAGATTGTACAATAATAGAGTAATAATTACTAGCTTGATAGATGACACAATGAGTGTTCTATGCGCAGACATAAGGAAAACGGAATAAATGCAAAAAACTTCACTTTTTTACGTGAAGGTCAAAATATGAGAATAAAAACCCACTCTAATAGACAGAGTTTATTTCCACGACAGTTTCGACGCCCACTGGCATCCTCCTCGGGTGGATACAGAAACACAAATGAAACAAAACAAGAGGGAAAAAACAGTTCAGGGATCGACCGTTAAGAAATTCGCACCTAGGTTGGATTCCATTCTCTCGAGACAGGAGGGGCATTTTCATTAAGTACATTCGCACAAATTTTAAAACTATCTTCCTGTTCTAAACATACAGATTCTATTATTTTTACATAATTATTACATTTATAATTAAATTTGTTACATTTAATATTGCATAATTATTAATTACAGAAATTATAAATTTATTATTACATTGGTTATTACATTGTTGTTTATTATACAGAAATTATAAACCGAAAAACGAATGAAAAAAGGCGATTAGGAAATAATCCAGAGACCATTGAGAAATTCGCACCTAGGTTAGATATTGTTTCATTTGTGTTTCTGTATCCACCCGAGGAGGATGCCAGTGGGCGTCGAAACTGTCGTGGAAATAAACTCTGTCTATTAGAAAACGGAATGTTTACATACGTATTGAATTGCTATAACAGTATCTTGGCTGAGGCAGATGTAATCCGAGAGCATTTACAATCACTGAGTTAAATAAAGTATGCGAAGGAGGTATAAGGGCCTATACGCAAGAGACACTTTCTCGGAACTATTTCTGATTCACGTGTAAAAAATTCCATGGACCTTACTGAAAAACTGAATAATACACGCACTGAAACCAACGATAGATTGATCAGTTTTGACGTTTGTTCATTGTTTACAAAAGTGCCGATTGACGATATGAAGGGTCGCGCGTCTTAAGGTACCTAAGCGCCACTACAGGCGAAAACGTGTTTTTGATGGATATTACTATTTTCACCCTTCCTCTATCCCTATCGCGTGGTTTGGGTTATAATGACCTTACGACACTAGAAATATGGTTGAAAACCTTATGAAGCGAACTACTTTTTTCACCTCTATCGCCAGCCAAAAGTTCACCCAAAGTTCGGCATAATAAGAAAATAAAAAAATAAAAAAAATATATATAAAATATAAAATATGAAAATTTATTCCAAAAACTCAACATCTTCATTACCATACTTAGAACTCTAATTTAGCCAAAAATGAACGTTCTAGCTCAATTAATAACAGAGATACTATTGCCAGAATATTGCTGAACTTTGGAGGCGATTTCTGACGAATTTTAATTTTGGCGCTTAGGTACCTTAAGACGCGTGACCCCTCATATGCTTGACTTTCTCTCCCGAGAATTACACAAGTATGACCCGCCACTACCTGCACACATCGTTTTGGAACTCATTAAATTTTGCATCAAAGGCTGTAAATTCACTTTCAATAGCGAGTATTATCAATAGGTTTTTGGGATGGCCATGGGTAATCCCTTGTCGCCCCTCCTCTCCAATATTTATATGGAGTTTTTCAAAATTACTTACATTCCGAAAATCCTAGGGGGTTGGCATCCCATGGTTGCGGTACGTCGACGATATTTTGTGTATCTGGCCCATGAATCGTGACCTGAATGACTTCCTCCTTCAGTTAAATAATCAAGTCCCCTCCATTAAGTTTACTTTAGAAGTGGAACAAAACAACTCACTCCCGTTTTTGGATGTGCGTGTACATAGGGAAAGCTCAAGTTTTAAGTTTAGTATTTATCGGAAAAAACAAACAATTTGTCCGACATACACTTTTACTCCGGACATGACACCCCCATCAACAAAGCCATATTTTCTTCAATGTTTCGCCGAGCTCTTAGGATCACCAGTCCGGAATACATGGATACCGAATTAGAAAAAATCAACAGTATTGGAAGTGATTTGTGTTACCCACCTGTTTTTTTAGAATCTTGTCTTAACAAGGCAAAACGAACTTTCTATCGTGTGAATAATAACCCTCGCATTTTGTCGAAGAAGATTTTAGTACTTCCATTTTTCTCAGGCTTTTTAGGCATTGCTAATGTACTTAAACTTTTGAATATTAATGTAGTATTTTCATATGACAAGATTGTGAAAAATATCATAGTAAAAAATAGCCCTTCAATAATTCAGGCATTATCTATAAAATTGGTTGTAAACAATGTGATTCCTTTTACATTGGACAGACGGGAAAGGATTTGCACACGCATGTAAAACAGCATCAATATTCCGTTAGAACGGGACCGTCGTCCAGTGCCCTTTTCGTCTATTTGTCAGTTATCCCACTGCATTGATTGGAATAATGCTTCAATTTTGTTTCACTCAAGCAACATTGTTAATAGAAATATTCTTGAGTCTGCCATTATTCAACTTACAAATAATTTTAACATTAGCCAAGGCCTTTTTTCGCTTGATCCTGTTGTTTTGAATTCGTTCAGAACGGATTTTGACAAGAGGGGCGAAGTGCTAAAACTCTGGTAGTTTCTTCCTTATAAATTTTTATGCTCCTCCTACAATTTTTAATTTTCTACTTCATTTATTTATTTATTTTTTTGCGACCTATATATAGCCTCGAACTTGTTATTTATTTCAGTGTTCCTGAGGATGTCATTAGACAAAAGGGCTTGAGCACCATTCTGTTTCCTTTTTCCTTCGTGGTTATTTTCATCACACATATATATATATTAGTGGTGGACCGGATGTCAGTTTTTCAACACCTGCGGATGCGGATCTTTAATTTCAATATCCGCGGATGCGGATGTGGATATTTAGTTAATCTATCAATATAATATAGAATTATGAATATATGACAATTTTTCAAATTTCGTGATATTACTATTATGGCAGGCAATGCATAAGAATTAAAATTAATATTGATGTTTTCGTTATGATAAAAATAATAACTTTCTCAAGAGTTTCAGCCACAGAAAATTCAATGAAACAAGTTTCATTCAATTTTCTGTGTTACCACGTATTTATATTTTGACGTTTATAGATTTGTTTGTTCATTAATAATTAATTAATACTTTACATGAAATGTGCATGACTGGGCCTTATAAGCAACTTTATAAGCTAATTTAATTGTAAATTGCATAATTTATTGGAGGTAACATCCGCAGTCAGAAGTGCGGATGCGGATGTTAAAAATTATGCGGATGCGGATATCCGGTCTACCACTAATATATACACACACACACACACACACACACACACACACACCTTACCTTACAAACGTTCCGCGCGATGATTCCTCATTTCGCGAAGGTCAAGCTTGTCGCCCCTCCTCTCGAGTTGGCCTGGTAAAGTAGTGAGTTCGTTTCTTGTGCTCTCCACCTCACATAGCCAGGTACGCCCGGCTCATCGGGGATTGTTCTGAGCCAGGCGTCTAATCTTCTTCTGAAGATGTCCACTGCAACTCCCTTCGTGTTTCTTAGGTCTTTGGGCCGCTGATTAAACAGTTTTGGTCCTCTCACAACAAAACTATTTTCTTTCAGGGTTAAGGATGTTCCCTGTCTCGCCTTTAATTTGGGAATACGACACAGTCTACCGTTTCTGCTTTCCACCGTTGTTTGAGGAGTTATAGGGTTCAGAGTAAGATTAGGGACTAGTTTCTCCATTATTTTCCAAGTGTAAATAATGGTGTATCTCTCTCTTCTTCTTTCTAGTGAATATAGGTCTAGTTCGCGTAACCTTTCCCAGTAATTTAGTTCTTTGCACCCCTTGATCTTGGCTGTAAAGCTTCTCTGAATCCCTTCCAGTTGTCTAATGTCTTCTTTTTTATATGGGGATGTTAGGACCGAGCATATTCCAATTTGGGTATGATCAGGGTTTTCAGTAGAGGAATTATTACATTCCTATCCCTTCGTTTAAAGGTTCTCAATATCTGCCCCGTTATTCTCTTTGCTCTATTTACTGCTATCTTATTTTGTGTTACAAATTTCGCATCATCTGTCATTACAACCCCTAAATCTTTTTGCTCTAGATTTCTCTGAATTTCCTGTCCATTTGGGGTATAATATTCCATGGATTTTAGGTCTTCTCTTTTTCCGTACCGTAACAGCTGAAATTTCTCGGTGTTAAACTTCATATTGTTGTCTTCCGTCCACTTGTAGATTCTGTTTATGTCGGTTTGTAGAGATCCTACAGTATATCTTCTGGGTTTCTTATTTTTCTACTCATCTTTGTGTCATCCGCAAAGGATGTTACTGTGTTGTCTCTGGTAACATCCTCATCTATGTTAGTTAGCATGATTATGAAGAGTAGTGTAGTGTATTCTGTTCCTTGTGGTACTGAGCTGAGGACTGATTCTGATGAAGATACTCCTTGTACTATAACGACTTGCCGCCGCTCACTAAGGAAATTATATATCCATTTCCCTACTTTTCCTGTTATTCCCATATATTTCAGTTTATGTATTATGATTCCATGGTCACACTTGTCAAACGCTTTGGCAAAGTCTGTGTATAGTACATCATAGTTTTCATTACTTTTAAGTGCATCAATAATGTTGTTGTAGTGTTCCATTAGTTGTGATAGGCATAATTTGCCTGATTGAAACCCATGTTGGTTATCATTGAATTTTTTCCGAGTTTCCAAAAAGTCATAGATTTTCTGTCTAACTATTCTTTCAAATATTTTAGTGAGATGAGATGTAAGCGACACTGGCCTATAGTTTTTGGCCTCGGATCGATCTCCTCCTTTATATATTGGGACTATGTTCGCGCTCTTCAGGGTGCCCGGTATTTCTCCCTTGTCTAGTGATCGTCTCCATATAATATCTAATATAGGGACTCAGCGATTGCATTCTTACAGTTTTTGATCAGTGTGGCATTCCATTTATCCGGTCCTGCCGCTGAGTGTGTTTTTAGTTTCCCTATGGCTTGTGTAATATCATCCGTCGTAAAGTCGAAGTCCGTTATACTTTCCCCTTGTAGTTCTTCAAAGAACGGGTTTCTATCGCATATCAATTTGTCAGTTTTTGGGTTACTGAAAGATGATTCGTACTGAGCTCTTAATATTTCATCAGGTAAAGCACTGTTCTCGTTTTTTAAAGGTCCGATAGTCACATGGTTTTTCGACTTTCTTTTTGCAAAATTATAGAAGTACTTTGAGTTAGCCTTTATCGCTTCTATAGCGTCGTCGTCTTCTTTATATGCCTTTCGTAACCTTTGGTAACCTTTGGTTAGCTTCCGCCCGAATTGTTCATTCTGACGAAGGTCAACCTTTTCACTCCACCTTAGACCTACAGTTTAACGTGGAATCCGAACCACGCCCCATCAGCAGCCGAGCGTCTTAACCACTTGGCCACCTAGGGTACCCATTTATCTACCAACCACTTTTTTTTTATTGTGTGGAAGGATGAACAGCTGCCGTCGGGTCTCGAACCCGGGGCCGATGGATTCGTAGTCAGCGACGCTAACCACTACACCACCGAGGCGCATATATATATATATATATTATAACCTCGGGTGTTAAGAATAAGTTTACATGTTTATATATTGATTTAAAAAATAAAATGTTTAAGACAAAACATTTTATTTCATGTTTTAGAACAAACATTTTTTTTCTTTCAAATTTGACCATTTAAATGTTGATCTGTACACAAACAAGAAACTTGAAACTGTGAACGAAATAAATAGGGAGCCCTTACTAATGTATTACAACTTATTTTTTATTATTTATTTATTTATTTATTTATTTATTAAGGTATAAGAGAAACTTTAAAATCCTTCAGTCAGCTTATATTATCTTCTCAGTTGGCAGTCAGCATAAAAGTGAAATTGCAACTACTGTTCAGAATTGACTGCAACGATTGAATTTGATGCAATTTGGAAATTTTCAGTCTTATTGATTTTTAATAGGTCTAATATTGTTTTATCTTATACCGAAGAAGTTGAAAATCATAAAAAAAAAGAAAGAAATGATTTGATGAGTACAATAAATAATAGTACATTATTTAGCTTTAATAAACTATATTTATTCCTTATCTGAAAAAAAGATTATCTGCTCGGAAAATGTTTCAAAAGGTAGAAATTTAGATCTTGTTATTTACAAACACACACACACACACACACACACACACACACACACACACATATATATATATATATATATATATATATTATATATATACATACAGGGTGTCCCAGGAGGAAATGTCAAGAATGCACCATTTCACTCTTTGGGTATTTCTAAGTAGAAAGTATTATATCGATATGGGTCTGATTCCCAACCGTTACCGAGATACAGGCCCCTACATTTGGGTAATTAAAACATAATATAAAGGCGATCTTAGATACTATTTAATGACACATGTGGTTTACAAAAAGTACAAACATACAGTACACTATTGCACTTATTGCAGAATGGTTTCAAAGTGACCCCCTCCTTCTTCAATGCACGCGGCGAGCCTCCGATCCATCGAGTCTTGCCAAGGAAAACGCGGAAGTTCATTTCTGAGGTTTATGAACGCATCCTGTATACGTGCAACCAACTGCTCCCTAGTTTCGGGCTTACCCCGCTGATAAACGTTACTCTTCAAGAACCCCCAGACAAAAAAATGTAAATAAATAATGTGAGGATGTGCACAGTTGCCAATGTATCATTAAATGTCATTGAATATTATCTAAGATCGGCTTTTTATTATGTTTTAGTTACCCAAATGTAGAGGCCTGTATCTCGGTAACGGTTGGGAATCAGGCACATGTCGATATAATACTTTCTACTTCGAAATACCCAAAGAGTCAAATGGTGCATTCTTGACATTTTCTCCTGGGACACCCTACATATATATATATACACACCCCAACAACAAATTCACCGACAAAAGAACAGGAAACGACACAGAACGTAGGCACAAATGAAAATGGGACTCAGGACACCGAGGGGAACTCACTAGAGGGTAGTGCAGAAGTAACCTCAGTCGAAGAAATACCTCCTGCACGAAATAGAAACATCACGAATAAAAACGAAAGCCCACCAAAGTTTAAAAAAAAAAATCCATTGAGTTGAGAAGTGATGCTAGAAATTGAATCCTTTCGGACTCATAAGGAATCTAAAAGACGGACCATATATGAATATTACAAAACAAGGTTCGTGTAAATATGTCTCCAGATGCATACACATATAATCACCCTAAAAATGTTTCTACATGGTGAGTGGAAGTTGCAAGTATGGAGCAAACTGCTTTTGTTTCCACCATTCTACGTGCAGACAATCAGTTAGGGAGGAAATATGTCTAAATATGGGGTATCGTATTTTCACATTAAAGGTACTCAAATAAGAGGAAGAGAAATAACAGCTGATACCTCAAATAAAAGAAGTAACAACAGCGCCAAGGAAGTAATTGTTTAGAAGACATGAAGAGGATAAAATAACAACTGTCCCTTTTAATGATTAAAGATCGAATTCTGCAGATAAAAAAAAGGTGGGGCAAAATATAATGAGTGGCCCTCGTATATTTCTTTCCAAGTTTCCTTGTAAGTTCCAGAAATTTTGTACACAAGTAGTTACATACCTTTCTTACAAGTTTTTATTTTTCCACATAGTCTCCATCATTTTCTACGGCTTTCCTCCACCTCGAAACAAGGGCCTTTATTGCTTGCTGGTAAAAGTCCACTGGGTTCCGCTGGATCCACCTCTGAGCCACCTCTTAACCTCCTCAACAACCTCATCGTCACTCTGAAACTTTCTTCCATGAATAGCATCCTTCATTGGCCCAAACATATTGAAGTCTGAAGGTGCCAGATCCGGGCTGTATGGAGGGTGGGATAACACAATCAAGCGCATTTTTGTGATGGTCTCGTGCAAAAGAAGGACGTCTTCCAGTTTTCTCTCCGGTTGAACTCGCTTTATACGTCTCTGGAGTCTCTGTAAGGTGGCAGTATATGCCTCTGAGTTGATTGTTTGTCCTTTCTTTATAATGTCCACCAGAATCACCCCTTTCATGTCCCAGAAGATGGTGGCCATAACCTTTCGTGCAGAGGGAGCCATTTTGAACTTTTTCTTGCGTGGGGAGTGTGCGTGATGCCACTCCATGGATTGGCGTTTTGCTTCAGGTTCAGAGTGGTGTACCCAAGTCTCATCCCCAGTCACAGTTCGTGAAAGGAAGTCATCCCCTTCTGTCTCGTATCGAACCAACGAATCAGAAGCAATTTCTTTTCTTTGGGCTTTGTGATCTTCAGTCAGTTCGCGAGGAACAAACGGTGAACACACTTTTGAGTATCCCAGTTGCTGAATTATCGTCTTCACACTTCCTTCACTAATTCCTAGCTCCAGTGATAGCTCCTTGTATGTGACGCGCCAATTTGATCGAATGATGCTGTTCGCATGTTGCACAGTGTGAGATGTCACAGTCGATGCCGGGCGACCGCTGCGTGGCTCATCATCGAGGCTGGCTCTCCCTCTCTCCGATGATCTCGCACATTTAGACCAGCGTCCAGCTGTGCTTTGATCAACAACAGCATCTCCGTAAACATTTTGTAGACGTTTGTGAATATTTCGAAGTGTTTCCTTCTCTTTAAGAACTCAATAACAGCTCTCTGTTTACGACGCACATCATTGTCAGACGCCATTTTCGAAACTGCGTTAACCATCGGTTATATACAAGGGCGTTTAAAAGCGGTTTTATACAAGGAGGGGAGGTTCAAACTGGAAAAATGCGGTTATGTGAAGCGCAGAAAGTTCAAACTTATGGCCCAAAAGATATTTCAGCCCCATGGCCTATTATTTAGCTAAGAAAAAAGGGTGTGGCAAAATATATTGAGTGCCCCTAGTATATATGCCCCAGCAATAAATACATCACAGTGGTATCAGTGGTATCAAGGTCCGCTTCCCCATCGTGACTTATGAAGGTCTATACGCTGACCATGCAGACGGCAAATTACAATACCTGCATAATTTATCTCTGGAAACCAGCACATATATTATATGTCTAACGGAAACACACATGAATGTAAATAAGACTGAAAACTGTATCGAAGATGCTGAAATAGAAATGCAAAACTACAACATATACAGAACGGATAGATTTGCTAGAAAGGAAGAGGCTGTTGCGTTTATATGAAAAATACATTCACATGTGAAATGAAGGTAAGCAAATCAAACAGCACAGTCGAAATTCTTATTTTAAAAGTAAAAGAACTGAACGTTGTCATTATGAACTTGTACAGATCACCAAATACCACAAAAAGTGAATTCAAAGACTTTACAAATGAAATTCAAAACATGTTAAAATCACTCAAAACCCTAGTACCAAATATTTTAATTTGTGGAGATTTTAACTTTCCAATCATAACATGGAAGAAAATGATGAAATTATATATATTGAAGTTTCATGATAACATTACAAAAGATGATCAAATCTAGGCAATAATACTCAGATATTATGGAACATTATACACTTACCCAGGAAATCTGTGAAGCGATAGAAGAGAGAAAATTTTGGATTTAATGGTGACAAATAACAATGACATAATAAATAAAATGGTAACGCACACAAATTTCTCTGATCATAACCTAATCGGTATGCAATTAAAGTTAGTAGCCAGGAGACCAAAAACACATCCTAAAGAGTTAGAAGGAATATTTGAAAGTTTAAATATAAATTCAAAGAAAGTATGTGTAAGTGAAGATTTAAAGAAAGTAAATGGGAATTGCTACTTAACGAGAAGACTCTAGAATATATATTACCAATAATAGAAGCTCAAACAAAATCCATATTGCTGAAGCATGTTCCAGAGAGACAAAAAGAAAACGTAGCAAGCTCGAGAGAAAAAATCAGAACATTATTTAATTCATCCACAAGACAAACGAAGAAGAAAACAAGGCATCAGAAGAAAAATCCACAATACTAATACACATTTGCTAAAAGAAATATGCCATGTAAAGAGATTATTGGTCTGTTAAGAAATGGGGCGACCGAATAAACAAATGACCCAGAAAAAATTAGCGAACTGCTTAAGGAACCAATTTAACCCTGTGTTTGGCACCATTGAGTCTGAGAAAAAAGTAAAAAATCCGGATTAATTGGCATAGATACGTACAAGTCAGCCAAGAACAAGTTCGGACACGACTCAATTACGTCTCCTTCCAAGAACTTGTATTTATGGAGCCTTTAAATCCATTAATAAAGAAACTCAACACCAGGACCAATCGCATGGAGTCGGCATTTTTTTTTTACATAGAAAGTACTAGGATTTTGTCCCAGTGGTCCTTCATACCGTCCCAGCGGTCAGCCTCATTTGTCCCAGCAGTGATGTGCCCCTTGCCCCGCTTTTTCAAAAGTACAGTTAATATATATATATATATATATATATATATATATATATATATATATATATATATATATATATATATATATATATATATATATATATATATAAGTAATCAAATGTCAAAAATTCTTATCAAGGAGAAATATTATGGTATGCTCTTTTATTTATACAAACGTTTTCTATGATCGATATTCTCCATATTTCACAAGAGAAAACCAATTGTAAACAGCATGGAAGATCTGTAGAAGTAAAGGAAGGAGTTGCTGGTGTCCTCGATAATTTTCTCAAGTTTTAGGTACTTAAGCTTTATTTTTTTCTGTTTGTTTCAGATATATATGTGCCACTAAATAGTATAGAATTGTTGCAGAATGATTAAGGGAGTGATCATCTGATATAACATTATGAATTAGAGTTATTCAAGAGTGCATGAGACACTAGTTAAAGAGAGTAAGTGTAATTTTTGCACTTCTGTTTTCTGTTTAAATTTATCTCCAATATTAGGCTGCTGTTAAAATATAAGTAGCCTACACCCTCCTAATTTATATTAACTATTAGGCTACTATAAATTAAGCTACACCTTTTTAATTACGCGATTAGGTGCCCTTTTGACTTTTGCCCAAGCAGAAAAAATTCCTTAAAAAATGGACTGCATGGAGTGCCATGTTAAAAGTATTGCCAAGCCTTTATAATTACGATAGAGAAAATCACCCGACACAGAAATAAAAACGAGGATGGAAAATACCTTCAGAATACGAGACCCCAACCTTTTAATGTTTTGCCAAAAGAACTGAATAACCTCCAGCACACCATCTTGAATAAATTCAAGAACCAGCTGGACAGGTTCTTGGCAAAGTTCCTGACCAGCCATGCGTGGCTGCCTACGAGGGCAGGAGGAGAGCGGAAACCAATTCCTTCCTCTACCAAATCCCACAAATGAGGTCGATCTTGAACCGTCTTTCGAAACCATTTAAAGGTATGTAAAGGTAAGGTATATGTATATATGAAGGGTGTCAATTTTTCGAGGCTTATCAGGTGGAGTTTACGAGGAACGTGGCGCCGAATCGACCCATATGGTGATCAAACAACAACCTGATGGTAACGTGGCCGACTCGTCTGTAGTTTTCACAACTAACGTGTCGGTTACATTGCGAATGAAATTCAGAGTTTCACACAGAGTAATAGCGAAGAAAACGTCTTATATAAATATATCTTCGGGAATAAGTCTCAATGTATCGTAATTAATCTGTTATAACTCTCGACTTTCTGCAGGCTGATTTTCATTATGGCTCACGAACTGTTTAAACATTCAATGTCAAATACGAAGTGTCACTGTCACTTCATAATCAAAATTAAATTCACTATATGACTTTCCTTAGTATCACTACATGGGTAGGCCTACGAAGAACCAGATTTTCTTTAATTCGTCCAATATGCATATTTGTAAATTAGAAAGACTTTAAATTCTCTATACTAAAATAATAATTAAATGTAACTACCATACGTTAACGAGTTGTCGAAATGACTGGCGGCTTTAAAGGAAACTTGTGCACCCAATCGCGCTCCTTGTTTTCTATTGACGCCACGAGTCACATGACGTAAGGTGGTGCCGCGTAGGTGTATTGTAGTACTGAATGTTGTGTAGTGAGCTACTGCGCATTCACGTGACGCCCTTTTATTGGGGGTGGAGCTCCCGTAAAATGCGCGGTAGTCGTTGTTGTTGTTCTTTAGCCGATCAGCCCACCCTGATCGAGCAAGCCGGTGGCACGCAGGTAACCGATCGCCCTTTCCGGAGTGGACAAGAGGTTCAGCGCACTAGTGATGTTGTGTTGTGTTCTATGTTGTGCTAGAGTGGTACAGTCTGTCATAATGTGTTCAATTGTTTGTGGTGTGTCCTGGCACAGGTGGCAGGTGTCGTCTGTGGAGTTATCTAGTCTGTGTTTATATGTCTGTAAGTTGGGGTGATGTCCACATCGGAATCTTACTAAGTTAACTCGATCCGATCTGCTCAGGCTGATCTCTGACCTGTTAATGGGTGGCGGCTTCGCACCTAGGACCGCATTCGGACCGAGTCGTGTCAGTGCTTTGTGGGTTAGGTGTGTGTGTGTGTGTGTGTGTGTGTGTGTGTGTGTGTGTTTTCTGTACTGTGTGATGTCTGTGGGGCGTGGTATGGAATGGAGTATTTGGTTATAATGTCTCTCTGGTGTTACCTTAATGGTGCGAGGTGTCGGTGCATGATTGTACATGTAGTGGCAAGGGCGTTGTGGGTTAGTTGTCGCTGCTGCCATGAATTGTGTTCCCCTCATGTCTAAATGTTCCCTAACTTTCAGTATTTTTGTTTCTGTGTGCAGGTGTTCGATTGGTGTTGTTTGAGTGCATCCTGTAATGATACGAAGTGCGTTGTTTTGTATTGTCTGTAAGGTGTTTAGGTGTGTGTTTGAGATAATGGGTGCACAGCATGGGCTAACATAGTCCATAACTGAGCGAATATATTGTTTGTATATGAGTGATGTTGTTTCCTGCTGGTGTCCAAAGTTTGTGCCTGTTAGTACCCTAAGCGTGTTAAGTCTTGACGTACATTTGTTTTTAATATCATTATCTTTTGCGAACCACATTCAGGACGTGTTGTATGTGACCCCAAGTATTTTGGTCCTGTGAGTGTGTGGAATGTTGGTGTTGTTTAGTGTTAGCTGTGGAGTTATCTGGTGTTCTTTTGTGTTGCTTGTGAGCAAGGTGATGGTTGATTTTGTGGGCGCTACTTTGGCTCACACACAATAGACTCAGTCTTGTATACTGTTTATGTATGTTTGTAGGTTATTTGTAGCGGTGTCGATGTTGTTGTGGGTGGATGTTAGAGTGATGTCATCTGCATATGATGATAAGGTAAGCTTGTTATTTATGTTATCTTGACGTACATTTGTTTTTAATATCATTATCTTTTGCGAACCACATTCAGGACGTGTTGTATGTGACCCCAAGTATTTTGGTCCTGTGAGTGTGTGGAATGTTGGTGTTGTTTAGTGTTAGCTGTGGAGTTATCTGGTGTTCTTTTGTGTTGCTTGTGAGCAAGGTGATGGTTGATTTTGTGGGCGCTACTTTGGCTCACACACAATAGACTCAGTCTTGTATACTGTTTATGTATGTTTGTAGGTTATTTGTAGCGGTGTCGATGTTGTTGTGGGTGGATGTTAGAGTGATGTCATCTGCATATGATGATAAGGTAAGCTTGTTATCTATGGGTGTTGGAATGTCATGCATGTATAAGTTGAACAGTGTTGGTGAGAGAACAGAGCCTTGAGGGACCCCGTTCGGAAAAAGCTTGTTTTTGGATGACTTGCCATTAAATGTGACATGTGAGTATCTTCCTGAAAGATAAACATGCACAATAACACCAAAAGGTAGCTGAGCAACTGTGTTGAGTATTTTGTTTAGTAAAGCATTTGATGCTATCCCACGCTTCCCTCTCATAATGTCTATTGTTGCTAATAGTGTACGTTGAGCTGGTCGTCTGGAGTTGATGCCATCCATGATGTGCTGCGTGAGGTTAGTGAGTAATGTCGTGGTTGAGTGGTGAGGTCTGAATCCATGTTGAGTAGGCGATAGTGGTATGTGTGGGTTGGTGATTTGTAAGATTAGTCTTTCTGTTACTTTGGAAGGTGTGCATAGTAAAGTAATGGTCTATAGGAAGCTGGTTCTGTTGGATTTTTGTTTGGGTTGAGTAGTGTAATAATTTTACCTTGTTTCCATATGTCAGGAATAATACAGTGTTAGTATGAATATGTGCTGATATATGTGAGAGCTAGTATTCCCTGTGGGCCCAAGTGTTTTAGGTGTATGTTAGATATGTTGTCTGGTCCAGTGAATTACGGACGATTGTTCGAACACAATTGTTCGAACACAATTGTTCGAAAACCATAGTTCGAAAAACAGTTGTTCGAAGCAACAATTATTCGAAGTTATAATTGTTCGAATGAACAACCAACTAAATAAAATCTTAGTTGCCAAGACGCAAATACGAAGACGTATAATAAGTTAGGTTAGGTTAAGCTTTAACGAAAATATCACGACTCAACCTAACCAACCTAACCAACCAACCTAACCTAAACTAAACTAACCTAAACTAACCTAACCTAACCAACCTGACCAACCTAACCTAACCTAAACTAACCTAACCTAAACTAACCTAACCTAACCAACCTGACCAACCCAACCTAACCTAACCAAACCTAACCTAACCAAACCTAACCTAACCTAACCTAACCATTCAATTAACCTAGCTAATAACAGCTAATAACAGCCTTCGAACTACAAAAAATATTCCGGCCCTCTACTTGGATATGTTTTACTACCCGCACGTAGTGCAACTATAGTTTACCTTGACTTTCATATGCTTCTATCCTGTTTTATTAATAAAGATTTTTAACTTTGAATAACGTATGAATAAAGATTTTTAACTTTTAATGTTTTTTTAATACTTTTTGTTTTTCGAACTATGGTTTTCGAACAATTGTGTTCAAACAATTGTGTTCAAACAATTATAACTTCGAATAATTGTTGCTTCGGACAACTGGTTTTCGAACTATGGTTTTCGAACAATTGTGTTCGAACAATTGTGTTCGAACAATCGTCCGGCAACGGGTCCAGTAGCCTTCGAATTCTTAATGTTTTTGATGATCTTGGTGGTCTGGTCTGTATTGCAGGGTGTAATGGTCGTATCGAGTCTGTAGGTTTTGTTGTGTCTGGCTGTTTGTCTGTCTGCGTGTTTCTGGTTGTTGTCTCTGTTTAAGTGACTTATCTTTGCGTAGTGATTAACTAGAATGTTAGCGGTAGTAGTTGGATTGACTGACGTCACGGGTCAACATGGCCCACAAAACAGTAGATTTTAGAAAAACGTACAAAGTTTTATCACATTTTTATTTACTAATATTTATAACATTTTAAAACTTTTCACTCCTAACACACACACACACACACACGACACCCTGTATATATATATACACACCTTACCTTATGTTGTTTCGTGCGTTGGTCTCTCTTCACACGGAGGTCAAGCTGGTGGCCCCGCCTCTAGGTCTGGCCTGGTGGAGGAGCGATATATATAATATATATATATATATATATATATATATAATATATATATATATATATATATATACATATATATATATATACAAGGTGTCCCATAAGTCCAGCATCATAGAAAAATATTAATTTCTCCTATTTCTACAAACCATAATTCATATTTTCTCTTTCTACAGGCCATAATGTCTGTGAGCAAGGAAGAACGAATCCAGATAATTCTACTCATAGGAAATCGGAGTCAAAGAGAGGCCGCTGCTGAATTTAACAGACTGCATCCAGACCGCGAGCCAATAACACAGAGTTGTGTTAGCAGACTTGTTGCAAAGTTTAAGGAAACAGGATCCATAGAAGATAAACCACGCAGTGGACCTTCAAGGAGGCCCACTGACGATGATATTGAGACTGCTCTCCTGGCTCATTTTAACAGAAGTCCCAATAAGTCTCTTCGGCGATTGTCCGCCGAGACAGGAGTGTCGAAAGGTAGCATCCATAGCATTCTTCAGGCTCACAAATGGCATCCATATAAACTTCAGATCCTACAGAAATTAAGCGAAGATGATCCCGACCGGCGGATGGAATTTTGTGAATGGGCTACGGAACAAACAATGGTGGACATATTGAGCACGTTCTGTAAATAAAAGCTTTTTTTGTTATTTTTCCTATGATGCCGGACTTATGGGACACCCTGTATATGGGAATGAACTCAGAATGGTTCCCTGAGGTTGATACACGGTCTGTGTGTATTATATATATATATATATATATAATATATATATATATATATATATATATATATATATATATTATATATATATATGTATATTAGGATTGTTCTTATTTGGGCTTAAATTTAAAATTTTGCGATTTTTATGAATGCAACCTCGGATATTGTGCGAATAGCTATAAAAACTAATCCTGTAAAGTTGGAGAGCGATCGCATAATTTTTACTACTTCCCCCAGGTACTTTTGTATTCTACCCCGGGTGAATCATAGGATAGCGTTGTACGTTTTTTGAAAAATGTCGTTGTGGAATGCCGCTAGATGGAATTGATATCTTTGGCATGTCAGTACTTTGTAGTTGAATTGTATACTAGGTCCCCCTCTACTCGAGTATTAGCCCCTCAATAGGGACGGTCTCATGGGCGCCCATCTCCCACTCATTGTTGCCTAGTTTGCAGAAGTCACGGTGGACTTGCGGGCGTCAGGGTAGCGCTGGCGGTGCGCCTCGACGACCTGGAGGAGGAACTGACGCTGGTCCTCGTCCTTTGTCAGTGCCAGGTTGTAGTCCTGCATCATAGCGACGCCGCGCTCGGCGAAGTCGTTAGTGACGCGGAGACTCGCCTTGGGTCACTGGGCCACTCCACTGGGTCGGAGAACAGGAAGGCGCCGTCGACGCCTAGCACGTGGAACAAGAGCCTCGATGACTGGGTGTCGAAATCCGCGAGGGTCGTGCCGTTCACACAGCTGGCTTCGGCTTGACGGCGACGCCTTCGGGGGGCTGTCCGAGCCCTCCTGCTCCTCGAGCGCCTACACCATCATCCTCTTTGTCTCCGCAGATGTGTTGTTGTCGAAGAAGGCGAGCGACACGAGTGGCTCGCTCAGATACCACAGGTGCCGGCGCGCGAAGCCGTCGGCCAGAACTTTGGCGAGCGCCTTGTCCTCGTAGCCGACGACGTCCTGGAGGAGGGCAAGGTCGTTCGCCGGGGTGGCGGCAGGGTTCGGTGAAGCGAACCAGGCCGGAACGTAGAGGGCAAGGGCGAAGTTGATGAATCGCCTGAGACCGCTCCCGCGCGGTGAGGACCAACTGTTCGCGGAACAGGAACATGTTGAGGCAATAAATGGCTTTCGCCATCCAGCGCGCGCGGTGGGCACGCCGCTGAGGACGATAATGGACAGCTCCAAGAGCTCGCGGTAGTCATCGCGCGGCTGCTGTTAGGAGAGGTGGAAATGGTAGCGGGCGATGAGGTCGTCGCGCGCGTCTGAGGGCCGCCGTGGCCTCCTCTTCGTCGATGACCACCAGGTGGCGCTCGGTGTTGATGGAATCCCACCGTTCCTTGAATAGCTTGAAGAGCTGGACGTTGGGACCGGAGGAGGCACGGAAACACTCGCCGAACGCCTTGGCGGCGATGAGTTCGAGCATGTGGTGGCGGCAGGCAAGGTTGAGCAGATCCTTGCCCAGCTTCTGTTCGATGAGCATGCAGGCGCCCGCGCGCTCGCCTGTGTTGGATGCCGTCGTATCGAAGCTCAGGCTGGCGACGCGGTTTGCGATGCCCCAGTCCTCCAGCGCCTCGACGACAGCGTCCGCCATTGCTTGACCAGCAGTGCCGGTGGCGAGCTTTGGGACAACCAGGAGCTTGGCGACTCCTTCGCCGGAGACAAAGACGGCCAGCCGTTCGACGTTGTCCGCGCCTCCCGTCACGTCGGCCACCAGCTTCCCGTCCCAGTGTACGATGAGCGGGGTGTCGGGCGCAAATGCCCGCTTGATGACGGCGGCGGTTTCCTTGCGGTACTTGATGCGCGAGTGGTAGAACGACGACCGGTTGACGGTGAGCTCCGCAACATTGTGCCCAAGACTCTCGGCAATCGCCGCCACGACGTGGACAGCCTTGTTGTCTGTGATGTGCGCGCGGTCGAGCGCGGCGGCCACCTTCGGTGTGATGACCTGCTGTCGCCCGCGGCGACAGCAGGTCACTTTCACTTCAGGTCACTTCCACCTCAGCGCGCTTCCGTTCTGCCTCCTTCTCCTGGCACGCGCGATCCTCTGCGATGCGATGCGCCTGTCGCGCCTCACGCTCGGCGAGGAGGCGGTCGACGCCGAGCATCGCCCCACGCCGACCGTACTCGCGCTGGGCCAGGAGAAACGCCTTGTCCTCCTGAATGACGAGCATCTTCAGCGCGTTCCCGTGGGCGATGTCGAATAGATTGTTGAGACCGCGCATCCAGGCGTTCCGCTTGTTCACGAGGAACGGCGTGGTCGCCTGCGTTTTCTTGCGCATCAGGTTCTTCCACTCCTCGTGCAACTTCATGAGCTTCTGGGCGCAACGATGATGAACGGAGGTCGGGATCCGGGCGATTTCCCAAAACTCGCGCACTTCGTTGATGACAATATCAGCCGCCTTCCGTATTGTCTGTTTGCCGATGATGTGCACATGGAAGAAGCGGCGCAGGACCTCTCCTTTCGACGGCAGCTTTGAGCCGGTCAGGGACTCAGCCAAGGTGTTTCTGGTAGGCCACTCATCTGTCTTCCGCGTCGTACGCTTAACAGTTGCAGTCGACGACATGATTTCAAGTCTGTGAAGAGAAAAATTTTAAAATTTATTAGAAAAATAGACACCTTATAACATGAAATATAACGATTAATATAGATTTAAATAATGAATTAAAATGAAATGATATAAAATTAAAATATGATTCCCTCGCTAGCAAGCTAACATTGTCATCTACAAGTTTACTTTTCCACAATTTATTTGAGAAATCAATACCTTGGAGGATTGGCTTCTAGGCCTATAAGGCAAGCCGAAACTGAAATATCTGCACAACCGACTCCGACGTTAGGATGGCAATAACTGAGTTACTGCATAATATTATTCACTAAAACCGAACGCATTAGGAGGCGGAGCAATCGAAGAAGCAACCCAAAAGTTCACTGAGTTCACAGGGGGGTGAATACAAAAATGCCCGAGGGAGGTTTTAAAAATTATCCGATTGCTCTCAAACTTCACATTTTTCGACTTTTTAATTGTTATGACTGCGCCCCCGGATATTGTGCGAATAGCCATAAAAACAAATAAGACCAACCCTAATATATATATCCTTCGTTTGTTTTTCACTTTATACAATGTGTCCCAAATGTCCGGCTCCATATTGCACAACATATTAGCCTTTGGGGCAGGACTTCTGGGACACCCTGTATATATTTGTAAAGCATAATAAATTAACTTATCAACTCTATATTTTGAGGAAGTTAGGTGCCTTCTCATTTCAAAAATGTTTTTCAATGTTCTATTAGCAAATTCACTTTTTATTGTTGCTCCACAGCAAAATGTTTCATCTTCGCAAGTGCACTGAAACATACTGTATTTGTATAATAATGAGCAGTAAAATGAAACACATTCACGTGTCCTCATGGTAATGCCTCATAAAAAACTTATTTCCTGCTTGCCCGTCTCCTGTCTTCGGTGCATTTGAGTTACACTTCACGCTTTTGTTAATGCCAGACTGGAAAAATGGCATATGGTGTCGGCGATTATAATGCTCCTCCAAAGTTGAAGTTGTTCTTTCTTGTTAAATGTAGACTTTTCTTGCGGAATGCGCTCATTTTATCTGCGAAACTGAAGAAGAGATTTGGGCACCATTAGTTTCTCATTGCGCGGAATTGCTGAAACTATAACAAGCATTATTTCTTAAAATGTTTGTTAATATTCAATTCTCTTATATATATATATATATATATATATATGAAAATTATTTCACGAAGGTAACACGTGAAAAATATTTATGATGAATAAAACCACGAAGGAAAGGAAACACAAAATGGTGCTCAAGCGCTTTCGTCTAATGACATCCTCAGGAACACTGAAGTACATAAAAAGGTTAAGCCTATATATAGGTTACAGAAAGAAAAAAAGAAAAAATAAATAACATACATACACACACACACACATATGTATATTTTTGTTCCCTATGACAAAAAAGTAGTGTATGCCAAATTTGGTGAATTTTAAATAAAATTTACTATGTGCTACCAGGCGTCAAAGTTTCCCTCTTTTTCAATTTGTTTGTTTTTACAACTTATGATTTTATGTTTAATTGTTTATATTTCAGAATTTTTAATTAATGGTTTATATACTGGCTTGCTTTTAATTGTTGCTTGGAACTCGTAATTTTGATACCAATTAATCGATTATGGAAGCTAGGCCTAACTCACCATCACCCAGTTGCTCATTTGGGAGAAGTTCTACAAGAAAAAACTGAAGTATGGCTAATTGGGCAGCCCTCTGCAGTACTAAAAACATCCGTATTACCATCAGAGAAGGAAATGATGGCCCTCTTCATGCACTACAGAAATATTAAAAAGCAAGACATTAGAGAATCATGCTGCTCTACTGCAGATGATGTGCTAGCAGTTTGGAAAAAAGCAGGAATACCAGCAAAACAAAGAATACATGTAGTAGATAAAATTCAAGGAATACTGAAGGAATGACAGCTGCTTAAGAAAAACAAAGCAAACAAATTGAAAAGATCACAAAATTTAAATAATAAAGAAGAAAAATGGAAAGATAAACTGGAAAACTTATTTGACATTGCTCATGAGAATGCTATGCAGCTTATAAAAATAGAAGATAAGAAATTTTTGAAAATGCAACGTGAGAAAGGACGTCATGGAAAAATGGGTACCATTGATAAGGCTGTTGCTAAAAAAGAGCAAAGAGCAGCAGAAAAGCAACAACGTTATGAAAAGAGGAAAGCAGAAGAAGAGATCAAAAGAAAGAAGAGTGAAGAGGCTGTCATACTCACCAGTACATCATCAGAATCAGAATCAGAGGAGAATAAAAGTGATGAATCTGGTTTCTGTGCTGCACAACCTTCAACATGGAAAAGTAAGGTTGGCAAACGTAGAAAATTGTTTGATGATAAATTATTAGGAAGTCTTGATGTTGCAAAATTGAGTGACAGAAATGCGTCTCTTTTTAATGCAAAACAATCAGACATCGCTTGAATGGGACATCTGCGAACAAATAAAATGCATGTGTTTCAATACAACGGCAGCCAATACTGGTCCTAGAAATGGTGCAGCTATTCTTCTAGAACAAAAATTTGACAACGATTTATTGTGGCCGGCATGTCGACACCATATATTTGAAATTATGCTGGAAGCTGTTGTTTCAAAGTCTTTATCACCATCTTCTGGCCCAGATATAGTCCTTTTTAAGAAGTTCAGAGAAAAATGGTCAAGCATTAATAAGGAGGACTACGAGACAGCATTATCAGATCTAGATATCTATGAAAATATTCATGACATCAAAGATGACATAATTATATTTGCAACAAATCAACTACATACATTCCAACCAAGAGACGATTACCTAAAACTATTGCAATTAACAATTATTTTTTTGGGAGGTGAACCAAAAGGTGGAATCAAATTTAAACATCCAGTGGGACTTCATCGGGCTAGGTGGATGGCCAAAATTACATATTCATTAAAAAATTTTTATGTTCAAATCTCAGTTCAAAATTTCAGTAAAAGACAAAAAAGGACTAAAAGACATCTGTCTATTTGCTACTCGGTTATATGTAAAAGCATGGTTTACAGCTCCTGTGCCATCTTGCGCTCCTCGTCTTGCTCTGGAATTATTACAGAATCTTGTAGTCTACAAACAAATAAATGACACAATTGCATTTGTTGTTATTAAAAAACTGTTAGGTCACCTCTGGTACCTATCAGAAGAACTGGTAACCTTGGCCTTTTATGATGATGAAGTGCCTACTGAAACGAAAAACAAAATTGTAAAGGCCTTGCAAAATACAACAGAAACTCTTCCTGCAAAATGGGCTTTTCTAGATCCTGCACTTATTCCAACGAAGAAATTAGAAGATTTTGTCACATCAAATACTCAAAGATTCTTTACAATAACAGAATTTAGTTCAAAATTTTAACTCAAAGATGCTAAAGAATGGCATAATGATGAAGAGTATAATTCCGCTAAGAAATCTATCAAACAGTGGAAAGTCGTGAATGATATAGCGGAAAGAGGAGTAAAATTAATGGATGAATATAATAAAATACTAACACAAGACGAAGATCAAAAACAAATCTTGCTACAAGTAGTGAAAAACTACATGGCTGTTTACCCTGATAGAAAGAAAGAAACATTGATGAAGTAAGGACAGCTAATGTCTCAAATATCATGCTAGTTTAATTATGCAAGCTTGTGGTTATGGTAGGACCTATGGGGGAGCTTTCCACATTAAAAAAAAGCAATGCGCCTTGTACTGTACCCCCTGGGTGGTGTGGAAAAATTTGACAATTTGAGTCATTCTGTCAATTTTTAATTGCTGGTAGCAACCCCTAAAAATTAAAAATTTGCTAAAATATTTTAGGATAGTTGTTTTTATGCTGAAATGAACCATTTAAAGGGTTGAACACATTAAAATATATAAAAAAAATTTTTACCCCCATATTTGAATCACCCTAATATATATCTTATAAATATAAGATTAGTGCTATAGTAACATTTTTAACAAGGAGTTACCGTATTTGTTCGGATTACTTTTCGTTAAACGAAGAATTTAAATTTTTAAGACAGTACTTTATTAACAATTACTACCCTTCTAATCTATTTGATAACCAATTAAAGAAATTTTTAAATAACACTTTTAATACTAAACTCCCCATAACTACAGGACAAAAAGAAACCAGATATATTAAATTACCTTTTTATGGTTACTAGTACAGTTCCCGCCGCTTCGCTGACGGTTAGACAGGCTAAACTACAAAAAAAGAACGCAGCCGTGAAAATTTTGAGCTTCACATTGTGTCAACATTTCTGAATCTGGTATCTCCCAAAACCTCCTCACCCCCATTCATGCAACTTGGGGGCTAACCCCCTCTCCCATTACCCCCACCCCTCCCCCATTACCCCCACCCCCCACCCTTCCCCCATTGCTAAACTACAGAAAAGAACACAGTCATGAAAATCTTGAGCTTCACATTACCGCCCGTAATACAATTTCTGAATTTTTTTTACAATTTCTGAATTTTTTTCTCACAATTTTTTCTCACAATTTCTGAAAGTGTGACGGACAGACGGACAGCTCTCTTATTATAATATAGATATAGATTTATCATTGCGTGTTCGAGGTGAATTGTCCAAACTGCTCAAGTCTAGTTATCCCCAAATAAATTTTAGATTCGCCTTCGTCAACCCACTTAAATTATCAAATTTTTTAAAGTTCAAAGATGAATTCCCCAAAACTGTATGCCCCAATGTTGTTTACAAATACACGTGCGACAGCTGTAAGGCTGCGTATATTGGCAGCACTCAACTCCAACTGGAGGTGCGCCTTTCTCAACATTTGGGCTTGTCAGTCCGTACCAACCGTCCCCTCAGTAGCCCTCCACAATCCGCAATTAGAAACCATAGTAATGAAAACAACCATCCCCTTCACAAAACTCAATTTGAAATTTTAACTAGATCCAATAACCTCACAGAACTCCGAATTTTAGAATCTTTGTACATCTATAGAAACAAACCCTCCATTAACAATAATAGTTCATCCTACAAATTACAGCTCTTTTAACTAACCAACCGATTCTCATAGACATACTTTCTAATCCTCTGACCATCCAGTTTTCTCTTAGGCTTTGCCAAGTATGGAGGTTGATGTAAACATTGTGTATTTACCTATTGAGGTAATTTAATTTAATTTTAATTTTTGTAGTGATGAAATTTTAATGATTTTAATTTTGTATTGATGCAATTTTCATTTTGTTTTAAGGTTTTAATTTTAATGGTTTTAATATTGTATTGATGTAATTTTCACTTTTTACTTTTGTTTTAAGATTTTAAGACTTAATTCACTGATGATGACAAAAGATTTGTTGAAACGTCTGAAGTACAAAAAATAAATGAAAATGTTTGCCGTTGTGTTGGTCCTTCTGTTCATCTGTAAGCTCCGTTTCCCTAAGGAGAAGTCAATAGCTTTGATATATATATAATATATATATATATATATATATATAACTGGAAAATTACTTCTTGGGAAAATGAATGATTTTTTAAATTAAGACTTTTTTTTTAATGTTTGATTCACTTCATTGTCTCTTTCGTTAGTTTCGTGTAGGAATTTAATTTTGTCCTTAATTCTTGGAGCAAGACCAGGTATTCCTGAACGAGAGAAAGAATTTAATATTTCAGTATACATAAAACAAAAGTAAACTCTTAAGGTTTTATCTGTGCTAGTTTCTTAGACTTTTTGTCCAAATGATTATATTTAGTAACTTTGTATGCTTGATAAACTTTATTTAATTCTGAATACCATGTATTGGCGATTTTGTTTTTGAACTTTACAACACCTGATAATCACCTGATAATTCTAGTTTAAAGAACTACAGTCTTTACCATGGATCAGCTTATTCCTGAACTACCACTACTAGTAATAGAAATCTAACGTAAACGTCATCGTATGAATTAGTTAAAACCACTACTACTTGGCGTTCCATACCCACTTTTGCTGGAACTTCCATGCCCTCTTATTGTGAGTGGAATAAAACCTGTTACTGTAATCACGTTTATCACGTATATTGTAAATAAAAGTATTAGGTAAATCACTGGGTCTGTGCGTATAGTGGGAATCATCCGTGTCAAAGGCATTTATTTCATTGGCGCTACATTCTATTTATTGTTAAGTTACAGAAGTTACAGGCAGGGCTGGGTACCAGCAATATAAACGATATTGGTACTAGTACGATAATTTTTAACTCTTCGTACTGGTACTGGTATTTATGACTAAGTGGTACACCCAGCAAACACACTACGTAAATACAACGTTGTATCCTGGTTGAATCTTGGTCATGTCGGAAATTGACGTTGTACTGACGTAGTCACACCGTAAGACTTAGTTATATTGAAACGTTGATACAACGTTGCATAATGACGTTATATACGTGAATTACAAGTAAACTTC
This sequence comes from Bathynomus jamesi, assembly GCA_023014485.1. NCBI lineage: Eukaryota > Metazoa > Arthropoda > Malacostraca > Isopoda > Cirolanidae > Bathynomus > Bathynomus jamesi. The sequence continues at coordinate 287,022 of JAJOZX010003952.1, forward strand.
TAAGGTAATTTTTTGTACGTAGCATTGACGTTGTCTGCACGTTAGGTTTTACATCCATAGCATATAGTTTGTATTACATTATTATTTGTTACAAAATTGATACGGAGTTACATACGGCATACTACCATTTCAAATAGGACGCCTTTGCTGGACCAAATTCTATCCTTGAGACGTTGAGTTTATGTAATATCACAACGTTGTGAAGACGTAACTGAGACCACACAAATTTACGTTGTATCTACGTCACAGTGCTAAAATCAACCTTGTGACAACGTTGTATCTACGTAAAATTGTTAGCGATACTACCAACTTTCCAAAATGGTACTGGTACTGGTACTAGTTGTAGTATTGGTTAGTAGTCGTAGAACCTACGGTAGTGTTCCGTTATCTGCCCCCTCGAAACCTACGGGAAAATTATTGAATACCCGGTTAGGTCAACTGTACGCCCTTGACGATTGATTAGGTTAAGTCGTGATATTTTCGTTAAAACTAACTAAAATATCACGACTTAACCTAACCAATCGTCAATCAATTTATATATATATATATATATATATATATATATATATATATGACGATTAGTTAAGTCGTAATATTTTCGTTAGTTTTAACATTTTATTTGATTAGGCATACACGGACAAAGTTGGAGTACGCAAACTACACTAGGATAATGTAGGTGAACGTAAACTACACTAGGCACCACAGGGGGACGTAAACTATACTTGCTCCGCTATTTCTTATATATGCATACGGCAACTAAATAAAATTTATAACCCTCTCTATCACTCGTAAAAATAAAGTTTAAATCGTTTAATTGAAATCAGAAAAACATCGTCTGCTTTAGTTAATTAAGTCCATTGGACTTTAAAAAACAAAATAACGTATTCTATTCAGTAGAAAAATCTGTATTCATAAGAAAAGATTCACGTTAGAAATGAGTTAAATAGTTTAATAAGACAAAGAGAAAATCGTAAATAAATTTATTTAGAAACAGTATTGAATTAAGACCCTAAAAATTTCTTCAGGTTTTAGAAATTCGGTAATAAAAAGAGAGAATAGTTCTTATAGAGCATCAAGGAACTTGAGGAAGGTTACTTGAAAAGGATCACGATAGGGTTGTGTTTTAAATGAAAATACCAACAAAATACAACCAGATTATGTGGTATACCAGCTGCTTTTAAGAGTTACTGGTACTGGTATTTAAAATTTTAAACGAGTGGTACTGGTACCAAAATCTAAGATGTAGTTACTGGTATTTGATACTGATACTAGTACTGGTTCCCAGCCCTAGTTACGGGTTAACAAAACCCTAAGATCCACTCCAGGCTAGCCCCAAAAAAAAATAGAAAAGAAGCAAATTAAAATTAAAAATATTGGTGCTCTTCCAATATGTGCTCTACCGCGAAACTGTGATCTATCATATTCCAACTAATATTCCATATTCCAGGCTAACTAACGAAAATATCACGACTTAACCTAACCAATCGTCAAGGGCGTATAGTTGACCTAACGATTGGTTAGGTTAAGTCATGATATTTTCGTTAGTTAGCCTTATAAGGCTAGTTTCACGGTAGAGCACGTATTGGAATATGGTAGATCACAGTTTCGCGGTAAAGCACATATTGGAAGAGCACCAAAATATTGAACACACTCATACCATACTTAGTTATAAACGTGTAAAGCTTTCACACAGGAAAAGTAGTAGTAGTAGTAGCGGCAGTAAAGTATAGAACAGACAAGGCTGTTCCTCCTCCGCACGCCACTGCTGACAGAATATTGTCGTGACAGAAGATTTATAGGAAAGAAGGAAAAGTATAATAAAAAGAATAGCGTCAGAGTTCATTCACAGCATACGTATCTCGTGTACGCAGTAGAAAATAAAGGATAGCATGAAAAGCTACACTACTTTATCAAATACACGCCATGCATTTTTTAAGAGATGTTTAGGCTAGTCTTAGGTTAACCCAGCAAAGCCTAAAGCTTAAGTGCCAAATTAAATTAAATAAATAGTCCACTTTTACAATTATTTATTTTATGTTAAAATTATTGTGACACCAAAAATTGGAAGATTGTATTTATTTTATAAATAAAGAACTATTCATTCATTGAGGTAAGTTTAGTTTATTAGTGTCAATGAAATTTCAGGTCGAGAAAATGTCTATAGGTGTGAGTCAGGTTCTTTTATATTTTTCAGTAATTACTGAAAAAGTTGACGAACGGAGTTTGGAGAAAACATATATCCTCATTTTTCACTAGTTATTAAGAAAAACAAAAAGGAAACTCACTGCTTAAGAACAAGACGGTCAATGTGAATAGAATACACGATTGGGATCACTTTAACATATTGCTTCCCAAAGCATTCGGGAAGCAATATGTTAAAGTGATCCCTCCTGGGAAGCAATATGTTAGTGATTAACACTGGGAAGCAATATGTTAAAGAGAGGTTCCTGGGAAGCAATATGTTAGTGATCCAGTGATTAATTATATAAAAATATTGGTGCTACTATAGCGTGCGATCTACAAAGATATTTACACGATAGGCGTGCGATCTACAAAGATATTTACACGATAGGCGTGCGGTCTACAACATATTTACAAATTCAATTACATTAAAACAAAAAATTTAAAAGACAAATAAAACAATTCATTCTATGGGATATAATGCCCGGTTAGGTCAACTGTATGCCCTTGACGATTGGTTAGGTCAAGTTGTGATATTTTCGTTAAAACTAACGAAAATATCACAACTTAACCTAACCATCTGTCAAGGGCATACAGTTGACCTAACTGGGCATTCAATTAACCTAACCGGGCATTATATCCCATAGAATGAATTCTTTGCTTTATTTGTCCTTTAAATTTTTTGGGTACTTGTAGGTTATCTCCCCCTCACCAATTTTGACAGAATATTTTCGTTAAAACTAACGAAAATATCACGACTTAACCTAACCAATTATCATGGGCGTCCAGTTGATCTATTTATAACTGTTTGTTTCTGGAATAGTATTTACTATTTACTAATAGATCAACTGTACGTCCTTGATAATTGGTTAGGTTAAGTCGTGATATTTTCGTTAGTTTGAACGAAAATATTCTGTCAAAATTGGTGGTGGTGGTGGGGGAGATAACCTACAAGTACCATTTTTTGTTTTAATGTAATTGAACTAATATTTGTCATAATTCCCGCTTTTATAGCCACCTTTTTTATCGTACTCCTTATCCTAAATATTGGGAAGCAATATTTTAAAGTGATAACACTGGGAAGCAATATGTTAAAGAGAGGTTCCTGGGAAGAAATATGTTAGTGATCCCACGATTGTATTAAGTGAAGTCATAAACCATACTTTTGTGCAAGGAAATTAGTACATTTAATAAAATTATTGGATCACCTGAAGATCAGGGCCCCCAGCCTTCTTTAATTAGCCTTTCAAGGCTAACTAACGAAAATATCACGACTTAACCTAACCAATCGTCAGGGGCGTGCAATTGACTTAACTATTGGTTAGCTTAAGTCGTAATATTTTCGTTAGTTAGCCTTATAAGGCTAACTAACGAAGGCTGGGGCCCCTGAGCTTCAGGTGGTCCAAATTATTTAACATAAAATTATGAAGCAAGTGTAGTTTACGTCCCCCTGTGGTGCCTACTGTAGTTTACGTTCCCCTACATTATCCTGGTGTACTTTGCGTTCCCCAACATTGTCCGCGTATACCTAATCAAATAAAACATTAAAACTAACGAAAGTATTACGATTTAACCTAACCAATCGTCAGTATATATGAAAATTATTTCACGAAAGTAACACGTGAAAAATATTTATGATGAATAAAACCACGAAGGAAAGGAAACACAGAATGGTGCTCAAGCGCTTTCGTCTAATGACATCCTCAGAAACACTGAAGTAAATAAAGAGTTCGAGACTATATATAGGTCACAAAAAATATAGAAATAAAAATTGTGGGAGGAGCATACAAATTTGTAAGGAAAACTACAATTTTAGCACTTTGCCCTTCTTGTCTAAATCCGTTCTGAACGAATTCAACACTAGATCAAATGGATTGTTTACAACCAATTTTATAGATAATGCCTGAATGATAATAGGTCACAAAAAATTTAAAAAAATAAAAAAATAAATTGAAAAATAAAAATTGTAAGAGGAGTATACAAATTTATAAGGGAAAACTACCAAAGTTTTAGCACTCTGCCCTTCTTGTCTAAATCCGTTCTGAACGAATTCAAAACAACAGGATCAAGTTGAAAAAGACCTTGGCTCATGTTAAAGTTATTTGTAAGTAGAATAATAGCAGACTCAAGAATATTTCTATTAACAATGTTGCTAGAGTAAAACAAAACTGAAGCATTATTCCAATTTTATAGATAATGCCTGAATTATTGGTAAGGCTATTTTTTACTATGATATTTTTCACAATATTGTTATATGAAAATACTACATTAATATCCAAAAGTTTAAGTACATTAGCAATGCCTAAAAAGCCCGGGAAAAATGGAAGTACTAAAATATTCTTTGACAAAGTGCGAGTGTTATTATTCACACGATAGAAGGTTCGTTTTGCATTGTTGAGACAAGATTCCATAAACGCAGGTGGGTAGCACAGATCACTTACACTACCGTTTATTTTTTCCAATTCGGCATCGATGTATTGCGGACTGGCGATCCTAAGAGCGCGAAGAACATTGAAGAAAATATGGTCTTCTTAATGGGGGTGTCATGTCCCGAGTAAAAGTGTACGTAGGACAAATTGTTTGTTTTTTCCGATAGATACTAAACTTAAAACCTGGCCTTTCCCTATGTACACGCACATCCAAAAACGGGATTGAGTTGTCTTGTTCCATTTCTAAAGTAAACTTAATGGAGGGGACTTGATCATTTAACTGGAGGAGGAAGTCATCCAGGTCACGATTCATCGGCCAAATACACAAAATATCGTCGACGAAGAAGTTCTCCGAAAACAACTCGCAATTAAAAAAAGATGGTGAGCTCCATATTACTGAAACAGACAAGGCTAACACCATAGTTATTATGGACAATGTGGACTACATTAGAAAGATGAACGAGCTTCTCCAGGACCCCACCACAAAGAGAAAACTTAGGAAGAACCCGCAGGATGACGTCACCAAATCATTCAATAGTGGCTCGAAACGCATTCTCAAAGATCATAAGGGCTTAATTCCGCTTTTCACTTTCCACTTCACCTTCTCTTCCCTACCTTTACGGTCTTATTAAAACCCGCAAACCTGGCAACCCTATGCGCCCTATTATTAGCTCGGTGGGCTCTATTACCTATAAACTCTCCAAATGGCTTGTCAAAGTCTTGTCCCCATTCTCGGAACTATCTCTGATTCACATGTAAAAAACTCCATGGATGTTACTGAAAAATTGAATAATGAACGCACTGAAACCAACGATAGATTGATCAGTTTTGACGTTTGTTCATTGTTTACAAAAGTGCCGATTGACGATATGCTTGACTTTCTCTCCCGAGAATTACATAAGCAAAGGTGGGCAGTTGCGCCGCAAAAAGTTGCTGCGCAACTTGCGGCGCAACATTTTTGGTTGCCCCTCCTCTCCAATATTTATATGGAGTTTTTCGAAATTACTTACATTCCGAGAATCCTGGGGGTTGGCATCCCATGGTTGCGGTACGTCGACGATATTTTGTGCATCTGGCCCATGAATCGTGAACTGGATGACTTCCTCCTTCAGTTAAATGATCAAGTCCCCTCCATTAAGTTTACTTTAGAAATGGAACAAGACAACTCAATCCCGTTTTTGGATGTGCGCGTACATAGGGAAAGCCCAGGTTTTAATTTTAGTATCTATCGGAAAAAGCAAACAATTTGTCCTACGTACGCTTTTACTGTAGATATGACACCCCCATTAAGACCATATTTTCTACAATGTTTCTCCGCGCTCTTAGGATCGCCAGTCCGGAATACATCGATGCCGAATTGGAAAAAATAAACGGTATTGGAAGTGATCTGTTCTACCCACCTGCGTTTATGGACTCTTGTCTTAACAAGGCAAAACGAACCTTCTATCGTGTGAATAATAACACTCGCACTTTGTCAAAGAATATTTTAGTACTTCCATTTTTTCCCGGGCTTTTTAGGCATTCCTGATGTACTTAAACTTTTGGATATTAATGTAGTACTTTCATATAACAATATTGTGAAAAATATCATAGTAAAAAAATAGCCCTACCAATAATTCAGGCATTATCTATAAAATTGGTTGTAAACAATGTGATTCCTTTCACATTGGTCAGACGGGAAAGGATTTGCACACGCGTGTAAAACAGCATCAATATTCCGTTAGAACGGGACAGTCGTCCAGTGCCCTTTTTGTCCATTTGTCAGAGTTATCCCACTGTATTGATTGGAATAATGCTTCAGTTTTGTTTCACTCTAGTAACATTGTTAATAGAAATATTCTTGAGTCTGCTATTATCCAACTTACAAATAACTTTAACATGAGCCAAAGTCTTTTTCAACTTGATCCTGTTGTTTTGAATTCGTTCAGAAAGGATTTAGACAAGAAGGGCAGAGTGCTAAAACCTTGGTACTTTTCCCTTATAAATTTGTATGCTCCTCTTACAATTTTTATTTTTCAATTTATTTTTCTTTTTTTTTTTTGTGACGTATTATCATTCAGGCATTATCTATAAAATTGGTTGTAAACAATCCATTTGATCTAGTGTTGAATTCGTTCAGAACGGATTTAGACAAGAAGGGCAAAGTGCTAAATTTGGTAGTTTTCCTTACAATATATATATATATATATATATATGTATATATATATATATATATATGTTTTTTTGGTGCTTTTCCAATATGTGCTCTACCGCGAAACTGTGATCTACCATATTCCAATACATGCTCTACCGTGAAACTAGCCTTATAAGGCTAACTAACGAAAATATCATGACTTAACCTAACCAATCGTTAGGTCAACTATACGCCCTTGACGATTGGTTAGGTTAAGTCGTGATATTTTCGTTAGTTAGCCTTATAAGGCTAACTAACGTACCTGCTAATCCGAATAATCTAAGGTAGATCACGTATTGGAATGTAAATTTTAAGGTAGAGCACATATTGGAAGAGCACCGTTTTTTTTTGTGACCTATATATAGTCTCGAACTCTTTATTTACTTCAGTGTTCCTGAGGATGTCATTAGACGAAAGCGTTTGAGCACCATTCTGTGTTTCCTTTCCTTCGTGGTTTTATTCATTATATATATATATATTATATATATATATATAGACGATTGGTTAGGTTAAGTCGTAATATTTTCGTTAGTTTTAACGTTTTATTTGATGGATTCATTTAAAAAATGTCTCCTAAAGATCCTAGTGTAGTTTACGTTCCCCAACTTTGACCTAGTGTAGTTTGTGTCCCCTTTTGTGTCAGGGAGACGTAAACTACACTTGGTCCAAAATTATTTTACAGGACTCGTAAAGAATGCTTAAATTAGGTGAAAATGACAATTTTCTTTTCACTTCGAGCATTTTTGCTCTCGGACAGTGATCGTAATTATGAAGATTATGTCTATCTTACAAATATATTTGTAATGCTCAGTTACAGTTTTCGTTTCTCAAAATTGAATCTTCTACTGCAGTCAGCGTACAAAATAAAAATTTATCTCCAATATTCACTTTTAAAATAATTTGTTGTCACATCTTCTCTATTTTATTGATATTTCATTCCTAAATATTTGATGACTCGGATCACCTGAAGATCAGGGCCCCCAGCCTTCTTTAGTTAGCTTTATAAGGCTAACTAACGAAAATATCACGACCTAACCCAACCAATCGTCAAGGGCGTACAGTTGCCCTAACGATTGGTTAGGTTAGGTCGTGATATTTTCGTTAGTTAGCCTTATAAGGCTAACTAGCGAAGGCTGGGGGCCCTGATCTTCAGGCGATCCGATGATTCTGTCCTTTATTTTTTATTTATATTTCTTGGATAAAGTACTTAATCAGAACAGTTTTCACTACCATGGTGTAAGAAGGTCAATGTCCGTAACTCAGTAACACTGTTTTCCTATAAGCGAGGCGAAGACACTGAGGTCGGGGGCTCAAATCCTGATGATGCCGGTAATGCTAATACAGAAGTTAGAGTAATGAACCATATTTGTTGGTCTGACCGCTGTTCCATTTTAAAGAAAAAGCAAAAACACTTGAATAATATTAAAATATATAAAACAAACTTCCATTTTTAATACAATAAAATAGTTTTCAGACTCCGTTACGCAGCACTAATGCAACATGAAACTTTATCTAACTTATACGTAACACGAGAAAACTAAATTAATTATGCTTATACGACTTTAGTTGGTTCTCAGACATATAAATGTTTAAGTTAAATAAAATGTTTACAATTAAATAAAAATGTTTACAAAATGAACCCTTAAACTAGGTTTTCTTGCTTCTACATAGCATACGTGCAACATTTTGAAAAGCAAAAGCGGTAGGATTTATAATCAATGCCAGGGGGTCTGGGAGTATGCCCATTTCCCGGGAAATTTTTTAAAATCTAGCCTAAAAAAATTTGATATTATTTGCATGTTGTTCGGTAGAATAGCCTTCAAATCTGTAGCCTGCAGCCTAAATCGGTAGAGTTGGCAAGTATGACATAGTCTGCAGTTACTTCTAAGTTAAAGATGAAATGTATATTGAAATAACTACAAGATATAACTAGTTTTTCGGATCACCTCAGGGCCCCCAGTTTTCTTTAGTTAGCCTTATAAGGCTAACTAATGAAAATATCACGACTTAACCTAACCAATCGTTAGGTCAACTGTACGCCCTTGACGAATGTTTGGGTTAAGTCGTGATATTTTCGTTAGTTAGCCTTATAAGGCTAACTAACGAAGGCTGGGGGCCCTGATCTTCAGGTGATCCAGTTTTTCTTATGAATAGTACGATACTTGCGAGGTTCCCAACGGTCTCTGAGGTATATGGATTTTGGATTTAAATTATATAAAGCGACAAAAACAGTGTGGAAACTGGAGACCAGTAGGCTTTATGCTTCATTGAGATTAATAATAGGCTGGAGCAAGAGACTTAACTACGTTTACTATATATGTATAAAAAAAGACTAGCTCTCCATGTCCAGGAAAGGCGAAAAATTAGGACAGAAACTTCAAAATTCCCGACGTTGTTCCTGCATTGTTAGCATGAAGAAGGTTTTCATTAGACATTACTATTGTCTATATGTGTGTATCTAGCACGGGATCACGACATATCCCTCTAGGACAAAAGCCCCCTAGGACATTGGCCTCCGAACAGTCCTGCTTTAGGATCTTTTCCGTTTGGGGGCTAGCAGCGAATTTTAATGAAAATCGGTAGACTAATGTAGTTTTGGTCACCGATTTAAAAAATAGCTTTCTTTTTTTTGGAGAAATGAAAAACAAACATGTTAGAGCACTTTAAATAATTAATGTGTTTTTAACGAAAATATCATGACTTAACCTAACCAATCGTCAAGGGCATTCAAGTGACCTAACCGGGCATTCAAGTGACCTAATCGGGCATTCAAGTGACCTAACCGGGCATTCAAGTGACCTAACCGGGCATTCAAACAAACTTTAGCTGCCTTCACCTTGTTAGAGTCTGGGTCGTGGCTGTGTTCAGTCACAGAAAGAAGTTCCTTCACCTCCAAATCTGTATGAGCATAACCTTTGCAAGAAAATGCTTTCCTCTGAGAACATTCCCAGCCAGCGTATTCGTGTACTGTTGGAACTCTTCTTGGGGTATAAGTAGCATTCTGCACACAGTTTGGAACCTCCTTTATTGTTCTTGATGATCTCCATGGTGGTTGAAGAGAGACTGATTTTCCAAGTCACTCAGAGAATATAACCAATGGTTAACTGACAGACGTGTAGATTCAAACTAACAGCCCATAACCTTAACACCACGGTGGTTGAAGTGGAACTAATGCTTCAGATTAGATGTGACACCTGACTTGCCCTACCCAGCAATTTGTCCAGGGGGCTTTTGCCTAGGGGGCTTTTGTCCGGACCCGATCCAATGTACCCAAGAAATCAAAAGTAAAGTGAAAAAGAAATCCTAAGTTTAGTTTAAAGAGCGTAAAGACAGTATTGCTAATAATATAATTTTTGTAAAGTGGACCATCTGTATATAGTAGAGGTATATATTAAACTGCCTTCGCATTCTGAAGTGACTTTTGGATAAAAACAACAAAAAGTAAAGCAATAGACGCCATTTTTTATTATTACCGTCCAGCGGCCCCAGAGGACAGTGGAAATAACTCTTGAAACGTTATACGTTGCAGCTAAAGGCTAGAATAGACTTTCGCTGTAATTTTACTCAAAGGACGATATTTTTCGGTGGACGGAAATTATTCAAATAAAACAAAAATAGTTATGAAATAAACGACATTGAAATTCATGATTTTAACGGCTGGATCCTATCTACTTTTCAGATAGCTGGTGAGGGAAGCTATATTTTGGGGCCTCTTTGCGAGTAACCCGGTGCCCACGTTGGGCTTTCCATCATGAAAAAGAAAAAACTATAGTATTTGTCATTTATCATTACTTATTCGAACTATAGTGGATGTAATTTCCCAGAAGATTTCCTTGTTCCATGCACGGTCTGTATTTAACATATAAGTTTCTCAGGGGACCATTCTGAGTTTGTGTATATATATATATATATAATATATATATATATATATATATATATATTATATGAATCTGCACGATTTTTAATGATGAAAATTACCAACTCTTGAATAGAACGTGTGGGCACTAGCGTTATATAGTGGGTAGTGCCTTCACCTTTTACTCAAAAGGTAATGGGCTCAAACCCTGGTGGGCATGATTTTTTCATATATATATATATATATATATATATATATATATATATATATATGTATATATATCATATACTTAGGTGGTGTAGCGGTTAGCATCGCTGACTACAAATCCACCGACCCCAGGTTCAATTCTTGGTGTTGGCAGGCGGCGCTCAGCTAACCCAACTGTTCAACTTTCCTTACAGAAAAAAAAATATTGGTTGGTAGGTAAATAGGTACCTTGAGTAGCCCAGTGGTTTGAACGCTGGGTTGCTGGTCGGGAGGTCGTGATTCGGATTCCACGTTAAGCTGTAGGCCTAAGGTAGGGCAACAAACTTGACTTTCATTAGAATGAACAATTGAGGCCGAAGGAAAATCAAAGTTACCAAGATTTTATATATATATATATATACACAGGGCGTCCCAAAAAAATGTATACACACTTTAACAGCTGATAGCTCAATTGATGTTTCTTTCTTTCCAAGTTAAACCCATTAGAATTAATAATGGCAGTCAGACTAAGCTTTAAACAAAGGAAATTCATTCTAAAATGCTACTGGAAGTGTGAAAACGCAGTTGAAGTGCAAAGACAGTTTAGGAGGGAGTTTCAAACAGATCCACCAACGCGACTTACCATCACTCAAATTAGAGATAAGTTTGAAGCCGATGGAACTGTTCAGAATGTCCACAAGAAGCGTTCCGGAAGACCACGGACATCGACAAGCCCACAAAGCAAGAAAGAGTACTGGAAACGTATCACCAAAGTCCAAGAAAATCTGTGCGGCAAGCGAGTCGTGAGGTAGGAATTTCAGAATCGTCTGTCCAACGCATTTTGAAGCGCTGTCAATGGAAAAGTTACATTCCAAGATTAGTCCATGCTATTAATGAAGATGATCCGGACCGAAGAGTGGAGTATTGTGAGTGGTACTTGGCACGATGTGGATGTGGATTGGACGAAGGGGTTTCGTAGAATACCCTCCGCGTTCACCAGACCTCACACCACTAGACTTTTTTTATGGGGATACTTAAAAGACAAAGTCTACGCTATAAAACCTGCAACAGTCGCTGAATTGAGAGCAGCCATTGAACGAGAATGCACACAAATACCAAACGAAATGTTTCGTGATGTTTGCGATTCCATTGCTTCGCGTTATCAGCAGTGCCTGGACCAGAACGGACGTCAGTTTGAAAACAGGCGTTGACAAAACAATTAAATAATGTCTGTAGATTCTATTACATTTTGAAAATGAAATGTATTTTAATAAAAACTGCCTTTATAATTATTTAAAGTGTGTATACATTTTTTTGGGACGCCATATATATATATATATATATATATATATATATATATATATTATGTGTGTGTGTGTGTGTGTATATCGGGGGGATTTATCCCTGGAAAAGCTTGGGATTTCCAGAGTGAAAGTTGTCGGTTACCAGCGTTATATTATAGAACCTTTTTTAATACGTGGCGTGTTTGAACTTGTTTTGAAAGTGCGTGTTTGAAATTATAAATAGAAAAGGTTTATTTAAAAAAGACGCGAATATTTCATTTTCAAAGGAAAATTCCATTGAGTGGCATTCACGGTTCTCTTATTTAACACAAATATATTTACGACCTTTTATCTTTTAAAAATAGGATGTCCAGAACGCAGAAATGCGAGGGACATTCACCCCAATTCGCGAACAATTATGCAGCAGAAAATACGAGAAAAATGAAAACGTGGGATGACAAAGCACTTTCATGTTTATTTCTCAATCCACGAAACTGCATAATAATTGTACGAACCATTATTATGGTTTCGTAACAAATGTAGAGGTTCAACGCAATCATGGTATGGCACCTATGGGTGGTTATAATAGAATAATTGCTGGATGCAAACAAGTTCGACACAAAGTAGTTCTCTCTCTCTCTTTATATATATATATATATATATATATATATATATATATATATATATATAATATATATATATACATGTGTGTGTTTAGAGAATTTGTGTTTTAAAGTTATAATTACTGTTAAAATTATATTTAACTTTTTTGAGATTCCATAATAGATTTCGGATTAATTTCAGGAAAAAAAAAATAGAGTAAATTGTTATCAGCATTTTAGACCCCCCCCCCCCCCCAAAGAAAGAGTTAAAATACTTGTTTTTCAGATTATTATTATTATTATTATTATTATTATTATTATTATCATTATTATGAAGGAATCCCATACAACAATAGGCTTTTGACTAGCGACACACACACACACACACCAGAAAAAAGTGAGGAAACATCAGACTTATTTCAGACCAGACACCGTAATATATATATACATACTGTATAATGTATATATGATCCAAATTGTGAGCTGTGAACGGTGATGGAACGAATCTTTAAGAGAAGAATTCGAACCTTTTAGCAAAAATGTTCCTCAAACTGGAGTTTAAAAATAGAACCGAATACTTTTTTTAACCTCCTTTTCCTTCTATTTTTTACCTATTTTTTTCCTTTCCCCCTGACAGTGTGTATGTATATTTCTTTCTTTCTTTAAAGTTGGTGTAAAAGGGGTTTTGGGGGTGAGTGGGTTGTTTGGTGTTGGTTTTGAATATTTTAGAATTCTTCGGAGAGAGAGTTACAAGGAGTTACAAGGAGTTACAAGGAAAAGAAGTACCTCAAAAGGCCTTGCGGCCCATACCGAGGAGGTAGGTACCATACCGAGAGAGAGAAGAGAGGAGAGAGAGAGAGAGAGAGAGAGAGGAGAGAGAGAGAGAGAGAGAGAGAGAATGTACTTCTTCAGATACGTTTTCAGCTTTGTTTTCATTTGAAATAAAAGCAAACAATTGTAAAGGAGAACTTTTAATTCGGAGTCTATGGCACTGTGGCACTTTTGCACTGTGCACTTTCGTCCAGTGGATAAAGATGTCTAAAAAATGACGCTTCTTTTGTTCACATTAAAGAGAAAATTGCTTTATTTTATCTTCTCTCTCTCTCTCTCTCTCTCTCTGTATATATATATATATATATAATTATATATAATATATATATAATATATATATATATATATATGTGTGTGTGTGTGTGTGTGTGTGTGTGTTTGCAGTAAATTATGCAATTTTTTACACTTGTTACTTCCAATCAATCTCTTTCACATCCACCTCGCTTCAATAATTCCTTGTATATAGAACTTTCTGCCTCATCTCTGTTAATATATATATATATATATTATATATATATATATATATATATATATATATATATATATATATATATATATATATATATATATATATATATATATATATATGTGAAAAATGAAAATTAAAATGAAAAGGTTTATTGGCAGACTATAGTCCATATGACAAATATTATACAATGACAGTTCATATACTAAGGATAGAAATATATACAATTGATTAGAAATAATACTGTAATGTCGAAGTTAAGTGGAGCTACAGACAGACATTTTCGCACCAAGAAGTCCATAGCTTAGAGCAGGGATTCCCAAAGTGGTCTGTACAGACCCCCAGGGGTCTGTAGGAAGCTTCCAGGGGGTCTCTAAGCTTTTGGAAAAATAGTAACATTAACTATATTAAAATAAATTTCCATTTCACACTAGACATTCGGTAAGTGTTTATTAAACTGGTTTAATGAGCGTAGAATGTTTAATTTTACATTAATTTAAAAGCTATCTATGTTTATGAAATATACTATAGTTTGTAACTGAATTCATTATTTTTTTTGTGGGGAGTCTATGTCCGTACGGAATTAATATTTAGGGGTCCTTGGTAGTAAAAGTTTGGGAACCCCTGGCTTAGAGGATAAATGGCAGGACTCATGGATAGCTTGGATGATCGGGTTGGTTGATTTGATCGGCTTGGTTGATTTTTTAATTCTTTGTGTTAGACTGCATTGAGCACGTCTTATTACCTCCGGGATGCTCGGGACATTGCGGGTAGCAAACATTTGCGAAGCTGAGCATCTCGGGGGTAATTTATGTAAGAGTCTAAAAGACCTGTTGTACAGCAAATTTAGGGTTGTGCCAGAACCTTTTTTATAATTCACCCAGAGTTGCTGTCCGTATATATTACTGCAGAAAGTACGAAAGAGAGTGTCTTTAGCTTCACTTGTACAGAATCGAAAGTTCCTTATGGTCATATTCGCTTTAGCACACAGGCTTCGAGATTGTTTTCTTATATCCGAGTCATCACTCAAGGAGCTGGTAATAGTTTGACCCAAATACTTAAACTCTTGTTTATCTCAACATCCTCAATTTTCTCACCATTCATTTTAAACCTAATATCAGCTGGCTGATTACAGCTTTTAGGATGAAATTGCATAACCTTAGTTTTTGTAACATTAAAAAGAATATCATGTTTCTGCGAATACTCTTCGCAGACTTTTAGTAGCCGATCCAGACCTTTAACAGAGGAACTTATTAACACCATATCATCGGCATAAACTAAGTTATTTATCCTTGTGTTAGCTATACAACATCCCACTGTTGCCTCATTAAGTGAAGCAATTACTCCGTCAATATACACGTTAAACAGCACAGGGGAGAGCAAGGAGCCTTGTCTCACCCCGCAAGAGGAGCCAAAACACTCGGATAGTACATTGCCCCACCTAACAGTGAAAGATTGGTGGGAATACCAAAATTTGAATAAATTTAATATGTACATGGGAACCTTCCTGTCTTCTAGTTTCTTAAATAAAATATTGTGGTTCACCCTATCATATGCCTTACTTATATCTAGGAAACGGCTATAAATAGTTGAATTACTGTCAATGTATTTAGATATTGTTTCTTTAAGTACGTAGATACACAGGTCAGTTGAGTGGGACCTTTTAAAGCCAAACTGATTAGATGTCCATAGGAAATCATTTAATCGGAGTAACAAGAGTTTTTCTAGTAGTTTCGAGAAGCAGGAAGCGACAGCAATAGGCCTGTAAGTATTGCTGGACAGAATGTCTCCGTACTTATTTTTGACCAGGGGCAAGATATATACCCTCATGAACTCTGCAGGGATATAGCTATGAGCAAGCATAGCTGACAGGAGCAATGATATATGCAGACATACTACGTCACTTGCATATTTTTAGTGCTCATTCGATAAGTCATCTACCCCTGACGCAGAACCAGTCTTTAACTCTTTAATTAACCTCTTTACTTCAGAAAATGATATCAAAGTATTTTCCCTTGTCCCTCCCACAATCGTTTCGCTGCAATCTATCTTAAGATTATCCCTACTCACACTATTAAGAATGTTAGAATAGTAGTTTTTCCACAGCTTTGCAATTTCATCCTCCCCCGACACCCCATCGATTGTCGGTGGGAGGACAGTTTTGACACCCGTTTGATTCTTAACAAATTTCCAAAAAATTTTATTATCGTTATTTATGCGAGCTTCACAGGCTTTTGATGCTCGAATAGACTCTTCTTCTTGTTTACATCGCCTTATGGCCGCCTTATACTGACCCCTACTTCTACACATATTCATGTATATTGGTCCTAATCTGGGTCTACCATGAAAGCACCACAAATCATAGCCGTCTTTCGATTCCCTCTTCAGGGGGGCAATAAAATTATTGCATCCAGGAATAATCTTAGTATGATAGTTGTAAGATTTAATCAGGGGGCTTCCTGCTTCTCTTAACAGGGATATTATCTTACTATAATACCTATCTATGAGTTTACAGTGAGAATCATTTAAACAAGGATTATTACAGGCAAGATGCAAAATTTCTAAATTATTAAAAAGGTGACTTGTTCTGTTTTTGTATTCTATTCTCTGCTGCAGTGATGTAGGTCTCGAGACCCAATTTGCAGATCTCGATCTCGGTCTCCGCTATTTAGATCTCGATCTCGGTCTCGACAGACGCGGTCTCGGTTTTTCTCACCGAGACCTTTTGAGACCTTTCGAGACCGTAATGAAAAATACATGTTATTGGCACACTCATGATGGTGGCTTGGTTGAACAGACACAATTCAGAATGTTTATGAAAGTTTGTAAAAGTAAGGGACTCTAGGTATTCACTAATCAGTCACCCTGTTTTGAGTTGCCACGTTTGTCTTGCGTGAGGGTGTGGGTCTGGATTTTTTTAGGTTAGAGCTACAAAAAAAAATTAAATTTGCCCCCCCCCACACCCCCGTCAGATTAATTTTATTGAAAATGGAAACACTAAATAGAGAATTATAATATATATATTAATATATATATATATATATATATATATATATATACAGGGTGGGCCGAAAGTCTGGATCCATAGGAAAATATTTATTTTAATACATAAATTACAACAAATGGTAAATACTTAAAATGAATATCAACTTTAACTCGTAAATGCGTATCCGTGATACTGTACAGTAGTTCGTACTCCAGTATAAATACTCAAATACTTTTTTTATTTCAGCCCAGAAATGGCTTCGAATCTAACAACAGAAGACCGGGTAGAACTTGTGCTCATGTACGCAAGACAGGGCGCTACACACAGAGAAGTTGCTACCGAATTCAATAGAAATCATCCTGATAAGCATCCAGTAACACATGCGACTGTTGGCAAGTTGTTTAAACGTTTCAAAGAAACAGGAAGTGTACATGATCGACGGCGTTCTGGTCGTCCAAAAACTGCAACTGATGAAAATACCTCTGCAATGGTATGTGAAACTTTAACGAATAGTCCAGTAAAGTCAACAAGAAGCTTATCAAATGAAACACGTATCTCGAGAACGTCAATTCGAAGAATTATTAAAAATCATAAATTCCATCCCTAAGTGTCTCGATGTCAGAGGCCGCCAATTTGAGCATTTGTTATAATTTGTTATTTATACTGGAGTACGAACTACTGTACAGTATCACGGATACGCATTTACGAGTTAAAGTTGATATTCATTTTAAGTATTTACCATTTGTTGTAATTTATGTATTAAAATAAATATTTTCCTATGGATCCAGACTTTCGGCCCACCCGAGTCACGACGGAATGTCATAACTACACGCGTCTGTGAATCGCGCGTGTAGCTCGCATTAGTTCATTACGATTGTCCTTTATGAGGGCTGCAGCATCCAAAATGCGACGGAGCAATGCAGCTCGTGTTTCCACTTTTCTCTGGTACACCAACTCTTTTATGCGCCCCGACAGATAAAAATCTAGAGGGGTTAGGTCGGGAGACCTGGGTTGCCAATTTTGTGCACCACCACGACCGATCCATCGACCACGGAAGCGATCATCGAGATGCGTTCTCACTGCGCGGCTAAAATGGGGAGGCGCTCCGTCTTGTTGGAAGTACATACGCAATCGTGTTGCCAAAGGTACATCTTCTAAAAGTGGCGGTTCGTCTTGCAGAAATCGTAGATAAATGTCACCTGTAAGACCACCTTTGAAGATAAACGGACCAATAAGCTGACCGTAGAGACTACCACACCACACATTGACACTGAACCGATGTTGAAAATTACTTTCCACAATGGCATGAGGTTTCATTTCTGTAAATTGCGAGTGTTGTTGATACCGTCGCGGGTAAATTGAGCCTCATCACAGAACAAGACGTATCGATGCAATTGTCGATCGGCATTGAGCTAATTACAAAATTCCAGCCGTTGGGCACGATCATCAGGTTGGAAGTGCTGAACGCGCTGTACGTGGTATGGATACATGCCTTCTTCGTGTAACGTTCTACATACACTCGTTTGAGGAACTCTAAGACGCGTGGAAATCCTTCTCGTACTAGCATGAGGCTTCCGCTGTACCATCTGAATAATGTTTTCTTGTTCAACCACATCTTGTACCGGACGCTTAGATAAAACAGTAACGCTAGGAAATGAACTACTCTCTCGCAATCTCCGGAAAACGTTGCTAAACACTCGTCGATCCGGAATTCTTCGATTTGGAAAACGTCGCTGGTATTCAGCGACAGCAGCCGTAGAATTTCCATCGCAAAATCCGTAAACATACATCGTATCGGCATATTCGGTATCTGAAAACGTAAATGGCATACTGAACGCACAAAATATCAACTGCACGCTGTGAAACACAACACTCTACTGCGTAGTTAGTTCAGTTCGGTAAGTAACTGTCAGTTCAGTTCAAGGTCACTTATGCGCATGCTTGAAATTCAAACATCCATCGCTCCATAACCGTTAAGAATCAGACCTATGTTCATATGAAGTTTTTGACTGGGAATGACCTCAGCTATAAGCTCCCGAAGTTATGACATTTCGTCGTGAATCACTCTGTGTGTGTGTGTAATATATATATAATATATATATATATATATATATATATATATATATATATATATATATATATATATATATGTAATATATATATATATATGGGAAGAATTTCACAATTAAACACTTGAAATAAATGAATGATGCAAACCCACAAGGAAAAAGAAAAATGATTCCAAGGCCTCTCGTGTATTCTCTGACGAGGTGTATTTCTGAATACACGAAAGGCCTTGGAATCATTTTTTTTTTCTTGTGGGTATATATATATATATATATATATATATATATATATATATAGAAAGAGAGAGAGAGAGAGAGAGAAATTTAAAGGAGTTAGCAGAAATATTTACTGATGAGTTGATAATTTGGTGCAATGACCTGCATTTGAAGCTAATGTGGGATGAGGCGCCTCGCATCCTTTTCAATCTTCTGTTTGCCGCAGTTTCAGGCATGAAACGCTGTGAGTGGTAATACTTAATGGATTGGAAAGTGACTCCATTCCTACCTTCTCATCGACACCTTTCTGAAAGATCTACTCCCTCATAAAGCCGATTTTATTACCGATTATAGCCATAATTTGAAGTTTATTCCTCTCTAACACTCTAATTTCAGAGGGAAGAGCATTTGCTGTGGTCAGTAGCATGCATGCAAAAATGTGGACAGGGTGAGGAGAAAAAGGGAAAAAAGCAAAATTTTAATCTCTTAAAGAGGGGTGGGGGATGGTAAAGGGAAGGGCGATGAGATAAAGGGGTGGGGTGCTTCTCCCCCCAAAAATAGAAAATTGAATATAGAGTAACAACCTAACCCAACGTAAACTTGAAAAAAAAAGTTGTATATATATATATATGTGTGTGTGGTGTCATACTGTGATCTTTAGCGGCCACCTTTCAATCCTGTGTCTTAGACATAACAGTGATATTACACCAATGGGAGTCAAATCCAGACCTCAATCTTTACAGTACAATAATCCGTTTTTTCATAATCTAATCTAATTTTTCACACTACCCCAGGGCAGACACCATTGAACTCTGTCTTAGGCATAACAGTGATATTATATCAGCGGAAATCTAACCATTGACTTCAATATTCATAGTATAATAATTCGTTTTTGGATAACCAGATCTTATTTATTTTTCATGCTACCCCAAAAATAATCAAGTCTAGCCTTATCGGGAGTCAAACCCCCTACCTCAATTTTTACATCAGTGTGGTAGTTAAAATGTTTTAATCATCACTATAAATATACATTTTCATTTTTTATTTATTTTCCTTATCTTTTTTTTCCTTCGCGCGATAACGCTCACAAAACAACCTTGTTAGCCAACAATCTTATTAAGGTGCATACATAGACATATTTTAAAAATATGTGAAGGAGTAAACAGAAACACATCTGCAAACAATATTTATTAACATGTCAGGAGATTATTTTCTGTTTTAATAAACTTACAAATAATGGTGGAAATAGTTAATATAAACATTTCTTTTTAGAAATAATAATACAGCACATGTACATATAGTATTTATTAACATGTCAAGAGATTTTTTTATGCACCTCAGTGGTGAAGTGGTTAGCGTCGCTGACTGAGAATCCATCGGCCCCGGGATCTAAACCCGTTGAGGGCAGGCGGCGTGCGGCAAAACCCAGCTGTTCATCCTTCCACACAATAAAAAAAATTTGGTTGGTAGATAAATGGGTACCCTGGGTAGCTTAGTGGTTAAGACCCTGGGCTGCTGGTGTGGCGTGGTTCGGATTCCACGTTAAAGTGTAGGTCTAAGGTGGAGTGAGAAGCTTGACCTTCATCAGAATGAGCAATTCGGGCGGAAGCAAAACCCAGGTTAACCAAGTCTAGGAAACTTACAAATAACGGCTGAAATAGTTAATATGATATATACACAATTCTTTTTAGAAATAATAGTACATCATATATACATAAAATATTTATTAACATGACAAGATATTATTTTTTATTAGTATAGTAAACACAAATGATGGTGGAAATAGTTACATTCTCATTGCTTTGTATAATACAAGCAATTTTTTTTTAGAAATAATGCTCGGTTTAATGTATAAGGCTTTCTACACTCGATATACAGAGCTTTAAGATCATTTAAAATTATTTTTGTTCCTACTTTACACTTGCATCTATCATTTTCGTAATTCTTAATCTTTGAGCAGATAAATTAAAAACATGCTCGAATACACTGTCAGATATTACAGTATTATCATGAAATCTTACTGTATATACATTACGCTCTAAAGGAGTGTTTATTATCTTTTCACCGGTTTTATTCAATTGAAGACTGTTCAGAGTTTATATCAATGTATAATGAAGTCCTCTAAATCGTGGCGACACTTTGAGCGTATAATAAAGATACAGCTCCGCTGAATGGTGATGAAGGTGAGGAATGGTTTGTAACGCTCTAGACCAGCGTCCCAAAGCGACTGGTACTTGTCGTGGGAAGTGTCTTCTAAATATTCTCTAAGCTCCAAGCCTTTCTCAATTTGTTCGTCTCTACGCTTTATAAAATCACCAGGTAATACTGTATCTGGATGCTGGACTAAGTTATCAAAATAACGCGTATCATCAACGCGCGCAATTAATAAAGGATTCAAGTTGAAGCAGGCGGCTATTTCAAATAGTCTATCGGGAATGAAACGGTAAAGCGTGGGCACTAGTCCGTTATTAACATTGTTTTAACTGAAGGTTTTTAGATTAGTTTTCAACATCAATCGTGTTTCAATGTACGGTTGACGTCTATCACGGCTTACAGTTAACATGCAAGTAATACAGTATAAGGGGGTTTGACTGATCGTTACTCTTGTTGCTGTCACGTTAGCTGGTATTTTATAATTCTCATTCGCCTACTTCTAAACCAACATAAAGATTTTAGTCATCTCGTCAACACTCCAATAAATAACATTGTTTGGCGGAGGCCGTACGTTTATAATCTGTTTCGAGCACATAATTAATTGCACCTCTGCTACGTTTAAACACTCACTGATTTGGAAAAAGTCACGGTGTAGTGAGTGTTAAGGTTACTGTTTAGCGGTAGCTCCATCTTTCATTGTTACTGTAAGCGCAGGTGTTTCTTGGTAGTACTGATGCTGCGAGGAAGCTTTTGAATAGAACATCACAACAGTCCAAGCTGAGGTGCTGTTGTGAGGGGGACTGCTCACTTCAGCTCGTGACACAAACCTGGTGGTGAGTCATGTGTCTTAGGATCGGGGCGCCGCCTGCGGACTATGTGACTCAGGATATGCAAGTAAGTAAGGATAAGATAAGTAAGGATATGCATCAACATGAACACATAATTTCGGGTGGAGGAAAAGTATATATACAAAATTACTTAACACGTTAAGTGGTTCAAAAGTAATTCACTTAACAATGAGGAGCTCTATTCGAGAAATAGGCGTGTCCATCCTGTCCTACTTTGACAAAAGGTACTTATCACCAAGTTCTATAAAAAAGGTACACAATCCTTTAGCTCTGACCTCACTAGACACTTCACTGTGGTAAACGTTGATGTGGTGGTAAGAATATTTTAAATTACCCATAACACTGGGGAACAAATTTCAATTTTTGTCTATTGAATTAGATTTGACAGTTAGTTCTAGGTAATTTGGGTGCGCTGAGCACGAATTTTTACTCGGTTTTGCTCTATCAGGTCCTGATTTTGCTCAACACCCCTCCTCTTTCGTCGTATTCATAAAAAGGTTTTTTTCTCAATACTCGCTGTTTTTTGCAGTTACACATTATGCAACTAGGTTTTTATCTAGGTATTTGTACCTATTGTTATGGTATTGTTGTATTATGTATATTTTTATATGTAACACCCTAAAAATATTTTAATTTTGTCATTTTTAACCCATTTTAATATTAGTAAATTAAGCTAAAAATATCATAGAATTCTAAAATTTTCTCGAGCGTTCCTGTTCTCTGTAGAGTATTCTAGAGGGACAACTAAAATATATAAAAGCGACTCGTTTCCAGAGTTAATCAGTCAATTCAATCAGTCAGTCAGTCAGTCAGTCAGTCAGTCAGTCAGTCAGTCAGTTGAGTTAGTTAATTAAGTTTGGGCATTAACATAATTTTGAATTGGCATGATTTAGTGAGTAATTTGTCATCGTGATTTAATATAGTTGATTTAATTAGACGTAATTTATATTGTACCTACTCATCCGTGTTTCTAGTTTAATTTCATAGATTGTAAGTACCTATTTCATAATAAGTACCTATTTAAACTAATTTTTGTGTTTATATTTCAGATTTTCTTAAATTTATATGAATTAAGGGCTTTAAATACCTTTACAAATTGGCAGAACAATCAAGCAATATGTCATCAAGCACTAGAAAGTTCAAATGCAAAAAACAACCCTGATTCCTTCTGTTATATATGTGGAAATTTTACACTTCCACATCAACGAGCAAATATAACTGACTTCGTAAAAAGAGCTTACTTAGCTTATTTTGGCATAAAACTGGGGGACCAAGATAAATCGGGGCTCCACATAAAGCCTGCACTATATGCATTGAAAGACTGCGACATTGGACGAAGGGTTCGGATTCAAAAATACCTTTTGGAGTTCCGATGGTAAGTTTATGATTTCATAAAACTACGTAATTAATCACTAGTATACTGTAACTTACCTAAATGTAATTGTAACTAGGTACATAAACAAAAATTTACAGAAAATGTTTATAAGAATCTCAAATATTGCATAAGGTTGAAACACATAGAAATGTTAAATGTTTGGGTGATAACTTTTGATAAAATTCATAAAAACAAGTCTCTCGTCGCTTTGTTAACGCTTTACAATTTTTTTTCCATATCAGGTGTGGCGAGAGCCTACTAACCACGAGACCGATTGCTACCTTTGCTTTGTCAAGACTTCGGGCTTCACTAAGAAAAATAAACATTGTATCGAGTACCCAAATTTCGACACCGCGATACGACCTGTGCTACATTCAAATGAGATCCCCATTCCAAAATTTAAGGGTCTGCCAACTCAAGAATTAGTTGAAGATGTTCCTGAAAATATGTTATGCACTTTGAGGAGTCAGACACCGATTTGACCCCAGCGTATTTGAAAGTCAAAACGATCCGCAAAAGTTTAACCAGGCCGAGTTGAATGATCTTGTAAGGGATCTAAATTTGCCAAAAAAGGCTGCGGAAATTTTAGCTTCAAGACTTAAAGAGAAAACTTGCTTACTTCAAACACATACATTTCATTTTACAGAAAAAGAGAAGAAGAACTTGTTAAATATTTTAGAACAGAGGATAGTTTAGTATATTGCTGCGACATAGTTGGTTTGTTAAAGAAGATGGGGTTGAGTCTTACGATGCAAATGATTGGCGCTTGTTTTTAGACAGTTCGAAAAGAAGTCTTAAGTGTGTGTTGTTGCATAATGGCAATCTATACGGCTCGATACCGATTGGGCACTCAACAAAATTAAAAGAAAAGTATGAACATATAGAAAAGGTTTTAAATCTTATCAAATATAGGGAGCACGAGTGGATCATATGTGTTGACTTAAAAATGGTTAATTTTCTGCTAGGACAACAAGGAGGGTATACTAAATATCCCTGCTTCCTTTGCTTATGAGACAGCAGAGCCAAGGAAGAACATTATTTCAAACAATCTGGCCAGCACGAACATCACTTACTGTCGGAAAAAAACGTAATTAATCCACCTTTAGTGAGCAGAGATAAAATCATATTTCCTCCTCTGCATATAAAACTAGGCCTCATTAAACAATATGTAAAAGCTTTAGATACGAACGGCGAGTGTTTCAAATACATAACTTCAAAATTCCAAGTTTAAGTTATGAAAAAATCAAGGCGGGAATTTTCGACGGTCCACAAATAAGAACAATGATTAAAGACAGCAATTTTCCTAATGTCATGAATGAACGCGAAAAAAATGGCTGGTTCTCATTCGTGGACTTGATAGAAAACTTTTTAGGCAATTATAGGGCAGATAACTACGAAGAAATCGTAAAAAAACTTTAAGGGACTACAAAGAGTTAGGTTGCAATATGAGCATAAAAATACATTTTTTGAATAGCCATCTTGACCAATTTCCAAGTAATTTAGGTGATGTAAGTGACGAACAAGGGGAGAGATTCCACCAAGATATAAAAATTATGGAGGAACGGTACCAAGGCCGCTGGGATTCCCACATGATGGCTGATTACTGCTGGTGCTTGAAAAGAGACCTGCCATCAACAAGCAAATACGCTAGAAAGTCTTACAAAAGAAAATTTTTGCCACAGTGAAAGCTTCATATCTGTTTGTTTTTTTATTTTAAGTCATTTCTATCGTTATAATGTAATTTTACTGTAGTTTGAACTGCTTGTATTCATGAAACTTGAAAAAAAAATTTAACACATGACTTAATTTTTTAGTCCTAATTTGAAAAATCTGGAAAATGGCACATAGGCTGTCGACAAGAATCAGGACCTGATAGAGCCAAACCGAGTTGAAATTCGTATTCAACGCACCCAAATTACCTAGAATCAAGTGTCAGATATCATTCAATAAAATACGTGTTGCCCAGTGTAATCACTAACTTCATGTTTATTGCTGCGGGGTTGTAATTGGTGAGGTGTAATATGACGTAATAAGATTTTTTGTACCTTTCGTCAACGAGCTTCATAATTCAAGGTCTCTGTTTTTCTTTGTTAAGGGTCGACTCTTTCCCTTCACCATGACTATATTCTTTAACACAGCTCAAATTCGATACATTCTCCAAGACGTCTTTAGTATTATGAATTCCTGTGATACTCTCGTTAGAATAGACATAAAGAACTTGAGCATCCTGATCGTCATCCTTGTATGAATTATATAAGGTTGGTTTAAAATCTTCAAAAGACGCGTGAAAGAACGACCAATGAGTGTTCGCCACAGCTTCAGATTTTACAGAGTACCAGTTTACAAAGGTATTGCAAGCAATATCAGAGGCTACCATCGTTGTTACAAAGATAAATTCTGGAGAGGAGTATAAGTACACACATTTAATTGTAGAAATACTTCATTCAGCAGCGGAGTATGTGTCCACGACAGCGATGTTTGCGAACGACTAGCGAGAGTAAACACAGTGAATGATAATAACACCGGTTTGTGGGCGAAGCCAATACAGCATAACCAGACAGGAAATCCAAATGAAGCACAACTATTCGTGCACTCATCCATACAGTGAGCGGAGTCTATACATCAGGTTACACGTGGATTTTACACCACACACACACACACACACACACACACACACACACACACACATTCAAAGTTTAAAAGAAAATGATACGCCATCTAAAACGCAAAATATTTTATTTAAAGTACACGAGTTAAATAAAATATAAAATAAATTCTTACAAGTAAATAAGCACTCAATAATAATAATAATAATAATAATAATGATATAAACGCATTAAAATTTAAAAATAATAATTTATGAAATAAATAAACAGGGATAATTATAAAAAGGATATCAATAAATTAAGTAAAAATATGTACTCCGATGAATTACTCCTACGGAAACCAAAGTGGACAGTATCATACGTCCCAGGTAATTGATAACGCTTCCTCTATGTGTTACGACACACCTTCGTTCCTCTGAATTCCTTCAGGCCCAATAGTTTCTCAGCGCGAAAGTTATGCTTTCCCACAACCAGATGAGAAGGCAACCCATCATCACTATCTTCAGGGTCTTCCAGGCACACCAGGTTTTTGAGTAATGTGAAGTTGATGATTTGATGGTTTGTTGGGTTTAAAGTGATACCCGTCCCCTTTACGATGTACTTGAATTCATCAACGATCCTCACACGTATTCCGTAAGTTTTTAGCCCGGTTGAAACAAATGAGTCCGCGTATGTATTGTCCCCATATTCGTCCTTGATCTCGTCAGTGAGTTCACTGAGGAACTCACCTATAAGAGACATACATTCACCTTCCTTCCCTACAAACACCACACTATCAACCATGAGAATGCATTAGCCCCCAAAGCTTGATGCAACCGTAAGCCGTCGAAACACTAGCCACAGGGATGTTTTTGACGAGGGATGTGTCTGTACCCAACTCGGTTCTGTTGTGACGTATTATATACGTATTACCTATGTGTGCATTTTCAAGAACCACTTTGTTGTCAGCAGGGCCGGATTAACCATTAAGCAAAATAAGCCCGTGCTTAGGGCATCAAGGGAAGGGGGCACCACAGAAATTTTCCATTGTCGGATTTCTTATCACCACCTTTTACACAATTGTTGACAAACTTGAAACTGAGATGAGAAGAAGAGGAGAGATATACAAAGAAATAGCAGAGATATTTTCTTTTCTAAGTGATGTGCCACATAATGTCACCACTTCATCATCTACTGAAATTGAAAGGTATTCTCAGGGTTGTAAAAAGATGATTGATGCTTACCCAGAGGACTTGAACACTAATTTCTCTGCTGAGCTTCAGCAGTTTCACTCATATGTGTGCCATAAGTTCAGTGCAAAAAAAAATGTAAAAACAAGATTCAGTCATGCTGAACTTTATAAAATAATTGTAGAAGACAATATTGAGTGTGCCTTCCCAAATGTAGAAATTGCCTTTCGTATATTTTTAACATTAATGGTCACAAATTGCTCAGCTGAGCGTTCATTTTCTCAGTTGAAGTATATTAAAAATACCAACAGAACAACTATGCAACAAGGCAGGCTGGATGCCTTATCTCTACTAAGTATAGAAGCAGATGTGTTACGTAAGATTAGTTTTGAGGATCTGATCAAAGACTTTGCAATTAAAAAAAGTAGGAGAAAACTTTTCAAATATAAATGAAGTGGAAGTATACAAAAATAAACATTATTTTCCATCTTACTGTAAGTTTTGTTTCATTTCAAAAAATAAAATTTTATTTTATGGTTTATTTTTGTTTATATTTTGAATTACATATATATGGGGCACCAAAATCTTTTAAGTGCTTAGGGCCTCTAAAGGTCTTAATCCGGCCCTGGTTGTCAGCTTCGGCGTAATCCTATACTTCGTCAAAAATATGTGCTAAGTGTACGTTCCCCTTATCATCGTTCTGTACAAACTTCCCCAAAGACTGTTCAAACAATGCTTTGCACTAAAACGCCTGCCAGGGTTTAATGCAATATGCTCCTGTTCAAGTTGTATCCCCTTACACTCACGATAACGCTGAACATAAGACGTTTTTTCATCCTCGGTCCCGACACCTCTTGGATACCATGACGCTACAACTTCATCTTTCAGGAAGGTGTTGATATAAGAAGTGAAGAGGTTATCGAACTTCTAGAACCTCTACACTTCATAAATCTTTAATATTCTGTATCCGTGACGAACGGCTTGGTCCAACTCAGGACTTTCAAAAACGTCCCCGATCTTCCTCTGGTTGACAGTGTTACTACACTCCCCATTGTTCTCCTCTGTAAATTTCACGCACAGTGGAAACATAAGCTTATGATCTATAACAACGGGCAAGGTGGGCATTCTTAAATCACGAGGGGGAAGTACGTCAACGAATGATAGACCAAAATAGTTCTCATTTAAATTGTCTGAGAACTCTTCGATGGTTGGTAAGGCAGGTCCCACGAGTTTTTCAGGGGCACCTACGGGATATGGATTATTCTTCATAATGTAGGAGTATAACAAAGATAAATCAAAGTAGTGAATCTTTACATCCTCCGTAAGCGAGAAATATAGTTTGAATGGGTTTGTACGCCCTCCAAACAAACTGTTACCACACTTGAGAGAATTCACCACCATTGAACGTTTGGTAGCCTTTATTTCATCATGGTATTGCTCGTTGGTTTCCATCCACTCATCATACTCGTGTTTCCATAATATCTTGTAAGTGAACTGAAAACTTATAAGTTGATCGCGAGTACGGGTCCGGGTCAAATTATTGGCGGGTGATCTACCGTGGAAGTTACCTGTGATACCACAATCAGGATGTGGGTATCCGTGCCAGCGACATCCGTCGAAGGAGTACGTCGTTTTCTCTCCGATGCGGTGGTCCTCACGCAACCCATCTGCCCAAAAAGTACGACCGTTGATCTTGATTTCCACTTCTGTGTTGCGCGCGTAGTTTATGTGCACAACTGTCTGCTGTTGTAAGTGTGTGAGCCAGTAAAGGGCTTTATGACTGTGACTTCGCGGATTGTTTGGTGGCATAATAACAAGTGTTGTATGTCCTTTGGCATGACATTTTTTTCATACAGTGAAGCAAAAGGATGCACTCGTTGTTGCAGCCTGTAGCGGATTGCAATTGAATCGGGTAATGTACATACTTCTAAAAGTTTGAAAGGATACTCTAAGCACACGCACGACATTCACATAATATCGTTCACATTCAGCGCTATATTGTATGGCTTATCTTCACTGAAACTGTTGTAATAACTATCAAAGTCTGCTCGTTCACTAGCGCTCATACTATTTTAGTTAAAGTAATGTTAGTCCAATGTAGCTTAGAGTGTCGCGAGTGAGGAAAGTGTAATAGTCCAGTTGCACGGGGTGGGAACCCTGCATTGTTTGTTATAAAGCAAATCTTGACATATTTTGAAAGCTTATACCACCCCATTCAAGAATCCATTGGGTGTACACCTGACCCACGCTTGGCTTTTTCAATATGGCCTCCATTTTCCAAGATGGCCGGCGAAACTGAAAAAGCCCATATCCTGGTCAATACTTGATGGATTTTGATGATCTTTGTGTCATTTCTATGGGTTTTTAGGATGATGAGTCGATCTGGAGGGGTTGCAGATACTTTGGGAGTCGTTTTGATCCACATTCGTCAATACTCAAGGTCATCGGAGGTCTAACGCCCCCCGAAATAAGGAATATCCCATATCCCGGGCAGTCGTGGAGATATTTTGGTGATTTTACTGTCGTTTTTATGGTTTTGGGCGAGACTGAGTAGTTCTATAGGCACATGATAACAGTAGGATATCATTTTGCAACTCCATGGGTTAAGTCAAGGTTATTTGAGGTTAAAGTTTGGCTTTGAAATATGATAATGCCACAGTTGACATCACTGTATTTGCTTTATTTCAGTGACAATTTCTACAATCTAGCTAACTGATGAGCACTTAACATCTTTTCTGCAGATAAAACCAGATCATAATGCTTAAATGGCATAACCCACATTATATGGATATGGATATTCGGATATAAACCACAATTTATGCTGAAGTGCAGGGCACATGCATTCTATGGAAGGTTGCAAAGCTACAAGATATGACCTTGTAAGCAAAACAAAGCTCACACCTAGCTGGGGGATTGGCATTGACAACTTTGATGCAGTTATTCACATTAGGTAACCATTTATTGGGGGCAAATATCAAAAGACATGGTTGTGTCAGGATCGTCAGGATCATCAGTCTGCTCTTCGTTTGCGTTTTCGGTCAATGGATTGTTGCAATTCAAGCCGCTGCCACATGCACAGAACATTGAAGGGATTCCGCGTCCCATGCAGCCGCAGCGACTCCCCCTGCATGCTGATTGTGATTCACACCCACACCTGATTAGCTTCAGAACTTCATCTGGTGCTAAGCACACTCCTTCACCAACTGTTTTTGGGATGAGAACTCTGTTTGTTTCGTCTCTCTCCCACCCATAATGCACAGGATCAAGTGGTGGTGGGTCACACTTTGTGCATCGACCAGTTCGCCACAGTGTAATAGGCTCTGAGCACATTTTGATGGAAAGCTTCAGTTGTTGGTGGTAGAGAACATAGTTTGGGTGCAGCAGTTCCCGACTTCCCTGTCTTCTGAGCCCATACTCGCTGACGACACTCAGTAAGAGATGAGGATTTCTTATCCCCATAGCATGCAACAATGAACGCTGTTGCCTCTTTCTCGATATGGTCAAAGCATGCATCAAGGGACCCCAGCTTGTCTAGCTTCCGACCCTTCTTGGCTGTGGCAATGGCAGTGGCTTTGCCGCTGCCATGTATTGCTGCAACTGTGTCACAACCACTCAAAGCGTGTAATTTGAGGATTTGTGGGATGATGTCTTTGTGCTGGGTTACAGTTGCTCAGATGTCCACTGATTTTCTGCCACGCACTGGAGACTCCATAATCATGGGACAGCCTAGTTTCTTAAATTCATAGAAGTGAGTCAGCATGGCAGACACGTCTGTGTCATCACAAATGATGGAGATGGGGCATCAGAATCTTTCTCAGCTTGTGCGATAGCGTGTTGTGTTATTATCACGTCAGCCTCTTCATGAGATGATGAGAGCTCCAATGCTGCTCGACTCCTGCCTCGCACAATGGAAGTCGGTATGGTCTGCCATCCTGCAAGCACTAGCTCATGGTCTTGGGTTACAGTTGCGAGATACTCACTGTCAGCAAGGATTTGCTCACAGAGCAGCCTGTTTAGTTGCTCCTTGTTGTTCGCGGTGCACGTGAGAACAACGTCTCTTGTAGGCAATGGGGTGTTGAGGTCCAGCTTGTGAACTCTGCTGCTCTTGCTTCTCATTGCCCAAGTGCTTGATTTCGGAGAGAAATCATAGTAGCGATCAAAAGCTAGTACTACAGATGCATGAGAAAGATGTTTCGATAACCATACTTTGAAGGTTTGGATAAATGTAGCAACTGTGCCACTAGCAGGCCAGTCGACTGTCCACAAAACAGCTGACACATAAATGATAACAACTGTTGGTCGACCCCATGTTCGAGAGGATGTTTCCACTCCCAGGTTCTGCTTCAATGCGGAGCTGCAGTTCTCATTAAGCCATCTGGTTGGAACAGTGCGGGTGGGTATGCCGCAAGCTCTGTTGAGAATACATGGGTTAAGTCAAGTTCGCGTTCGCTCATCAGCAAACCGATGACGCGTGCATAAATCGCTTCTTGGTCCATAACCAAGTGGGCACCCACCTTGATATGTTTCGTTTTACTTCCAAAGGTGGTAACATGTTTGGAAATGGTGCCATAAAAGCCTTGTGGCCATGATGACTCGTACTGTGCCAGTTGCGTCTTTCCAATACTAACAGCTCTATCGGCATTGGTATCTGGAGATGCAAGCTGCCCTGTCTGAATATTGTATAAGTTGCCTCCAATGACCTTGAGTATTGACGAATGTGGGTCAAAACGACCCCCAAAGTATCTGCAACCCCTCCAGATCGACTCATCATCCTAAAACCCCTAGAAATGACACCAAGATCATCAAAATCCATCAAGTATTGACCAGGATATGGGATTTTTCAGTTTCGCCGGCCATATTGAAAAAGCCAAGCGTGGGTCAGGTGTACACCCAATGGATTCTTGTATGGGGTGGTATAAGCTTTCAAAATATGTAAAAATTTGATTCATAACAAACAATGCAGGGTTCCAGTAAAATCAGGGTCTGTGCTACCGGACTATAAGGGAAATACTCTTTTGAAACCTCGGTATCCATCCCATCACCTTGAGCAGCTTAGCTAAATTACAAGGCGTGAACAACAATGTTTCTTTGTATTGTACATTATCCTTATCTCCATTTGTATGAGCTTATTACTTCTCTTCAAGGGGTTACCTGTGAATGCTGTTGATGACTTATGTTCAAGCAGCTCCTTATAAAGAAACTATGTATCAAACTTCATGGCGTTATGCGCTAGAACATATTCAGTAATTTTTTGAACTGATCAACTAGCTTGACTACATAATCCACAAACAACTTCACGAGTGATTTTGTCATTGTCGTCTTAAAAATATTGGTACGTTTACCACACTTGCAGCACTCATCACATTCTATATTCGAACTCCCTTACAAAATTCGTGATGACGTCTACACTTACAACTTTTATCGTAATTAGCGTAAAGCGGTCTAATCTTCTATGTCTAATAGGAAGCCAGGTCGATCCTTCCAAACCTAAAATAAGCAAAGACTTTGTACAATCTGTCACACGACTCTTAAAAACATACCTTGTTCTACCTTGTTCGTTCAGAACACAACTATTCGTACTCTCATATTGCACTAAAAATTAAGTCACGATAACCATGCTAGCTTTTGCGCACGATCTATAACCGTTTCCAGCCAAATGTTACTGGCTACCATGTTAAGAACACCAATCATATGCGCTAGAATCACAACCATAAAGCCACAACCATCCCCTGTTTGTATGTCTTCTGTAAATTTGATAACTGTTAAAGTTTAAGGTGGAAGGTGTAACGACATGGCCCTCAACACGGAACACGTGGTTAATAGCGATCGTGAAATTCTCCAGATTGAATTTTTACCCACTTTGCATTCATTCCTCAACAAGTGAAAGCAGGGTTTTTTTTAAGGATTTTTTAGAACTGCACATTTTATAGGTCACAGATAGATGAAAAATACCTTATCCTGCACTATTCAGTATCCTACTCACTCATCAATGCTATTTACTCATCATTCCTACTCAATTACATACGTATTTTCAATAAAAAAAATTTGTGAACATAAATTTTCAACTTTTATTCTTTAGTTTATAAGTACTTTATGGGCTAACATTCCTTAAATTAAACTTTACAGCAAGTGGTAATATGTCTGTGAGATTCTTTTCATATGCACAGCGGCGACTATATGATATGTTATTGGTGGAATAATATGCTACATATCAACTTCGAAGAGCTGATTTAACTTTAATTTATGATAACTGCTCTATTTGTGATTTAGTAAAGCATACAAAATACATCTTTGAACTGCACAATTTGTTTAGAACTGCACGTTAAAAAAAAACCTGAGTGAAAGGATGTATTCACTATCTTCCGCAGCCAGGCACCTGTAGGGTATAACTACCAAAAACACGTCGCCATCCTCATCATTAGGTTCAAAACCAAATGTCAACCTCACCTGGGCCTCCCGCCTCTCATTGCGTTGAAGGACATATGCGACGATGCGACGAACTACATTGTGAAGACCTTGTTCGACGTTCGTAGCATCAGCATTAGCGATCCGTGGATTAACTGTAACGTTGTACCTATTCCTAAGCAGTACGGGGGTACTGAAGGATGAGTTGATGTTGTTGTTGCTTCTATGTGAGATGTAGATGGGTCGGAAGAAGATGAAGGTCTTTGGGGAGGATGTTGAAGGTTGAAGTGATGCATTTAAGTTCTCTGAAGTGTGTGGGTTTGGTGATAAAGGGTTGGTGTTAGTGGTGACATTGTACCGCAGAGCTTTACGACTCGAGTCTTGAACATTTTGATGGCATACCTGATGTGGAGGGTTTTTCAAAATCCACTAGTAACGGTCACTTAACTCCCGCAGAGGCGGTAGGCTCCTGGCTGGTTCCTTGAGTTCGTCTTCCTATATCCGAGACAGAGGGTTCCAGACCGGTCCCACGATCTTGTTCACATAACCGGATTTTTCCAGTTTGAACCTCCCCTCCTTGTTTAAAACCGCTTTTAAACGCCCTTGTATAAAACCGGTGGTTAACGCAGTTTTGAAAATGGCGTCTGACAGTGATGTGCGTCGTAAACAGAGAGCTGTTATCGAGTTCTTAACCGCAGAGAAGGAAACACTTGGAAATATTCACAAACGTCTACAAAACGTTTACGGAGATGCTGTTGTTGATCGAAGCACAGTTGGACGCTGGTCTAAATGTGTGAGATCATCGGAGAGAGGGAGAGCCAGCCTCGATGATGAGCCACGCAGCAGTCACCCAGCATCGGCTGTGACAGCTCATGTTGTGCAACGTGCTAACAGCATCATTTGATCAAATTGGCGCGTCACATTCAAGGAGCTATAACTGGAGCTAGGAATTAGTGAAAGAAGTGTGAATACGATAATTCAGCAACCAGGATACTCAAAAGTGTGTTCACGGTTTGTTCCTCGCGAATTGACTGAAGATCACAAAGCCCAAAGAAAAGGACTTGCTTCTGAGTCGTTGGTTCGATACGAGACAGAAGGGGATGACTTCCTTTCACGAATTGTGACTACGGATGAGACTTGGGTACAACACTTTGAACCTGAAACAAAACGCCAATCCATGGAGTGGCATCACGCACACTCCCGACGCAAGAAAAAGTTTAAAATGGCTCCCTCTGCACGAAAGGTTATGGCCACCATTTTCTTGGACATGAAAAGGGTGATTCTGGTGGACATTATGAAGAAAGGACAAACAATCAACTCAGAGGCATATATTACTACACTACAGAGACTCCAGAGACGTATAAAGCGAGTTCGACCAGAGAGAAAACTGGAAGACGTCCTTCTTTTGCACGATAACGCAGGACCACACAACAGTTTGTAAACAAGAGAGGCCATCACAAAAATGCACTTGATTGTATTACCCCACCCTCCATACAGCCCGGATCTGGCACCTTCAGACTTCCATTTGTTTGGGCCAATGAAGGATGCTATTCGTGGAAGAAAGTTTCAGAGTGACGATGAGGTTGTTGAGGAGGTTAAGAGGTGGCTCAGAGGTAGCTCGAGCGGAACCCAGCGGACTTTTACCAGGAAGGAATAAAGGCCCTTGTTTCGAGGTGGTGGAAAACCGTAGAAAAGGATGGAGACTATGTGGAAAAATAAAAACTTGTAAAAAAAGTATGTAACTACTTGTGTACAAAATTTCTGGAACTTACAAGGAAACTTGGAAAGAAAAAAAAAAAGGTGGGGCAAAATATATTGAGTGGCCCTCATATATACTGTATATGGAGGCATAAATATGTGATAAAATGTTAGAGATTTGTTTGAGTTAATTCTTTATGAGTCTAAAAACACGTTTCAGCGGTTGAGTGCATTAAACGTTATTAAATCTTGTAATCGCCTTATTTTTCAGTTTTAGATATATTTTTGTGAAATATATAATAACATATCTCAATTGATTTCATGTACACACACACACACACACACACACACACCACACACACACACAGGGTGTTCATAAAAGATCTGAACAATTTCAATCTTTATTAATGTGATAACCCAATAACATACAAAGAAACAAGTTTGTCCATGTGACTCCGCACAGCTAAAAGTCTTACATACATGTTTAATAAACATCAACATGTGCCCCATTGGTCGTCCGTACAACATCCAATCGATATTCAATTTCTCACCATTGCATCTCACTATTGCATCCCTGAACCTGATTCGTAGTTCATGGATGTTGACAACCTTGATCTTGTACACATCTCTAACAAATCCCCAGAGGAAGAAACTCAATGGCGTAATGTCCGATGATCGTGTCGGCCAAGGGATAGGTCCATCACGGCCAATCCAGCGACCCAGAAAATTTTCATTGAGGGCCTCACGCACAACCAGAGCCCAATGTGGAGGTGCTCCATCTTGCTGATAGATAATGTCCGGCTGCAATTCTTGTAGCTGTGGAAACACAAATTGCTCCAGCATGTTAAGATAGGAGATTGATGTCACGGTACCCTCAGCGAAAAAGAATGGCCCAGTCAGTCAGTCATATTATGAGACCCCATAGCGATTTTTCTGAACCACAAATTCTAACATTATGCCGGCTTACCATCCCTGAAACATGAAATGTAGCCTCATCTGAGAACATGACTTGTTTGAGGAATCCATTGTCAGTGTCCATTCGGTTCAGCATGTCCTCCGCAAATGATTTCCGTTTAGGCCTGTCATCTGGCAAAAAACCTTTATTAGTTGCTCTATCGCCTACACATGGTTCATGCTTTATATCTTGTTTAGTATGAAAAATATTAACGAATCAAATCGTTCAGATCTTTTATGAACACCCTGTATATATATATATATATATATATATATATATAATATATATATAATATATATATATATATATATATATATATACACACAGGGTGTCTCAGAAGTCTGGACTCATTGGGAAAATAGACATTGTAGTTTTAAAGTGAAACATATACATTTCTAATGTCAGTTTTACATATTTCTGGAAAGAAAATACCTTGATGGCTCAATATACCAATCAAGAGAGGGTGGAACTGGTATTGCTACATGTTTCCGGAAAAAGCCAGAGGGAGGCATGTTCATGAAATAACTGACATGCCTCCCTATGTAAAACTGACATTAGAAATGTGTTTGTTTCACTTTAAAAATATAATGTCTGTTTTTCCTATGAGTCCAGACCTCTGGGACACCCTCTGTGTGTGTGTATATATATATATATATTGGACCAGTCCCAGGTGAGTTCATATAATATGCACATATTATCTATAGCGTGATAAATGAGATTAGGTTTTATAGAAAAACGAATTATTGTACTATAAAGAATGAGGTCGGGGGTTCAACTCCAAAATGTGTAATATCACTGCTTTGTCTAAGACAGAGTTGAAAATTAAAATGAAAAGGTTTATTGGCAGACTATAGTCCATATGACAAACATTATTAATACAATAACAGTTCACATACTAAGGCTAGAAATACTGTATATACACACAATTGATTAGAAATAGTACAGTAATGTCAAGGTTAAGTGGAGCTACAGACAGACGTTTTCGTACCAAGAATTCCATAGCTCTAAGCAGTGGTCTCCAAACTTTTTTGATTACGCACCCTTTAATCAGCAAAAATAAATAACACGCACCCCTAATGAACATGAAGATATATATATATATCCTTTCATTATTTACTAGTAAGTTAATAGTATACAACAGAAATACGATAGGGTGAAGATATACTTACCAATATAATTTAATGAGAACAATGTGGCTGACTGTGCTTCATAATTTCTGAAAATCTTGGTTTGACACTTTGTGATACGGCGATTCGAAGGTCCGATTCCAAGTTCAGTTTATTTCGATTCTTGGTTTTAATACCTATCATAGCAGAAAAAGACACCGCACACAGATATGTAGATCCAAATGGAAGGAGCGCATCGTTCGCTGCGCTTACTAAATCTGGGTACTCATTTTTTAATCCAATCCACCAATTGTGCACAGTTTTCTGTTGAAATTCGGTTCGTAAACTTGTATCTTCCCTGATGTCAATCAACTGTTATTTTACAAAATAATGCGGCGATCTCGAATTGTGATATTTAGTTTGCTAAATTTTAATCGCAAGTAAGCGATATCGCGGATACTATCTCGAAAATTCCTAGGAATGACTGTGTGTTAGCGAGTATTTTCTTTCGCGGTCATCTTCTTGAAATTAAAAAACTTTCTATGAAAAAACAATGATAAATCAGAATCATCAAATTTTCTTCGCCGCGCAACCCCCAGATTGGCAGGCGCACCCCACTTTGGAGACCACTGGCTTAGAGGACAAACGGCAGGACTCATGAATAGTTTGGATAATCGGATTGGTTGATTTTTTAATTCTTTGCATTAGACTGTATTAAGCATGTCTTGTTATCTCCGGGAAGCTCAGGACATTGCGGGTAGCAAACATTTGCGAAGCTGAGCATCTCGGGGGTAATTTATGTAAGAGTCTAAAAGAACTGTTGTACAACAAACTTAGGGTTCTGCTAGAACCTTTTTTATAATTCACCCAGCGTTGCTGTACGTATATATTACTGCAGAAAGTGCGAAAGAGAGTGTCTTTAGTTTCACTTGTACAGAACCGAAAGTTCCTTATAGTCATATTTAGCACAAAGGTTTCAAGATTGTTTTCTTATATCTGAGTCATCACTCAAGGAGTTGATGATAGTTTGACCCAAATACTTAAACTCTTGCACTTCGTCAATTACTTCACCTCTCATTTTAAACCTAATATCACCTGGCCGATTACAACTTTTAGGATGAAATTGCATAACCTTAGTTTTTGTAACATTAAAAAGAATATCATGTTTCTGCGAATAAATTTCGCAGACTTTTAGTAGCCGATCCAGACCTTTAACAGAAGGACTTATTAACACCATATCATCGGCATAAACTAAGTTATTTATCCTTGTGTTAGCTATACAACATCCCACTGTTGCCTCATTAAGTGAAGCAATTAATCCGTCAATATACACATTAAACAGCATAGGAGAGAGCAAGGAGCCAAAACATTCGGATAGTACATTGCCCCACCTAACGGTAAAAGATTGGTGGGAATACCAAAATTTCAATAAATTTAATATGTACATGGGAACCTTCCTGTCTTCTAGTTTTTTAAATAAAATATTGTGGTTCACTCTATCATATGCCTTACTTATATCTAGGAAACAGCTATAAATAGTTGAATTACTGTCAGTGTATTTAGATATTATTTCTTTAAGTACATAGATACACAGGTCAGTTGAGTGGGACCTTTTAAAACTAAACTGATTAGGAGATGTCCATAGGTAATCAGTTAATCGGAGTAACAAGGGTTTTTCTAGTAGTTTCGAGAAGCAGGAAGCGACAGCAATAGGCCTGTAATTATTGCTGGACAGAATGTCTCCATGCTTATTTTTGACCAGGGGCAAGATATATACCCTCATGAACTCTGCAGAGGTATTGCTATGAGCAAGCATGGCTTATAAGAACAATGGTATATGCAGACATACCACGACATTGGCATATTTTAAGTGCTCATTCGATAGGTCGTCTACTCCTGACGCAGAACCAGTTTTAACTCTTTAATTAACCTCTTTACTTCAGGAACTGATATCAAAGTATTTTCCCTTCTCCCTTTCACAGGCGTTTCGCTGCAATCTCTCTCAAGATTATATCTACTCACACTGTAAAGAATGTGTGAGTAGTGGTTTTTCCACAGCTTCGGAATTTCATCCTCCCCCGATATTCCATCGATTGTCGGAGGGAGGGCACGTTTGACACCCGTTTGATTCTTAACAAATTTCCAAAATTTGTTATTATCGTTATTTATGTGAGCTTCACAGGTTTTTGATGCTCGAATAGATTCTGCTTCCTGTTTACATCGCCTTTTGGCCGCCTTATACTGACCCCTACTTCTACACATATTCATGTATACTGGTCCTAATCTGGATCTACCATGAAAGCACCACAAATCATAAGCGTCTTTCGATTCCCTCTTCAGGGGGGCAATAAAATCATTCCATCCAGGAATAATCTTAATATAATAGTTGTAAGATTTAATCAGGGGGCTTCCTGCTTCTCTTAACAGGGATACTATCTTACTATAATACCTATCTATGAGTTTACAGTGAGAATCGTTTGAGCAAGGACTGCTACATGCAAGATGCAAAATTTCTAAATTATTAAAGAGGTGACTTGTTCTGTCTTTGTATTCTATTCTCTGTTGCATATTAACATTAGACCAATCGACACGATTATTCTTACCTATCGAGGTCTTGTTATGTCGTGTTGCGCATACATTGGTAAAATTAATTAATAGTTCTAATGGTCTATGATCAGAAAGAAGGAAATCATGCAGAATATGGACTCTAACAATTCGATCCTTTAGATTATTACTAGTGAGACAATGATCAATCCACCTGGTGGTACCACTCATATCACTGACGTATGTAAAATTACCACTGGTTGCCCCTAATACAGCTACATCACTTATACTTAATTTGGCCGACTCGCACATGTTACCCAATTCTACAAAGAATTCCGAGTTCACATGCGCGTTAAAGTCCCCCATTATTATACAGTGAGAATATTTGGGGTTTTCTGATAATGACTTAATTTTGTACAGCAAATCAATGTATTCATCTAGATTACTGCCGTTGTTGTATGGTAAATAGCAGTTTACAATTAATATGCAATCATTGTTCACTTGTAATTCAATGCCTAACAACCTTACATTAGCGATTGTTAAAAATTTTATATGTTTTGACAAATTTTTCCTTATTAAGAGAGCAACACCACCAAAAGGCCGACCGTACATTAATTCATTTGACAAGTCTACTGCTGATGATGCATGGTACATAAAGTCATCATGGATGGTAGAGAAGAATTTTAATTCTTGCAAGAGTATCAAATCTGCACTGTCACAGATTTTATGAACATCTACAAATGAATTCCTTACTGACCTTACGTTATACGAGACTATTTTGAGGCTAGTTGACTGGTGGCCGCATTGGGATAGTGTAAAAAGATAATGCTTGCGATTTAGGCTAGCTTAGGTTATGCAAACACGAATTATTGTACTGTAAAGATTGAGGTCGGGGGTTCGACTCCTGATGGTGTAATACCACTGTTATTATGTTCGGTTAGGTTACTCTGCATTCAGTTTTCTACTTTTTTGGAGGGGGCATCCCCACCCTTTTATTTTATCGCCCTTACCCCTTATCATCCCCTACCCCCCTTTGAGAGATTAAAATTTTGATTGTTTTCCCTTTTCCCCTCACTGGCACTGACATCCCCCACCTCCTCTACAGTTTTGCGTGCATACTACTTGCTCAAACAAAGGTCCTAATTACCAGAATCCCATTTTGGGCTTGTGAGATAGGGGCGCACCTTATTGATATTAAATTTGTGTGTGTGTCTGTGTGTGTGTGTGGTGTGTGTGGAAAAAGGGGGATTACTTATGTACGTACATAATTACAGTTTTATGAATGGTTATGTCATATGCGCAGGACCGCCGAGAGCTGCCACGGGCCCCGGGGAAGGATTGGTATATGGGGCCCCCCTGTTTACTCAGTATTTTATTATGAATGTTTTTTGTGTACATGACAAGCAAACTGATTATATGTCCAAGTCACTATTCAAAACATACAGTATGAATAAACAACTCGGAAGAAAATGACCATTTTATTTTTCGAATCAATTATATTAATTCTATCACCATACAATTTTCAAATGCAGTACCAGTTCATGCAGGCAAGACAATTGTTTACTGCAAGATTTGGACCTTTTCCAGTTTGTGTACCGTTTTTCATATAATTTATTTTTGAGAATATTTTTGTTAAAACTAACGAAAATATCACGACTTAACCTACCCAATTATCAAGAGCGTACAGTTGATCTATTAGTAAATAGTAAATACTATTCCAGAAACAAACAATGTTAATTATAATTAATAATAGATCAACTGTACGCCCTTGATAATTGGTTGGTTAAGTCGTGATATTTTCGTTAGTTTTAACAAAAATATTCTCAAAAATAAATTATATGAAAAACGGTACACAAACTGGAAAAGGTCCCAAGATTTTCATAATTAGAAGTGTACTTTCTTTGCCTTCTCTCTAGCAAAGTGGTAAATGATTCTGATGAAACTTAAAGTACGGGGTAACTGGCTTTCAATTACAATGGTTCCCATGTCTGTCAGTCGGTCTTGGGCATTGGTGGACTGCAGATAATATTTTATCTGTTTCAGTTTGACTATGATGATCTCTATAAAATGTATGTTCATTAATTATATTTCCTCTCTGTTATTTAATCAATTGCTTTATTAATATTTTTAGATTTTATCCGCCCTCTTACCGGGCCCCCTAGAGGTCCGAGCCCAGGGGATTTTTCCACGGTATCCACACCCTCTCGGTGGGCCTGCATATGCGTAATGCGGTAGAACAATTATTATCAAAAGCCGCAACAGCAAAGTTTTGAGAAACTATATTTCACAGTCAAACTACTTGCAGCCCTTATTAAGTGAAATTTTAATAAGATTTTCTTCTTGAAGGGTAGACAAACATTCAATAGCATATCCATCACAACTTAAACACTGTCATTTTTTAACAACGGTTCTTTTCTATTTTTACAATTGATATACAACAACTTTAAATTGCGCACCAAACGATGTCGTTCATATAGAGATTGGGGATCTCTGTATGGCAACATCGAATTTGCATTTTTTTTCCCGACTGGCAATTTATTTTTTACTGCAATGCAATGCGTCTCTCGCGATGGAATCTCTTTAGAAATCCTCTTTTTTTTCTCAAAAGCCAAAACCCTTTTCCTTTTTCACGCCTATATTTATTGAGTCTCTTCCATACACTTAAAACCGAAAGAATCTGGCCCCATTGTAGCGAAGAAATTAATGAAATTAAGACTAAACAATTTTGTTCACATCCACTAATAAATTAAATGGCTGTTTCTTGCAACCTCATCGTTTTATTGTTTGGGAATGTTTGTTTGTTCTTTTGGGATCATTGAATTTAGCGTCTGAAAAACTTTTTCAAACTTTATTTTTAACAACAAACTCAGATTTTAATTTGTTTAATGTTCTTGTGAGATGCAGTATTTGTTTATTTAAAACTCGCATTGAAAATAAGTTTCTTTTAGAAATAACAATTCGTACGTTTAAAACGTGTGTTTACTCTTAACTTTTAAATTGTTAGGATAATTTTAACATGATTCTTTAATAACAAAATGTCTAGATTAAAAATACACACACACACACACACACACACATAATTATTGAACCGCCTTTTGAAAGCTATTTCATCCGTTCCTTATAACTTTTCAATCTTGCGTTGAAGGAAAAGGTGAATTGTGTAATAATAAAAACAATGAAGTCTAATTTAATTAATTAAATGGACTCGTGATTGGTGTCATTGTATTTTGTAGTGAATTAAAAAGTAATTAATTATATGGTAAGTCTTTTCCGACCCATTTCCAATAAGAGATGCTCATATCAGTGCAGTTTGAGAAGCGTTGTCTATTCCGATACGACCTACCCTAATTTTTTCAAAGTTCTCTCTCTTTCTCTCTTTCTCGTGTATATATACACAGTATATATATAATATAATATTATATATATATATATATATATATATATATATACACGAATGCCCGCTGCACAGAAGTCTCTCGAAACACAACCTGGGGAATAACTGGGAGGGGCAAATGTGTATACTAAATTTGGTGCAGATTACTCTCGCTGTTTAATGGTAATCAAGAAAGAGAAACCAATTACTGTTTCTAACATTTAATGTTTAAACATTGGCATTTTGAATGGTATCAGATACAGAAATGACAAATTTGTTACAGTTTACAATACGTTTTCGAAAATCCCACCGTCAACCTCAATGCACTTTGCAACTCGTGTGCGAAGATCGCGTGTTGTTCGTCTGAGTTGATCTTGACGGGTAGAATGTGGAGGAGCTCCGTCATGCTGAAAGTACATACCAGCGCGTGTAGCCAAAGGAACATCCTCCAATAGTCCTGGCAATTCATTTTGCAGAAATTCTAGGTAACTTTGTCCTGTAAGACGATTCTCTAAAGTAACAGGGCCAATCAGCTGATCATCGATGATACCGCACCACACATTGGCAGAGAAGCGATGTTGAAAATTTGTTTCCACAGTGGCATTTGGATTTTCGTCTGACCACCGATGAGAGTTACGAGTGTTGTTGATACCGTCACGGGTGAAAGTAGCTTCATCGGTGAACAGTATTAATCGAAGCAATCGGCGATTAGCATTTA
This sequence comes from Bathynomus jamesi, assembly GCA_023014485.1. NCBI lineage: Eukaryota > Metazoa > Arthropoda > Malacostraca > Isopoda > Cirolanidae > Bathynomus > Bathynomus jamesi. The sequence continues at coordinate 331,248 of JAJOZX010003952.1, forward strand.
CCCAATGACAAAATTCCAGTCGCATGGCAGCGTCTCCTGGTTGAAGGTGTTGTACACGCTGTACATGATATGGATGCAAGCCTTCCTCACGTAATGTTCGCCATACTCTTGTGTGTGGTACACCGAGACGTGTAGAAATTCTTCGTGAGCTAGTAGTAGGACTACGCTCTACCAACTGAAGAATGTTTTCCACTTCATCCACATCTTGTTGACCTTCACGTTCAGATGAAACATGAGCGCTGGGAAGTGTACCAATCTCGCGCAATGTGTTGAAAACCCTGGTAAACACACTTCGATCCGGAATTCTGCGGTTCGGAAACCGTCGACGGTATTCTGCAACAGCAGCTGTTGCACTTCCATCGCAAAAACCGTAAACATACACCATATCTGCATATTCGGCATGTGTGAAGGTGTGTGGCATTCTTAACACTGCTTCAAACACCAAACAATGTCACTCACAACAGTCAGCTGTCGATTGGCTTATGTTACATGCTTACATTACAGATTACATGGTTCAAGGTTATAGGGGAGGGAAGGAGGAGGAAGAGCTGCACGCACATCAGATTCAAACAGCTCTATCTCCGTAACCATTCAGAATTAGACACATGTTCATATGAACTTTTTTTCTCACAATGACCAATACTATCACCTCCCGAAGTATTGACCTTTCCTCCTGAAACACCCTGTGTGTGTATATATATATATATATATATATATATATATATATAATAATAATATATATATATATATTATTTATAATATATTTCGATGATGATGTCCGCCTGTTCTATGTTCGTTTAACCCTTTCAGGACGACCGGTACAAATTAGTAGCGTTTCAGATATACCCATTCGTAATTTAACCCTACAAAAAATTCCGGCCTTAAATGGTTAAACTTGCTTAACAATGCTTTTGTATTTGTAGATTCAAACAGCTCTATCTCCGTAACCATTCAGAATTAGACACATGTTCATGTGAACTTTTTTTCTCACAATGACCGACACTATCACCTCCCGAAGTATTAACCTTTCCTCCTGAAACACCCTATATATATATATATATATATATATATATATATATATATATATATATATATATATATATATATATATATATATATAAAGGAAGGTCTATGAAGAATGTCAAGCAATTACTATGACCAAGGTTCATTTTTCTCTACTGCGAAACGCGTTTGAATGCAGAATAAATGTTGGTAACAGTATATATATATATATATATATATATATATATATATAGAGAGAGAGAGAGAGAGAGAGAGAGAGAGAGAGAGAGAGAGAGAGAGAGAGAGACCCTCCAAATATTGTAGGTTCTTTACTTGTCCTTATATTGCTGTATAGAGAAGTAATTTTTGTGAGATTGTTATATGTGTTATAGGTGAACCTATACCCATTTCGTTAACGGGAAAGTTGATCTTCACCCCAGTAACTGAAACTAACTTAACCTAACCAAGCCTAACCTAACCTGAGCTCTGCTAACCTAAACCAATCTGATTTAATCTTATCAACAATAATAATTTCTCGATAAAATGTTACGTTCATGAAATGTCGCTAGCTCTGTGCTCCGCGCACACACACACACACACACACACACACATACTCTCTCTCTCTCTTTCCATGTCATGTGCAGATCTGAATTATAATTATTAATAATAATAATTGTCACTGAAAGTAATTCTGAAATAACGTCGTCCATGTTTGATTTAAAATTTTGGGCAGATTATAACTGAGCGTGTTTATATGTGAAACCTGTCAATGATTTTTAACAGTTTTTATATTTTTAGGGAGGATGTTTCTGTCTCGGAGAGGGGAGAAGTTGAGAAAATATCCTCCAAAAAAAGAGTGCCAAAAGGATTTTCAAACCCGGAGTTGAATTCAATATTTGTTTTCGTTAGACTCAGGCTTTTGTGGCTCGTTAAACTCATAAATATAGTTGATCAGTTTAATTAGTCACGTTGCCAGACTCACACTCATTGCCATTTAACGTAAAAATCATTCGCCCTTACACCGAAGACGCCCATCTTTAATTATTTCAGTTAAATTATTGCATTAAATATTAATAAAACTGTTAAAGCTTCGCTACTTCTTGCTTGAGGTTGTGTCAACGGGAAGGCGGACGGGAATCTTGACAGATGTTTATAGTTCTTGCAAGTAATTTATCGGATCAATAAAACCTATTAATAATCATTACCTCTCTCTCTCTCTCTCTCTCTCTCTCTCTCTCTCTCTCCTCTTCTCGTTTAGGTGTATATAATGCTGACGTTTAATTAAATAAATATTATAGGTATAAAATCCTTACTTAAATTCCTTTCTCCCTTAACTGATTTTTCGAGTAAAGAGGCCCCAGTTAATTTGGATTAATAGATTAAAAAATAGGCAAAGAGAATTTTAGAATAAGTATAAATTAAATTCTTTTGAGTTTCATTTCATCACCCGAATCTTAATCTTCATAATCTTCACCCTGTTTAAAACTAAATAGAATTGTATATCTACTGAATCATCCCTTAATCCACTCCCAAGATATAAAAATAATAATAATAATAATAATAATAATAATAATAATAATAACCTGGCTTTCAAATTAATTATTTTTGGCTTCAAAATTTCGTGACTCGTGATGACCACGCCCTGTTTCCGTTTTATGTTACCATAGTTACTTAGTTGGTTATGCTATTTTGTTTAATTACAGTTACTCCTCCATCACACGCTGAAGAAAAATATAAAAATTGTCTTTTCTTCAGAAATCCATATTCCTTTGAAAGAGAAATAGAAGTCTTATTGGGTACTAAAAGTTCACTATAAAATTTCAACTCTTACAATATATACCTTTTCTTTCAACCTTTAAAGTGTTCCGTGCGATGATTCTTTATTTCACGGAGGTCAGGCTTGTTGCTTCTCCTCTTGAGTTAGCCTGGTGATGTAGAGAGTTGGTTTCTTATACTCTTCACTTCACATAGCCAGGTATCCACGGCTCATCTGGTATTGTTCTAAGCCAGGCGTCTAGTCTTCTTTTGAAGATTTCCACCACTACATCAGTCATGTTCCGTATTTCCTTGAGTTGAACAGTCTTGGCCTTCTCACAATAAAGCTATTTTCCTTCAGGGTGGAGGATGTTTTCTAGCCTTTAGTTTGGGAACACGAACATTCTTCGTGTCCTACTTTCCACTGTTTTATCAGTGGTTATAGGGTTCAAAGTAAGATTAGGAACTAGTTCCTCCATTATTTTCCAAGTTTAAATAATGGTGTACCTCTTTTTTTACTTTCTAGCGAATATAAATTTACTTCACCTAACTTTATATATAATATATATATATATATATATATATATATATATATATATATATATATATATATATATATGAGAGAGAAGAGAGAGAGAGAATTTATGTGTGTGTGTGTGTGTGTCTTACTTATGGATTCTAGGTAAATTCATCGCGGTAAATTCATCGCGAGTAATTACATCGCGGTAAATACATCGCCTGGTAAATACATCGCCTGGTAAATACATCGCCTGGTAAATACATCGCCTGGTAAATACATCGTCATGCTTTTTATTAGCAGAGTAAATAATCGTAAATCGCGAAACATTAGAATTCAAAAAATTAGAAAAAAGATACTAATTGATTTATTGGTGATTCTATTTTTAAAAGTAACTTTGATTTCTTTTTCCATGTACAGTATATATTGAATAAATTTGATATTAATAATTTTTTGTCTTTGAATTTCCTTTTCATTATTAATGAAATTAATTGCACTTATTGTCGATTTCTTATTATATTTTGTTAAATTGTGTGTAAATTTTTACTTCCATTTCTTGCAGTTATTTAAAAATTTTGTCTTTACAATTTTTTTCAATTTAGCTAAAATCCTTTTTTAATGCGACGTGTTTATTCTGCGAATAAAAAACCTGACAATAAATTTACCGACGATGTATTTTATATTCTTGCCGTTTTGACACTTGCTATTATCCAGAACATTTTTAATTTAAATTAACCTAACTAAGCCTAATTAAAGCAACCCATTCCCCTCCAGCATTAATCTAAAACATTTGAATATCACAAGTACAGAAACCAAATTCAACGAAACAAACTATACATTCATTGTAAATTAAACAAAATATGTGAATGTTTATATATTTATTACTATCACCTTTAAATAATGTATGACGATGTATTTACCAGGCGATATATTTACCAGGCGATGTATTTACCAGGCGATGTATTTACCAGGCGATGTATTTACCAGGCGATGTAATTACTCGCGATGAATTTACCGCGATGAATTTACCGGACACCTTACTTATGTCCGTTGCCAAGCAGTCGGGGCATAAAATTGTAGGATACATAATGCAGGTTTTATCATGAAGTTAATCTGTGAACTATTAGCTATCATTACTCAAACAAATTCTTTATCGATAACATGTATTCAAAATTAAAATGTCTCTTAAATCAGTCAGAAAAAAACTTCAAAAGGTAACAGAAATTTAACTGATATTTTAGCCAATTTTGGTTGATTTGGGAGCTTTCAAATTAAGTGTAACATATTATATTTTGACAGTTTTCTCTACTGGTTCCGCGATCATTAACTTTTCTATTCGTTGATGTTATGTTGAGTATAAGTGAAAAATGTATACTAAAAGCTTAAAAAAATCAAAATTTAACAGTAAAAGTGGGAAGTGACAAACAGTTTACTTTGAACAAACTGATCACAGCAAATTAAGTGTTAGCCAAATTTTATTTACAGTTGTGACACCGCGTTTGCAAATATGAAATGCAAACATCTATGAAAATAATTTAAAAATTCCTTTCGGGGTACCTTAATAGCAGAAGGGCCGGGTTGTTAATCTGAAAGTTCTGGGTTCGACTGTCGGCTGCGATTTCAGATTTCAGCGGTTAAAGTTCTTCTCTCGATCTTCCTTGGTGGGGGTAGACTGGTAGAGGTTCGGATACCACGTAAAGCTATAGATCTTGTCCGTCATATGACTTAGACGTTCCGAAGGAAATTAAACAACTCTCATACGTTATTTTATAAAATTCTCGTATAGAGAGACTGCCAGGGTTGGCACGATTGGGCCCAATGTTTTTTTTTTTCGAAAAAGCCGTCTGAAAAACCCTATACAGTTTGGGTTTTTTCAGGAACTTGGGTTTTTTCAGTATTTTGCAAATTCTAATACTTGGAAACCTTTCTTAGTACTTTCATATCAAGATATAAATATTTTCAGCAACTTACTGCCAATTAGTTTCAAAAATATAATGCTGTCTCATAAAGGATAAAAATATAACGAGGAAAGATGAAAATAAAACGAGTTTTTTAAATTTATCAATGTAATGCAATTAACTTTCATAATGACTGATATACTACTCTTGGATATACTAAATAGGTACTGAAAACCCTAAATAACAATGTACCACCCTTAACATTTAAACTGAGGCCTTAGCCTAACCCAAATAAATAATTTTTCCTGAGATTCAAAAAAGAAAACTCTAATATCAAGTAAGAAAAACCTCAGACAATTACATAAGCATTGCTATAAAAATGACTAGGAACTGGATGTCCATGATGCCTTATCTACTATTCTGGTGGCTGCCCTACCACTCAAAGTCGTAGAGAAAATCCTTTCTATAGCTGCTGAGCTTGGAGGACAGCTCAAGAGACTATAGAAGAAGGGACAGAAATCTACTGGTAGTTTTTAGCTTTTTCTGTTCTCCTGCCCATCAAAGTCAACCATTTTGCAGGATTTTCTTTGTAGGCATCGACAACCTGTGAAGAAAACATCACTTTGGGAATGTAAGATTCATCCTTAATTTTGAAGGCCATGAACCCAACCAGAAAATCTGGTTTGTTACTTGCAATCCACTCTTCCGCACTGTCTTCCTCTTCTTGAGAAAGTTCTGCACCCATTCTGAAAGGATCCATCAAATTAGCAACGTAGAAGAATGGCGCCAGTGCTTGTTGTTTCCTTTTGTTGAGAGTGGTTATGTAGGGCTCCAAGATTTTTCTTTGCACAAACCATTCCACACCTGCACTGCTGTCGACAGGTTCGCTTTATCACTCTGAAGCTATTGATGAAAGAAGAAATGCAGAACACTATTAAAAATGTTATTTATTCATTCAAACTATACTAAGCCATTGTTTTATAGTTACCTTTCATGTAACAATTACTAGCCTATGCATTGAAAATGAATATGCCTGGTACATTGAAATACTGGTAGGCATATGTTTTCAAGTAGCATACCATTGCATGTCACTATGTACATGACCAAACAATTTTTTGGACTAGTCTCCAACTGCTTACCTCATTTAGAGCTTTGGAAACCAGGTCCAGTTGTCCTTGTAGATGTACAGCTGAGCGATACAGTGAAGCATTGTTTGGAATGGTGTTGATGCTTTCTTCCACCGATTGCTCATTCCCTATCTCCATTTACTTGTAGAAGTTCTTTACAAACGTGTCAACACATGCTTGCTGAGAATTCCAACGAGTATTATTGGGAATCTGGGGCAAAAATCCCCCTTTCTCCTTCAGCCAGGCCTAAAAAATTGAATGAAAATACCAAATCATAAATTTACACTCTAATCAGTTATGAACAAGAATCAGAAGTGTGTGTTTTTTGTGATGCTGATCACATTTTAAAAATTACGGTATCAAATTCAAAATATTGAATATGAAATTGATAAAATTTATTTTAGTTGAAATTGTTTTTTGCCTACCTTTGGTATCTACATCCCTGGGATATAAAATAAGAAATATGATCTACGATATAAACATTTGGAATGGGTTGCTCAGAAAAACACTGCCAAATACATACATGAGGTTGGTGGTGGTTACGAAAATACTTCTGAACTTGGACAATGTACTTCAGTACAGTGTTTGGAGACACCTTCTCAACAAGATTCAGGTAATGAGCGAAGCATCCATAGGTAAGAACTGAAGGGAATTGTTCAGCTAGGAGTTCCTTCATCCGAACCATCTTGCTTTCATTATCAGTGCATAAAGCAAATACCTAGGAGAAAAGAAAAACAAATTAATGATGTTACACAAAGTTACAATTTGGATTTCTGTTCTGTTGTATTGGAACAATGTAATGAAGTATTGACCATTTAGGCTAATAGAGCAATTTCAATTTAATGTCAATGTGTTGTTGCTTGGGCTACATACAGTCATTTTGTAATGTTTATCTCATAGGAGATACAGTATACTCTCAACTATTTGTTTAGTTATTTAAATGTACCTATGTTTAGTAAATTATGTTTAATACAAAAACTATCAGCTACTTACATCCTTTCCATAGGTGTTTTTTACTTGCTGAATGCTCTTGGCTGCAATTTCACAACAGAACTCCGCTGTTTTCTTTTCAGTATCGCAGTCATGAGTAGTTAGCAGGTAGGAACTTTTTCCAGTGTGAATTGATGACGCAATTATGGGATCATTTTGCACTGATGACCATCCATCCTGAAGGAGTATGATTGTAGATTCACTCAAGTCATTTTTCATGTTCTCTTCAATTGTTGAATGAACTTCATCCAGCAACTTTCCTGCTAGATCCTTTCTTGATGGAGGGTGATAACCTGGTCTCAAGGAGTTCATCATTTCCTTATATTGCTTTGATTCAGTAGCTCTGAAAGCAATGCTGTTAGCATAAAAGAACTTCGCTACTTACAGGTCAATATGTTTCCCTTGTGATTCTGTGGTCTTGCAGGCATAACCATAAAGTTTATTTTGGACCAGTTTAACTTTTTTTGGAGTTGGAGACATGACCTCTAATTCTGATCTTGAAGATGTTCCTTGTGATGCCTGCAAGATGCTTGATATAGATGGTGACGTTGGTGAGAGAAGTGGAGAATCTACTGGTGAAGCTGTAGACTCTCGACTCTGGTCAGGTGATGTTGATGCATGATGAGCCTCCCTTTGATCCATCATCTTCGTGGCGATTCCTATTGTCACAGTTGCCGAGATGTGCTCTTATACGTTCTACCTTGGATGTCAGCTCTAATCCACAGTGATTACACTTTACTTTGCTCGAGTTTTCTATTCGGGACACTTCAAGCCACTCACTTGCTTGCTTGCGACCACTACCTGGTAACTAGGCATTTTAATACAATATTGGATACGACTTCTGTGATTAAATTTCTGTGTGAGGAAAAATATGATAGAAGTAAACTAGTTACATTGATTTTGAAAACTGCATTGCAAACACAATTTAGTTTCTTTCTCCAGAAGCAAACACAACCAACTCTACCGGTCAGAGTCAGACACAATAATGACACTTAACAACTCTGAGAGTCTGAGGAGTGAGGACTGAGATAGACTCCAAATGTGCATATTGCATACAGCATACTCATTACATACGTGTTCCATATGCGTTTGGTTCAAGGTTGTCTAGCAAATTGAGTACTGTATTTGGAAATATTTGTCTCAAATGGGTTGCTAACTTGCTTGCCAAGTTTATTCCTGGTCTGCTTTGTATTTTTGGGAAGGGTAATGGCCTAATGGGTATTCAGACAAGGTAAAACCAGTCATAATTTTGATTTTGTTATCTATTTTGATGGCTGTTAATGATGATTCTTTGTATTATCCTTTAATTTTAGGCAAAGTGGAAGCAGGAATACAATACAAGATCGTAAAGATGTATACATTTACGATTTATCAACAACATTATGAAAAACCCCATGAGAAACCGTAACTGGGCTGGGGGTTTTCTGTTTTTTTGTGAAAAAACCTGAAAAAACACGTGGGTTGGGTTTTTTCTAAAAAAAAAAAAAAATTTGGCCAACCCTGGAAACTGCACCATTATATACAGGGTGTTTGAAAACTTTCTGTACAAATTGTAATGGGGGATAGGCAACACCAAGACAAACCCTTTTCGTCTATAAGTGTATGTTCGCTGACGTCACCATTCGGCGCGAGAGGGCGCCGCTGCAATTGGCTAAAAGGTGAAGTGGGCTAGACTCGCGCTTGCCGCGGGCATTCTTAAATCGGACGTAGTACGCGTAACATGTTTATTTAAAGAAGGCATGTTTATTTAAAGAAGGTGCTGAAAGTTGCGACCGGTAGCATCAATGCATGCCCGTCAGCGTCGAAAGATTCCGGCATTTCGGGAACAGTTCCAGCGGCGACAGCGATTCTTGCTACGAGGTCTTCTTCTGAGTAAATGGGAGTCTCGTACACGAGGTTCTTTATGTGTCCCCACAGGAAGAAATCGAGGCATGTTAAATCGGGCGATCTCGGTGGCCAGGCTACGGGCCCACCCCGGCCTATCCATCGGTCCCCAAAAGTGGCGTTCAGATAATCCCGCACATCGTTGCTGGAGTGTGCTGGGGCCCCGTCGTGTTGAAACCACATTCGTCTACGAATAGCCACGGGAACATCTTCCAGCAGTTCCGGCAACGTTTCTTCAAGAAATATCCGATAAACCCGCCCGTCGAGTCGGGCAGGCAGCAGGTACGGCCCAATCAACTTGCCATGGACGATACCCGCCCAAACATTGACGGCGAACCGTTCTTGATGAGCATGCACCCGTGTAGCATGTGGATTTGCGTGCGCCCACACGTGAGAATTGTGCATGTTAAACACACCCTCACGTGTGAAACAGGCCTCATCTGAGAACAGCACATAAGCCGGAAAATTAGGCTGCACCGCTGTCTGCTGCAGAAACCAGCGTGCGAATTCCACACGAAGAGGGTAATCCCGAGGTTGTAATGCCTGGACTCTCTGACGATGAAACGGATGTAACTGCTGCTCGTGCAACACTCTCCAGACCAGGTCGTGGTTCACACCGAGGATACGTGCAACACCTCGCGTGCTTGCGCTTGGATTGTCCTCAAATCGCCGTAGGATTTCTTCTTCCATGTCAGGAGTGCGCACGTTTCTCTCCCGACCAGTGTCATGCATGTTTGCATGGAATGTTCCAGTTTCTCGCAGTCGCCGATGCAAATGCGCAAACGTTTGGTGGTTTGGCACACGTCTGTTTGGGAAGCGCTGTCGGTACAACCTCACAGCAGCTCTTCCGTTTCCATTGGCAGCCCCATACACCATATGCATGTCAGCCATCTCAGCAGTCGTGAAGCGCTCCATGTTACGCGTACTACGTCCGATTTAAGAATGCCCGCGGCAAGCGCGAGTCTAGCCCACTTCACCTTTTAGCCAATTGCAGCGCGCCCTCTCGCGCCGAATGGTGACGTCAGCGGACATACACTTATAGACGAAAAGGGTTTGTCTTGGTGTTGCCTATCCTCCATTACAATTTGTACAGAAAGTTTTCAAACACCCTGTATATTATCAGACAGTTAAAACTAATTTTGAATGGTACATAATAATACTCAGTTTGGAGGACCAGAACTGGCACACCGCTCAGGCCATCTAACGCGGCTCATTGCACTAACTCCCGGATTAATTAATTTATTAGCAGCACCATCAGGAGTCGAACCCCCAACCCTCAGTGTCTGAAAAATATTCTGGGATTTTGTAATGGATGCGTAAGTATACTGCGTAGTGTTTTTTAAGACGACTTTACTTCTACTTTTCGCTTTCTCTTCATTATCGCCCTTTCTTACTATTTATCTCTCGGTTTTACTGCTTTAATCTGTTTTCGCTGTGTTTCATTATAAACGAGCGCGGATTCACCGCTTGAGCCGGTGGGCGCCATTGGAATTTTGAACAATGCGAAGGGACCAGGGTAAATTACGCACTATTATTACTCCTTATTGATTTTTATTTACGCCGAAACAGTTTGAATAAACGGGGTAAAGCGAGTGTGGATCCATCGTTAACCTTTTTTTGCGGAGAGAGACAATTAAATATTTCAGAATCGCACTAACATATTAATAACAAACGCCTAACGAGGACATCCGCCCGAAGACTGCCATTAGGGCATCTTCCCTTCTCTCGGCCCATTTCAGGTGTTGCCAACTAGTATTTTATATTCTTAATTTCAAACAAAACATTATTACTTTCTTATTTACGTACAAACCATCATTGAATTTCTTATTAAACATTATTATCTTCTTCATTAAACAAAACATTATTAAATTCTTATAAAGAAAATGTTATTAAATTCTTATTAGTCATTATTATCTTTATTAAAAAACCAAAAAACCAATACATGACAACTGTGTAGTGATTCCCCTCATTCACAATTCATTATTTACTTATTCAATTTCTTTTATCATTGCTTTTTTCTTCTCTTTACACTCGCTTCACTGTGCTTTATAAACACGGGAAGAAGATGGGTAGACGCGGCCACCATTAAGCTCTCAAACACAAAGCAAAGGAGGATCGAGGATAATTACACACTTTTATTTACTATTTACTGACTTTTTATTTATGCCGAAATACTTGAGACGAACGGGATAATGCGAGGGCGGAATTAGCGTTAACATTTAATCGCGGAGAGAGTCACAGTTAAATATTTTAAATAAACAATAACATTCTAATACAAAGAACACCTTATCGGGGACATCCTGCCCAAAGACTAGATTGCCAAAATTGGGCATTTTACAGATGTTGCCAATTTGTATTTTTATATTTTTAATTTCAAACAAAACATTATCAATTTTTTATTTACATACAAACCATCATTGAATTTCTTATTTAACATTATTTTCTTCTTTATTAAACAAAACATTATTAAATTCTTATTAGACATGATTATTTTTATTAAAAACCAATACACTACACTCGCATCACCACCTTGAAAATAAGTTTTCACTTGGAAAACTTATTTATTTAATTTATTTTCTTTTAACAAATTTATTTATTTACTGAACAAATTTATTTATTTTTCAGTTTTTTTCTTTAACAAGTTCAAAGTTAGAACAGACAAGAAATCATTTCAGTGACAAATTCCACACATTAGATATATTGTATCATTTTATAAAAATTAAAAGAAAAATTTATAGTTTTCACATTTGCATAAAATAACACTTCACACTAATAATCAAATGTACGACCTGTAACAAAGCTCTTGCGTGTAAAATGTAGGATAATTTTCTCAACTGGTTACAACAAATTTCAAGTTCACAATCTATTCCAGCGATTTCTCATCAAAGATCGCTTTACATTCGAAACAAATATTCATATAGTTACATAATTACTATCAGGGCAACATAGAAAGAGCAAGAACATGTTTACAAAAAATACTGATCAGAGTGCACATACTATTACACAAACAAAGCACAAAAACAAATTTGAGCAATAATCGCACCCTTTCACTTATAATTTCATTTAATAATAATCAGTGTACATCAATTTCTGGACTGCTTACAGTTTCAATCGCAGCTCTCCTGCTCACTTCGCTAGAATGCAAGGGGTTATATCATTGGCGGATTATCACTGAGGCTATTGTCTATTGAGGCTGAAGCCTCAGGCTCCCATGCTTGAGGGGCCCCCAATCAACTGAGTTTTGATGATATAATTCGAGATTTCGCAAACTTCTTTGATTAAATATGACAGAGTACACAAACTGACAAATTCCCTGTTTTATTTTATGTTTTATAGGCCCTAATGTAAAGTTTGTTTAATACTGTTTGGTTTTGGCAAACAGCAAAATACACTGTGTTAAGGTTCTTTTAAGTTTGTTTCTCAATTATCCTGAGCATCGTACATATAATTCGTGTAAATGTACTATGTACTGTACATGTAGGGGAAGGTGGGGTAAGACGGACCCATGGGGTGAGATGGAACCCCCCCTCTAAACCCAAGCAGAAAGGGCAAAGCAAAGCAAGCGAAAGCTGGGCCATCCTGGGCTCATGACAGTGACAGTGAGGATGGAGATTCAACCAAGTGCTTGTATTGCAATGACACGTTTGGTAATTCTGTGCGAGGGGAAGGGTGGGTTTGTTGCGCCATTTGCAAGAGATGGGCACATGAGGAATGTGCAGGGGTAGAGGATGATGAGGAAGAGGTTTTTGTGTGTGAGTTGTGCCAGTAAGGATGGACCCCTGAGGTCCATCTTACCCCGTGATTCGTTTTTGGTACAATAAAAATATTGATTTGGTAAAATCTCGTGTTTCAGTCTTTTCCTCTAAAAACCGTGACCAGGGTGTGGACTTTAAATATAACACCCCAAAGAACCACCACAACCCCTAAAAAACCCCAAAATTATATAAATGTGGTTTCGAGACTCATTTTTATGTTAAGTAGTCCGTCTTACCCCACCTTCCCCTACATGTATTGTTAATAAAAAACTATAAAAAAGGGCCCCCATATTCTTCATTGCCCCGGGGCCCCGAGGTGTCTTAATCCGCCTCTGGATTGCATCAGATCAGCACGCTTGAGGTTTCGCTCTCTCTCCAAAAATGGCGAAAAACAAAAGAGTCGTCCAATTCAAAGAGGATCAGGGGATGGAGATATACTGAAAGTGGAACCACACACCGGAATTGGACGGAATTTGCAATTCTAGAAGTCGACGAAGAAACTCGCCTCTCTCATCTCAACTTTTGTCGGTGAACGCTGCTCCTCCTACGTCCAGCTGAAAGACTCCCTACATGGCACTAATCGAACGATCACTTCGCCGTAGGTAGTTTCACAACGAACCTACTGTATGCCTGTATGGACAGTAAAGCCTTAAACACTCGTTCAAACGCTCGTGGTTTGCCTACCGTATTCAGCAAAGCATCGAACAGCGGGACCAGTGGTGCCAGAAATACCAGCAGACCAACTTCAATCGAAACTGTCCTGGACAAAGTCGCTGCGCATTCGGTTTCGTTTCTCTCGCTCTCTCTCTTTTCTCTTCTCTCTCTCTCTTATCTCGTCTCGTCGGTGATCGATCACCTAAATCGGGTTAACTAAACGCAATGGATAGAATTCGGATTCAACTTAGTGCTTCCAAATCGAGCCTCTCGAAATTTTGAAAAAAAATATCAAAAACTTTGTACTGCTACTGATTATTACTTTTCACATTTAATTTGCAAAATTTTCTCACACTTCACTTCGAAACAATAACTATAATTTGCTCTGGCCAAATTTATGGAAAAATATGACAAATTTCACAGAATTTCACAAAAATTTAATCACCCCCCCTCCTAGCTACCAATAAGGTCACTTATGGCAGTTACATAGAAGATAAAAAAAAATCATCAAACGCAACGAAACAATACTGCACAGTATAAATATAAAAGCGCCCATACATAGTAACTGTTATTATAATTCAAAAAATATTATTCCAACCACCTTCAGAAATCACATCGATACATTTTAATACAAAAGACAAAAATGAAAACCAGAAACTTCACGTCATCAATTCCCGATAATGAACCATCTTACACTTTGTGGGGAGCGGACATAGATACTACAAAAACGTTACTGGCAATCTAAAAATGCTCCATTTCCAGTCAGCAATCAATCTAGAGTTCCACTTGCACGAGTAAACCCAAATGAAGTTTAAAAAATAAGTTTCCAAAACATAATCATTAAATAAAATTTAAATATTAATACCGAAAATTAATTTAATATATTAATTCCAACCTGCAATGTTAAATTTCACAGGAAGAAAACTCGTAATTCACAAATTACATCTGAGAGACAACTCTCTCCTTCAACACGAAACTCAGCATGGTTTGTAAATCACCGTAATTCCAGTAATTTATCGTTTCCAAGTGAAACTAAATACAAATTTTCATCATTATTATAAATGAACATATATTATGAACCGAAAAAACTACAGCGCAACCTACTACGTAAACAAAAATTAAAATAATTCACTATATTATGAAGCGAGTGTTCACTTGTTTGTAAGCGAACTTCTATAAAAATATCCATAACCAAATCAAACTGCAGTACATCATGAAATAATTTTGTAATATTTTCTATGCAAACACGCGAACGTAAAAAAAAACATTTTTCATTATTTATACCCACATTAAAATGTTAAGCAAAAACACTTTATCACAATAAAATCTAATTTCAGAATAAGAAAAAATTTAATCAGCTTATCCATACAAAATATCACTTGGAATTTTCATTAAAACTCATGAAAGAATGAAAAAAATAGACAACAAAAATCAGCCCACCTATAAAATAAAAATGAATGTACTGTATATAAAAATTCAAAAACCGAAATTTTTATTTATCAAAAGAATTTACTAAAACAATTGCTGTATTTCAAATAATTTTTTTTTATCTTTTTATAACAAATTTAACTTACTTTGAGGTCTCACACAATTTACATACGGTAAGCAAATAAACTCAAGCAGTCCGAATCGACCCAGTATAAATCAGTGTCTTTAACCATTATTTTTCGACTTGAACAAAACAAAAACCTTAAAATTACACTTTACCTTAAAATTATAAAGCTCTTAAAATTATACACATATGAGGGTCATGTGTCGGCTTGAAACCCTGTCGAAGAATAATCTTAAAAACTCCACTAGATACTGGAAAATTTTGTTACTTATTTAATCTTTTAAATTCGCTACTATACAGGGTGTCCCAGAATTAACTATCTATTTCAATGAAATCGGACAAATTTTTTAAAAACACACTTTTATTTATGTTTATCATGTTTAATATGTGTTAAAAATGTATAAATTTCTAAATTTTTTTCATAATTTTATTTTCATAATTTTTTCATTATCTGGTCCAATGAAAGACCGTCTGAAGTCATAGAATGGCAAAGAGACTCTCCAAAAGTTAACGTGTGGCTTGGAATGACAAAATCCAAAATTTATGGCCCATTCTTCTTTGCGGAGGCAACTGTAACAGGTACCGTCTACCTTGATATGCTTCAGCAGTTTCTCGAACCACAGCTTCTTGATGATGGCATTCTTGATAATGTTGTGTTTCAACAAGATGGAGCACCATGTCATTATGCTCTAATTGTTCGAGAATACCTCAACAGACGCCTTCCGAATCGGTGGATTGGACGTGGAGGACCTCGACCTTGGCCTCCGCGTTCTCCGGATTTGACACCCCTGGATTTCTTTGCATGGGGTTTCATAAAAACAAAGGTTTATCGCCAAAAGATCAATAGTTTAGCTGAACTTAAAGAACGCATCCAGTTGGCAGTGCGGGAGATAACACCTGAAATGCTTCAAAATGTGTTTCGCAGCGCTGAGGATAGATTTGAAATTTGCAGAGATACAGACGGTGCACATGTTGAAACTTCTCAATAAAGTTTTGACTTATGATTTATAAATCTATTTGTTTTTGTATCATAATTTAGTAATAAACACAAAATTATGTCAGTTTTTATTAAATTTGTCCGATTTCATTGAAATAGTTAATTCTGGGACACCCTGTACAATATACATATATCGGGTGGCCCAAAAAAAACGCCTTGAGATTTGAACATTAATAACTTCAAAAATATTTAGTTCACACTTCCAAAATTTACATAACTTTTACCTCAGTCTGTTGATAAGCTATCATAAAAAATTCAGACCTCTACATAAAATACTTTTTCCACAGCTGAGGGAACAATGAGGTATGGTGAAAAAAACGAATATCATAAACTGAAAAAAATTTATTATTCACATCTTATCAACAAATATGATCAGTGATCACTATGTCCGCCGTCCTGCTTACAAACTAATCTTAACCTTTTCTTCCACGACATGATACATTTTCTGATTTCTGCTAATGTTATTTTGTCCCAACATTCGAGTATTTTTTCTTTAATTGCATTTCTGCAAACTTTTTTGTTTGGCCTTCATAAATCTTTTCTGCTAGAGTGTTCCATTTGCAATAATCCATGGGATTGCAATCAGGTGATTGCGGGGTCAGTCTTTTTTTCCAATGAAGTTGACTACATTCTGTTGTAGATAATCCTGTGTGAACTTGCTAGTATGAGCTGTAGCACCATCTTGTTGGAGTATGAAATCGTTTCCATAATACAGACGCCTACAATCAGGCAAAAGATTCTCCTCTAAGAGATTTACATAGGTTTCTAAATTAATTTTTTATTTTCTGAAATGAAATGAATTTTCGTCTTTCCATTCCACGATACACCTGCTAATACCATGATTTTTTTGGAAAACCGACTTGTCTGGTGGTAAAGTCTCGATGGAGGAATGTCTTTTTTACGCCGACCATAAACAACATCGTTCCGGGAGTTTCGAGCAATCTCGATGGTGTAATCTTTTTCATCTGTAAAAACTATTTTTTTGACATCATTGGACGAAAATCAAGGAATTTTCTACAACAAATTTTTCTTCTAGCTCTTACATTGCTGTCACGTCTTGAAACACGGATCCTTTTAAATGCTTTAAGTCCTACCGTTCTCTATATTCTTTGTATGGAACTTCGACTGATACCTAAATTTCTTGCAATTTTCCTCTGAGAGCAGTGTGACCCAGGTCGATCCTCTTGAGATAGGCTCATCATTTCGATCATTGCTATATTGTCTTGAGTGTAAACTGTTTTAGGCCGACCACTTCCACGCTTCCGTGCCATCGAACCGGTTGCTTTAAGTGTTTTAATTATTCTATTCACAGACGTAACATTACAAGTTATTCCTGGAGATTCCCTCAAAATTCTTGCCCCAGTTCTTTTTTCCAAGAAACACTTTTCAATCACCGCTTTTTCACCGGTAGTTAGAACCATAATTTGAAGAGTAAGTTTAAAAAACAGTATTTAAGATGGGCGTAGCCTACATCATCTGACGTTTTTCAGAGACACAGATTATCCATAGGCTAAGGAAACTACTACAAGTCTTAGAATAGTTGTCAGGTACAGCTATGCACATTTAGGATTTATGATATTCGTTTTTTTCACCATACCTCATTGTTCCCTCAGCTGTGGAAAAAGTATTTTATGTAGAGGTCTGACAGTTTTATGATGGCTTATCAATAAATTGAGGTAAAAGTTGTGTAAATTTTGAAAGTGTGAACTGCATATTTTTGAAGTTATTGATGTTCAAAT
Source organism: Bathynomus jamesi (assembly GCA_023014485.1). NCBI lineage: Eukaryota > Metazoa > Arthropoda > Malacostraca > Isopoda > Cirolanidae > Bathynomus > Bathynomus jamesi. Next base: position 349,118 of record JAJOZX010003952.1, read on the forward strand.
CTCAAGGCGTTATTTTTTGGGCCACTCGATATATACGAAGAAATGCGAGCGTCACATTTACGCTCCGAATTTTAGACCTACTGTATAAAAATGCATGTCAATTTAATTACAACTCAAATAATTAAACTCCATATATGCTTTATTTACTAATCAATATTATCACAATTATTATTAATGCCGAAAACATAAACAAAAAAATTTTTAAACACAAAATAGGTAGGCTGTATAACGAGTAATAAAAGTTGAAGAAGAAAAAAAAAGAAATGAGCCATCGGACGGGATTTCTAAATTTTAAATAAGTCTCTCTCCACGACTGAAGAAAACGAAATCTAAAGAAAACAAAAAAAGGGCCGAAAACAAGAAAACCGACTCAGTTTATTCTTGGAGTAAAAATTTTGAGTCGAAACGGTTGAAACAGAGTCTGCCTCCGTGAAGATTTCGAAAATGCCGCTATGAGAAGAAATTTAAAAACTGACGCGCCATAATGAATTATAGATACAACGAATTTTTAAGGAATGGGAATCGAAATTTGCTTGTAAATGAGGTACACAATGCATTTTACTGTTTAAATTACCGAAACAGAATATCTACTAATTTTATAAAGACTATAAAACGGGTAGCAATGTAATTTGGCCAAAATATGAGGCGCGTACAGAGGACGTGGGACCACCCTTATATTAATTTAAAGGAACACCGCTTAGCCACCAAAAATGTCGTGTATCTCATTCAATTCATTGTTTTATTCGTTATTTACTTTACTTCATTTTACTATTTTTCTCTTATCATTCTTTTTCTTCTCTTTACACTCGCTTCACTGTGCTTTATAAACACGGGAAGAAGACGGGTAGACGCGGCCGCCATTAAACTCTCAAACACAAAGCAAAGGAAGACCAAGGATAATTGCATACTTTTATTTACTATTTACTGACTTTTTATTTTGCCGAAATACTTTAGACGAACGGGATAATGCGAGGGCGGAATTAGCATTAACATTTAATCGCGGAGAGAGTCCAAATTAAATATTTTAAATAAACAACATTCTAACACAAAGAACACCTTATCGGGAACATCCTGCCCTAAGACTGGATTGCCAAAATTGGGCATTTTACTCAGCCTCTAGCTTGAGCACATTTTAGATGTTGCCAATTTGTATTTTTATATTTTTAATTTCAAACAAAACATTATCAATTTCTTATTTACATACAAACCATAATTAAATTTCTTATTTAACATTATTTTCTTCTTTATTAAACAAAACATTATTAAATTCTTATTAGACATGATTATCTTTATTAAAAAACCCAATACACTACAACTGTCAAGTTGATAATATTTTAAATTTTAATAACTATGTATTTAACTGTCTGCAATGCGTGCCTATGTAGGAAAATATTTAACTGGACAATGACGAAACGATAGTAACTGATTTGTTTCCAAAGTGTTATGATGGTGATGTAGTGGTTAGGGTCGCTGACTACGAATCTATCGCCTCCTGGATCGAGACCCGGTGACGGCAGGCGGCGCGCAGCAAAACCCAGCTGTTCATTCTTTCACATAAAAAAATTGGTTCGTAAATAAATGGATACCCTGGGTAGCCTAGTGGATAAGACCCTGGGATGCTGGTGGGGCGTGGTTCGGATTCCACGTTAAACTGTACGTCTAAGGTGGAGTGACAAGCTTGACCTTCAGAATGAACAATTTGGGCGGAAGCAAAACCAAGGTTAACCAAAGTTATATTATCCAAAATATCTAATAACTGAATAATTTTCTGTAACAAATCGACAGCCTTCCGTCTAAGGATTTACAAGAGCGTCAAGCAGATTTAACTAAATTTATTTTCAAAACATGTTCATTGGTATACAGTAGCATTCTAAGTTCATAATAAACAGTCTTTGCATCTTGAAAACACGGTTGTACTCTAGACCGTGAATAACATACTGTAATGTACCGTATTTTATAGATCCACAGAGATCAGTCATATAAGGTTAAGAGAAAAAGTAACATAGTACTATAAACATTCACCACAAAGGTGTTCATCGCACGCAAATTCCGACTAACGTTAGTCTCTCGACGTGACAATTAATCGACAAATCTTCTGGATTACATTAAGTTGGTTTACGGTTAGGTTAGGTTAATTTATTTTATTAGTGTCGATAGACTTTTCCGTCGACCATGTCCCGTAAATTCATGGCCGAAGATCATCACAACAAATATTCATCGCGAGAATTTTTGAGTTTCACACGACCTTCATTTTCTGTGCCTTTTTTCTTTGCCGAATTTCTGTTTCAAATAACATGTTTTTCTTTTTTTTAATTCTCTTAACGGTTCGAACACTTTTGGAACAAATATTCCTCGTTTTTGGTGTTTTCTAAGGGATTCCTCTTTCAATTTTCGATTGAAGGTACAAGGAACAAATTGTGAAACACTAACAAAAAACATACTGTACTGATAAAAAGTAATAAAATCTTCCTAAGGCATGAAATGACTGGAAACAAATGTTACATGTTTATTTTTATCAACAAAAAGTAACTTTATTTATATGAAATTATTCTAAAAATATGATAATTTATCTTGACTTGAGAATTCTCTTAAAATTAGTACAACCAATTTGAATATTCATTGCAAATAGAATTCCTTTTCGGAAAGGAACAGGAATTCCGCGAACTGAGTTCTTGCAACTTTTGTTCCAGGCTCCAAGAGTAGCTTGAATAAGAATATTGGGGAGAATCAACGCCGCGAAATTCGTCTCACGAAAACTCATATATATATATATATATATATATATATATATATATATATATATATACAATTATACAGTCGATGTGAAAAATCAATGCTTTTAATTTGTTTCTAAGTTAAGTAAGTATCAGTTTCCATGACAAACACTTGAAGAAATTAAATTATAAGTCTCACTATTTGCTAAATAGTGATGCGTTAACACTTTTGACATCACATATATATATATATATATATATATATTAGTGGTGGACCGGATATCCACATCATTTTTAACATCCGCATCTACATTTCTAACTGCGGATGTTATGCGGATATTACCTCTAATAAATTAGGCAATTTAGAATTAAATTAGCTTATAAAGTAGCTATAAGGCCCAGTCATGCACATTTCATGTAAAGTATTAATTATTAATGAACAAACAAATATATAAACCTCAAAATATAAATACCATTAAATCAACAAACACTGCCTGTCCACTGATTTTTTTTTCACAGCAACACAGTAACTTTTCAGAATGAAATTGTTCGTATAAGATCAAGCAGTCTATCGTGTTTCGAACAAGATTATTTTAAATAAATACAAAAAATAGTAAATTCTTTAGCAAAAATAAAAATGCTAATTTTCTATAACAAACACATTGCAAAATTTGCACAATTTCTAAAATTAGCAATTGGAAATTGAATGAAACTTGTTTCATTGAATTTTCTGTGGCTGAAACTCTTGAGAAAGTTATTATTTTTATCATAATGAAAACATTAATATTAATTTTAATTCTTATGCACTGCCTGCCATAAGAGTAATATCACGAAATTTGAAAAATTATGTCATATATTCATAATTCTATATTATATTGATAGATTAACTAAATATCCGCATCCGCAGATGTTGAAAAACTGACATCCGGTCCACCACTAATATATATACAGTATATATATATATATATATATATATATATATATATATATATATATATATATATATTATTTTGTGTTACTTTGTGTGAGTTCGAACGACGGTTCAGGATCGACCTGCGGTCGACCCCTCTGCAGCATCCCGCCTCATTTGCGGGATTTGGTGAAGGAGAGAATTTCTTTGTGGGCCTTGAAAAAAGGATATTACTGAAGAGTTAACTAGTGCATTTCTGACAAAGTCCATCATATAACGAGATACACTCAAAAGCTAGACTTGAAACGACGCGGAAACGAAACCTCCTCTGTGTCTCTGTGTTGTACATTTTACTTCAGTCTCCGTGCATATATATATATATTAGGGTGGCCCTTAGTTGTATGTGATTTTCTGAAATGAAATATGTTTCATCTCCCAACCTCCAAAGTTGTTCTAATCCATGTAAAAATGCTCTGTGTAAATTTTCAGCTCAATCAGACAATATTAAGATGGCCCCCAAAGGCCCTAAAGTTTCAGATTTTAACAATATTGATATTTTTTCATATAAAACCGTTTTTATCTTCTTTACAGTGTTTTATTCGAAAGAAATATAGAATATGATCGAAAGAGAATTCAATTTACAATAAATTTAGTTATAACCATTATTTACTTAAAACCAAAATTGGACGAGATATTCACGGAAATTGAAAAGTATCATAAGTGCGTAAAAAACCGCTTCTGGAAGGTTCTAGGAAGTTCTGCGCCTGCGGCCTATATAAGCGGCGTAATTATTTGTTGTAAATAAAATTCACTTTCGATTATGCTTTGTGATTATTTTCCCAAACAAATTTTGCAAATGAATTATAAAGGTTTTATATTAGAAATACCAATTATCGGTGAATTTTGAAACTTTAGGGCCTTTGGGGACCACCTTAATATAGCCCAATTGAGCTGAAATTTTGCACAGAGCACTTTTTTATATATTGGAAGAAGATTAGGGGTTGGGAGCAAGTAATTTCAAAAGTTGAAAAATAGGGGCCACCCTAATATATATATATATATATATATATATATATATATATATATATATATATATATATATATATTTCAACTGCAAAGAACACGCAGTATAATTAACGTAAAGAACGACGCTTGTATAGAAGAATATTCCGCGCAAGATGAGGAGGGAGAACGAACAAATGAAAAAATGAGGTAACCACCCGGGATTCGAACCCGGGATCTTCCGATTGCCGGTCAGATATGATAACCACTACACCATGGTCCTCATCTTGCGCGGAATATTCTTCTATACAAGCGTCGTTCTTTACGTTAATTATACTGCGTGTGCTTTGCAGTTGAAATGTATATATATGTGCGGCATGCGGGAGGTGCCCCCCTCGGGGCATTGGTTTCTGCGCGTATGTAGGAGAATTACGATTTCTGATTGAGTGAGGACCATGGTGTAGTGGTTATCATATCTGACCGGCAATCGGAAGATCCCGGGTTCGATTCCCGGGTGGTTACCTCATTTTTTTCATTTGTTCGTTCTCCCTCCTCATCTTGCGCGGAATATTCTTCTATACAAGCGTCGTTCTTTACGATATATATATATATATATATATATATGTATGTAAGCAAACAAACCACAAGGAAAAGGAAACACAAAGTCCGAGCGCTTCGTGATATATTCTGTTCCTTGATAATGTGAATATATCACGAAAGCGCTCGGACTTTGTGTTTCCTTTTCCTTGTGGTTGTTTGCTTATAATAAGGTCACGTGTTATTTTGTGATTCTAGTGCTATATGTATGTATATATACATATAATGTTTATTTAGAGCAATAACTTAATATTCCTTTTTAAAATTCGTTTTGAATTGAGACGAAAGTTTTTGAAACATAATATTGGACTCTCAACTGCAGTTGGTGTTTAATTATTTATACTGGAAACAATGCGGAGAGGACGTAATAAAAGGTTGTAATATAGTAACGTATGTGTTCACAACAGTTATGCAAACTTTGCACACAATCATTGATACTTGCAAGTACGCACATACATGCTCATATATATATATGTTACAGGGAATCTGTATAACTAGGGATTTCATGAAATCCCTAAAATGTTCAGGGATTTCATGTAAGGCTAAGTCGTGATATTTTCGCTAGTTTTAACGAAAATATCACGACTTAATCTAACCAATCGTCAAGGGCGTACAATTGACCTAACCGGGCATTCAATTAACCCAACCAGATATTCAATT
>JAJOZX010003952.1:357500-387500 GCA_023014485.1 Bathynomus jamesi
AATCTCTCTCTCAGTTTCTTGAGTCAAGCAGCGATGACGAGACCTACGCGATGTCAAAAGATGTAGTAAAAATGATCGAGAGCTATCACCAAGAAAACGCCTGGCTGCATGTGACAATCCTATTAGTTGGTGGAAAAATACGCAGAATATCTATGCATACTTGAGTAAACTTGCAAGGAAACATTTAGCACGTCCTCCAACAAGCGTACCAAGCGAGAGATTATTTAGCAGCGCTGGATTAATATATGATGAAAGAGAAACAGACTGGCAGCAGAAAAGGCAGAAAAATTAATGTTCCTTAAGCATAACCTTCCTATAATTAAGTTTGAATATTAAACGATGAACATCTTAGTTTACTTTATTTTAATTACTCATTTATAAATATGCCTAATAAAACTTTAAACTTAATATAAATAGTTATCAAGCTAATTAAAGATCTCTTTCTATAAGGGTGGAGGTTGGGGAAAGAGGTCGGGTATCACAATTATGGTTTCTAATTGTGGCTGAAACTCAACAAAATATAACGAATTTATTTGCAGACGAATTCACTAATTGATTTCTATATTAGTTAGATGCTTGCTATTATTTTATATGTTCAGGGAAAAGTACAGCAATTATTGTACAATTAATCAATTATACTACATTATAGCTACAGCTCTCTCTATATAATAACTTATTATATACGTTAAACACAACAAATCTGGAATATACCCTAAAAAATAACGAAAATGTAGACATCCGCATCCGCATCCGCATCCGCGGATGTTGAAATCAAACATCCTCATCCGCATCCGCGGATGTTGAAATCAAACATCCTCATCCGCATCCGCATCCGCGGATGTGAAAAAAATGACATCCGCTACATCACTAATATATATATATATATATATTATATATATATATATATATACCGGGTTGCCCAGAAAAAAGTAAGCTATTGCTTTTAAGATTTTAGTTCAGTTTTATAGAAAGAAATACAAAATAAATAATACATGTTAATAAATACTCCTGTTAGTGTCTATATTATGACTTCAAATACTCAAAATATCCACCACCTTGTTGGACACAAAGCTCCAAACGATGGCACCAGTTATCAATTGCCCTGTTTATGAAATTTTGTGGTAGCGAATTCCATTCTTCCACAATCTTTTCTTTTAATTGATCAATGTTAGCGAAATTAGCATTCCTATACAGTATACACTCTTTTCTTCAGTTCATCCCATATTGCATAATCAAGAGGTGACAAATCTGGGCTGTTGCCAGGCCAATCTTTAGGTTTTATATAGTCAGGAACTTCTTTGTTTAAATATTAAATTGTAAGGTGAGCAGTATGACTTATTGCACCATCTTGCTGAAATGTATATCGATTTGCCGAAATTTCGCGAATTTTTGGTAGATGTTTCACTAATATACTGTTGCAATAATAAAGAGCATTCATTTTAACACGCTTTCAACAAAAACAACAACACTTTTACCCAGTTTTGAGACACAGCAGGAGATCATTAGTTTTTTTCAGGAAAGTTAAACCGTTGAATTAAAAGTCTTTCCATTGTTGCTTCTCTCTTGGGTCTTGCTGTAGAATACACTCGATTGTTTTGAGTGGTGATAGGTGATCGAATTGAAAATGATTTTTCATCACTAAACCAGATTGTATTGACATTGAGAAATCTTTCAAGAAAAGCTTGACACGCTTCCATTCTGTTCATCTTATTGACTTCACTCAAGATCTGCACTGGATAGCGTTTATAAACCATCAATTGTATTCTTTGACAATTCGTTGTATAGAACTTCTTGAAATTCCGGTTTCTGCTGCAATTTCATTAGGTGTCATATGTGTTCCAGGCTTTTTTTCCTGACTTAGAACCATTTCCTCAACTATTGCAATATTTTCATCAGTGCGAACTTCTCTTTTCCTTCCACTACCTTTGGTTCTGGCAACACATCCAGTTCTATCAATTTTACGAATATTTTTTTCCACACCAGAACGAGTCCAGGTTTATTTGAAAACATTGATATAATTTTTGTGGCACCATAGTGTTTCTCAATACGTAATTGTTTTATCAGTATGAGATCTTCTTGACTCTATGAAGCCATTTTTGATGGGTGATTAAATATTTTTGAAAAATCTGCAACAAAGATAAATAGAGTATATTGGAAACAAATCTTATAAAAACATATAGAAGTGCTACATATAAAAGCAAATTATTTATTTAAATCGTTATAAAAGCAAGCAAATCTTGACAATACTAAATATAATAGTTGATAAAAGTAAAAGCGTACTTCTTTCTGGGCAACCCGATATATATATATAATATATATATATATATATATATATATATATATATATGAAAATTATTTCACGAAAGTAACACGTGAAAAATATTTATGATGAATAAAACCACGAAGGAAAGGAAACAGAATGATGCTCAAGCGCTTTCGTCTAATGACATCCTCAGGAACACTGAAGTAAATAAAGAGTTCGAGACTATATATTTAGGTCACAAATATATATATATATATATATATATATATATATATATATATATATATATATATATATAGAATAATAGAAATAAAAATTGTGGAAGGAGCATACAAATTTGTAAGGAAAACTACCAATTTTAGCACTTTGCCCTTCTTGTCTAAATCCGTTCTGAACAAATTCAACACAAGATCAAATGGATTGTTTACAACCAATTTTATAGATAATGCCTGAATGATATATAGGTCACAAAAAAAAATATATAAAAATAAATTGAAAAATAAAAATTGTAAGAGGAACATACAAATTTATAAGCGAAAACTACCAAAGTTTTAGCACTCTTCCATTCTTATCTAAATCCGTTCTGAACGAATTCAAAACAACAGGATCAAGTGGAAAAAGACCTTGGCTCATGTTAAAGTTATTTGTAAGTTGGATAATAGCAGACTCAAGAATATTTCTATTAGCAATGTTGCTATAGTGAAACAAAACTGAAGCATTATTCCAATCAATACAGTGGGATAACTCTGACAAATGGACAAAAAGAGCATTGGACGACTGTCCCGTTCTAACGGAATATCGATGCTGTTTTACACGCGTGTGCAAATCCTTTCCCGTCTGACCACTGTAAAAGGAATCATGTTGTTTACAACCAATTTTATAGATAATGCCTGAATTATTGGTACGGCTATTTTTTACTATGATATTTTTCACAATATTGTTATATGAAAATACTACATTAATATCCAAAAGTTTAAGTACATTAGCAATGCCTAAAAAGCCCGGGAAAAATGGAAGTACTAAAATATTCTTTGACAAAGTGCGAGTGTTATTATTCACACGATAGAAGTTCGTTTTGCCTTAAGACAAGATTCCATAAACGCAGTTGGGTAGCACAGATCACTTCCAATACCGTTGATTTTTTCCAATTCGGCATCGATGTACTCCAGACTGGCAATCCTAAGAGCGCGGAGAAACATTGAAGAAAATATGGCCTTCTTAATGGGGGTGTTATGTCCAGAGTAAAAGTGTACGTAGGACAAATTGTTTGTATGCATTTTTTCCGGTAGATACTAAACTTAAAACCTGGGCTTTCCCTATGTACACGTACATCCAAAAACGAGATTGAGTTGTCTTGTTCCACTTCTAAAGTAAACTTAATGGAAGGGACTTGATCACTTAACTGAAGGAGGAAGACATCCAGGTCACGATTCATGGGCCAGATACACAAAATATCGTCGACGTACCGCAACCATGGGATGCCAACCCCCAGGATTCTCGGAATGTAAGTAATTTCTAAAAACTCCATATAAATATTAGAGAGGAGGGGCGACAAGGGGTTGCCCATGGCCAATTGGCCATCCCAAAAACCTGTTGATAATACTCGCTATTGAAAGTGAATTTACAGTCTTTGATGCAAAGCTTAATAAGTTCCAAAACGATGTGTGCAGGTAGTGTCAGGTCGTACTTATGTAATTCTCGGGGGAGAAAGTCAAGCATATCGTCAATCGGCACTTTTGTAAACAATGAACAAACGTCAAAACTGATCAATCTATCGTTGGTTTCAATGCGTACATTATTCAATTTTTCAGTAAGATCCATGGAATTTTTTACATGTGAATCAGAGATAGTTCCGAGAATGGGGGACAAGACTTTGACAAGCCATTTGGGGAGTTTATAGGTAATAGAGCCCACCGAGCTAATAATAGGGCGCATAGGGTTGCCAGGTTTGTGGGTTTTAATAAGACCGTTATTCCCCAACCGTGGATCCAACCTTTGTTTGATGAAATTTACGAGTTGCGTCAGAGAACTTCTTCACTTCGTAACATTTTGGATCGCAAAATTAAAAGTCTCATTCGAAATAGTCAGTGGAGTAAAAAAGCAAGCTCAAAATGTGTTTTGAACCTTTCTTCGAAAAACATTAGTGACGATGCAAAAAATGCCCTTGGATTTGGTATGTCCTTTTTTATTGTTAAAAAACCTGCTTTACAAATTTGTTATAGTCTTGCTTGTTTTGAAAAACAGTGTAATCTTGATTATGGACAAAGTGGACTACATTAGAAAGATGAACGAGCTTCTCCAGGATCCCGCCACATACAGAAAACTTAGGAAGAACCCGCAGGATGACGTCATCAAATCATTCAATAGTGGCTTTTCACGTCCACTTCACCTCTTCCCTACCTTTACGGTCTTATTAAAACGCACAAACCTGGCAACCCTATGCGCCCTATTATTAGCTCGGTGGGCTCTATTACCTATAAACCCTCAAATGGCTTGTCAAAGTCTTGTCCCCCATTCTCGGAACTATCTCTGATTCACATGTAAAGAATTCCATGGATCTTACTGAAAAATTGAATAATGTACGCACTGAAACCAACGATAGATTGATCAGTTTTGACGTTTGTTCATTGTTTACAAAAGTGCCGATTGACGATATGCTTGACTTTCTCTCCCGAGAATTACATAAGTACGACCTGACACTACCTGCACACATCATTTTGGAACTTATTAAGCTTTGCATCAAAGACTGTAAATTCACTTTCAATAGCGAGTATTATCAACAGGTTTTTGGGATGGCCATGGGCAACCCCTTGTCGCCCCTCCTCTCTAATATTTATATGGAGTTTTTCAAAATTACTTATATTCCGAGAATCTTGGGGTTGGCATCCCATGGTTACGGTACGTCGACGATATTTTGTGTATCTGGCCCATGAATCGTGACCTGGATGACTTCCTCCTTCAGTTAAATGATCAAGTCCCTTCCATTAAGTTTACTTTAGAAGTGGAACAAGACAACTCAATCCCGTTTTTGGATGTACGTGTACATAGGGAAAGCCCAGGTTTTAAGTTTAGTGTCTATCGGAAAAAATAAACAATTTGTCCTACGTACACTTTTACTCTGGACATGACACCCCCATTAAGAAGGCCATATTTTCTTCAATGTTTCTCCGCGCTCTTAGGATCACCAGTCCGGGATACATCGATGCCGAATTGGAAAAAATCAACGGTATTGGAAGTGATCTGTGCTACCCACCTGCGTTTATGGAATCTTGTCTTAACAAGCCAAACGAACCTTCTATCGTGTGAATAATAACACTCGCACTTTGTCAAAGAATATTTTAGTACTTCCATTTTTCCCGGGCTTTTTAGGTATTGCTAATGTACTTAAACTTTTGGATATTAATGTAGTATTTTCATATAACAATATTGTGAAAAATATCATAGTAAAAAATAGCCTTACCAATAATTCAGGCATTATCTATAAAATTGGTTGTAAACAATGTGATTCCTTTTACATTGGTCAGACGGAAAAGGATTTGCACACGCGTGTAAAACAGCATCAATATTCCGTTAGAGCGGGACAGTCCTCCAGTGCCCTTTTTGTCCATTTGTCAGAGTTATCCCACTGTATTGATTGGAATAATGCTTCAGTTTTGTTTCACTCTAGCAACATTGTTAATAGAAATATTCTTGAGTCTGCTATTATCCAACTTACAAATAACTTTAACATGAGCCAAAGTCTTTTTCCACTTGATCCTGTTATTTTGAATTCGTTCTGAATGGATTTAGACAAGAAGGGAAGAACGCCCTCTTACAATTTTTATTTTTCAATTTATTTTTATATTTTTTTTTGTAACCTATATATGATTCAGGCATTATCTATAAAATTGGTTGTAAACAATCCATTTGATCTTGTGTTGAATTCGTTCAGAACGGGTTTAGACAAGAAGGGCAAAGTGCTAAAATTGGTAGTTTTCCTTACAAATTTGTATGCTCCTTCCACAATTTTTATTTCTATATTTATTATTATTTTATATATAATATATATATTATATATATATGTGTGTGTGTGTGTATATATATATATATATATATATATATATATATATATATATATATATATATATATATATATTTTGTGACCTATATATAATCTCGAACTCTTTATTTACTTCAGTGTTCCTGAGGATGTCATTAGACGAAAGCGCTTGAGCACCATTCTGTGTTTCTTTTCCTTCGTGGTTTTATTCATCATATATATATATATATATATATAAAACGGGTGTGCCATAAAAAAGGGTACATTTTTAAAAGGCTATAAAATCAACATTTGTCATTTAATTTTAATAAAACTTCTACACAATAAAACATATGTACTTATCTATATGCAAACAAGTTTTCAGACAAAAATATCAAATAATTCAAATTCTATCAACATTTATCGAAAGAGTATGATTTTTGTACTTAACATGCAAAAATTATTAAACCTTTTTAACATTTTTTTATAAAAATAATTTTTAACTAAAATTTACCTGAAATTATTAAAAAAAATTGTTCGAAATGCTTTCCTTCCATTTCAATAACTTTTTTATTCTTGGCCGGAATATGGGAGAACTTAGCAGAGCGAGTCTACCAGGACTAGGATAAAAGATGTCGCTCATTTAAGCGAGATCATCATTCAGAAATGGGAAGAGCTTCCACAGCTAACAAGTAAATCGAGCCAGAGATGAATTCCGGTTAAGAATAAAAAAAGTTATTGAAATGGAAGGAATGCATTTCGAACAATTTTCTTAATAATTTAAGGTAAATCTTACGTTAAAAATATTTTTTTAGAAAAAAATATTAAAATGGTTTATCAATTTTTGCATGTTAAGTACTTAGGAAAATCATAATCTTTCGTTAAATGTTGATAGAATTTGAATTATTTGATATGTTAGTCTGAAAACTTATACGCATATAAATAAATACATATGTTTTATTGTGTAGAAGTTTTATTAAAATTAAGGAACAATGCGACTAGGAATACAATAAAACAGTCCAGTTTACAGGGTGGCCCATAAGTCCCAATCGGTTATAATTAAAGGGAAAATACAAAAAATCAAACAAAGTAAAAAGTTTAGAAATATTTATTGATTATTTAAAGTGCAAAATATAAGAATCTCGACAAATATCCTTTCCTTAGTAATCGACTACGTCAGTGTGAGCCGCGCTAGATGGATTTTCGCTTTAATTATAACCGATTGAGACTTATGGGCCACCCTGTATATTCACCTTTATTATTATTCAAACGTTGACAAATTGATTTTCCAGGTAAAAAATTTTTAAAAAGTTAAAAGTTATACCGTTAAATGAAAGAGAATTAATATTACATACTCTCCATAACAATTTTGAGGGAGAATTTGTCAGACGAATGTTCAGTGTCATTAGTTTCCCCATTATCGGGGGCAAAATGTGTCTCTTGTAAAGAGATCCTGTTGGGATTGAAAATGGCGTTTATTAATAAATATAAAATATGGAATCTATCTGTGCAGAAGTTGCACTAACCTAACCTAACCTAACCTAATATACAAGTAAAAGGATGTCTCCTTCATTTGGCTCGAACAAAACTATGCAAAACCAATTCATTTTGGCACACGAGTTAAGTTTCAGCGCGGTTACTATATTCCAGATTTTACATATACGTTGCATTAATGTTAAATTAACTGACATTTATGAAATTAAATAACATAAATTGAAAATTTGTTTTCAATTATTTCCTTTGTTTTGCTATATTGACGTAATTAGTACGATCTGTTTTTAACTGTGCTTAAACATACAGGAAGCGTATCATGCATATTTATCATTCATTATGAAGGTTCTGTACAGTGAGTTTGCCACGTTTGCCGTGTTGCGTAGCATGAATTTTTAATGTATTTCTCTTTGTTATTTAACATAAATTTATAAGACTGTTATTGACCAAGTACGTGGTGTGATTCAGAGAGAGAGAGAGAGAGAGAGAGAGAGAGAGAGAGAGAGAGAGAGAGAGAGAGAGAGAGAGAGAGAGAGAGAGAGAGAGAGAGAGAGAGAGAGTAATGTAATGTAGCTTAACCTAATCTAACCTAAAAATACAAAATACTTATAGTATTTGACTTAAAAAAACAATATAATGCCAGTACATTGGTCAAGCTGCATTGTGAAAAATATTGTTCAGCAGAGTTTTCAATTTGGTAATACAATTAGGGCTCCAGGTAACTCTTCATGAATATTCGAGTTCTCAAGAGTATTAACGAAAATTTCAGAATTCTCTCGGAAGTACCCGTGTTTTTTTTGTTTTTTTGATAATGACGTTCATGAATTTAGTCGCGACAAATTTCGGGAAAACTAATCTTCGTAACAGTGAGAAAAATCTCGCGATGAATATTCGTTCCGATGAATCTTTCGGAATGGATGTGTCCGTGGTGAATGTTCAGGGAACTGCAAAGAAGTAATGCTTCATCATGGTCGCTAGATGGCGCAGTTTCATGGCCAAGCACTGCGGAGGTTTATATTTTTATTCGGGCTTTCTTAAAACACAGTTAAGAGTACAGCTATTATTCTATTGTATACCTAAAACACTTAGTGAAACGGGTTACTTGATGACTAAAGTCTTGGTAACCATATTTTAGCCTTTACAGATGACAGTACATTAAATTGAATTACATTATAAACTTTTATGCTCTTATACAATGGACTATTTGTATATACTACGAATAAAATAATAACAAAGGCCAGATTATATATATGTATAAATGAATAAAATGACAAACATTTGAACTAACGTTCTTTATTCAACAAACATTTCGGAAGTCTTAACTCCCATCTTCGGTGAATAAAGACTATTAGTTCAAGCGTTTCTCATTTTATTCATCTTAAAATGCTGCGCTTTTCTAGGAACAAGTCTTTGTCCAGAATGATATATATATATAAAATCTCCCTCATGACACTCATTTTATCGTGCCTGGATAGATGGCAGAGGCTTAGTAAACGCGGTTTCCAATAGCGACGCAATTTCGGCTACTTTATGTATCTAATATCAGGAAATGAGTTAAAATGAAGCGAAGAAATAAATGATCGATATATCTGTTTTTCTTTTTTGTAATATTAGTGTTCGCTCTTAAGTTTTATTCGTGTGAGATGCATTTAGGAAAGGAAGTAGAAGTGTGTAGAGTAGGAGAAAAACGCTTTTTCATAATACACTTCAATGATTTCAGTACGGGACATTCTTATTTTATTGCAGTAAATTAGCCCTTATGTTTTTCTTGTACAAAGTTTTTGGCTTTGAAATAGGGATCATGTTGTAACATAGTGTGAACATAGTAAATGGTGATCCTAATTAAACTGAATTTTGTTCTCATCCATACGTTTCCACTCATACATCGTGACTAGGTCGAACGTGTCTTCGAAGTTCATCTGATGAAGTAACGCTGTTAATTTTTAAAAAGCCTTTCTATATACTGTATATACATTTTCAACTGCAAAGAACACGCAGTATAATTAACGTAAAGAACGACGCTTGTATAGAAGACGTTCCACGCAAGATGAGGAGGGAGAACGAACAAATGAAAAAATGAGGTAACCACCCGAGAATCGAACCCGGGATCTTCCGATTGCCTCGGGGCATTGGTTTCTGCGCGTATGTAGGAGAATTACGACTTCTGATCGAGTGAGGCCCATGGTGTAATGGTTATCATACATTTAAAAAGGCTATAAAATCAACATTTGTCATTTAATTTTAATAAAACTTCTACGCAATAACACATATGTGCAAACACGTTTTCAGACTAAAATATCAAATAATTCAAATTCTATCAACATTTAACGGAAGAGTATGATTTTTCTACTTAACATGCAAAAATTATTAAACCTTTAATATTTTTTTATAAAAATAATTTTTAACGTAAAGTTTACCTGAAATTATTAAAAAAATTGTTTGAAATGTTTTCCTTCCATTTCAATAACTTTTTTTATTCTTGGCCGGAATTCATCTATGGCTCGATTTACTTGTTCCTGTGGGAGCTCTTCCCATTTTTGAATGATGATCTCGCGTAAATGAGCGACATCTTTTATCCTACTCCTGGTAGACTCGCTCTGCTAAGTTCTCCAATATTCCGGCCAAGAACAAAAAAAGTTATTGAAATGGAAGGAAAGCATTTCGAACAATTTTTTTAATAATGTCAGGTAAGTTTTAAGTTAAAAATAATTTTTATTAAAAAAATATTAAAATGGTTTAATAATTTTTGCATGTTAAGTAGAAAAATCATACTCTTTCGTTAAATGTTGATAGAATTTGAATTATTTGATATTTTAGTCTGAAAATTTGTTTGCGTATAGATAAATACATATCTTTTATTGTGTAGAAGTTTTATTAAAATTAAATGAAAAATGTTGATTTTATAGCCTTTTCAAAATGTACCCCTTTTTTATGGCACACCCGTTACATATATATATATATATATATATGGGAATGAACTCAGAATGGTCCCCTGAGTTTTTTATGATACACACAGACCGACCGTGCATGGAACAAGGAACTCTGCGAGTGACCCGTTGCCCACGTCGGGTTAGCATCATGAAAAAGAAAAACTATGGTATTTGTCATTTACCATTACTTATTCGGACTATAGTGGATTTAATTATCCCAGAAGAGTTCCTTGTTCCATGCACGGTCTGTATGTATCATATATATATTTGTCGTTCGTTTTCGCAGATATTAATTGGAATCTGTTCCCTCCTAAAAGGTATCTGCTCCTTCTCACCTCATTCCTTCTTCTCTTTCCTTTTCCTCTTCCTCTTCTCTGAAACGATCATCTGCTGCACGAAAGGTTAATACGAAGGCTAAACAAGCACTTAATCAAATGGAGACCTGATTGGACACATCAATTGCATCTTGTATGCTTACATCACACCTCAGAATATTCATTTCAGTTTGACATAAACTAACTAAATTATTTTGTAAAAAATTATCAGCTAACTAAACTTAGCTAGTAACTAGTTTAAAAAATATCCGACCATAAGAGAAATATCAACTATTTTGCTGCAGTTTTAAAATATTCATGCGTGCTATCTGGTCAATACTTCGACAAGGAAAAAAAAAATTCTTCCAAATTCATTTGATGGAATTAAGATCTGATATTAGATTATGCACTTTTAATTTTGAAAAACATCTTTAAACATTGATTAGTTTTGAGATTTCATTTTAGGCAGTGAATAATTTTCATATAAAGGCTTTAATTAAATACGCCTGACTTTGCAACAATGCAGATACAAAGTATGAGTATATGAAAATTCATTATTTTATTGTAATAATCAATCACGAGGGCTAAGAACTGCCACAGTGCTCAGGCCAAACTCCTGAATTATTAGCAAACATAAGGAAACGGTTTTACCCACTAGCTACGGGCGGTGACAATATTTCCCTGTAGGTATACAGCTCTATTTACCATGTAATTAGATTAAAAAATATATTTATGTATGTTTTGTGCCAGTAATTACCATTAGTTGATGCTCTTTTCTTGATATTTAGAATAAAATCTATACCTAACATTTAATCTACAAGGTGTCCTGTAAATTATCTTTACAAATTGAGTTGAATTTGTAAAGATAATTTATAGTCACCCTGTATAATCGTTGCTGCTACGCGATATGATGAAAACTGTAATCTGTGAAATGTGAAATTTACAACAGCTCAGACCCGACAGGGTAGCCTAGTCATAAAACGACGTGCTGTTCCTTTGAAGGTCCTGTGTTCGAATCTCGGCTCGAATCTTCAGATTTCAGTTATTCGTCCTTGGTGGGAGAAGGGGTCCGGATCGCACGTAAAGCATGTAGGTCCCCTCCCTTATATGACCTTTATAGGTGTTACGAAGGAAGTTAGACAGCACCAAACATTATCATTATTATTATTATTACCTCGTAACCTCGTAGTAGTTCCGTGCGGTGGTCTTGCTTCACACGAAGTTCAAGCTGGTGGCCCTACCTCTAGGCCTGGCCTGGTGGAGGAGCCCGTTGCTCTCTTGCGATCTCCATCGCACATAGCCAGGTATACCCGGCTAGTCTTCTTTTGAAGAATTCCACGTCAACATTAGTGATGTTCTTAATCTCCTTCGGAAGCTGGTTGAATAGTTTTGGTCCCCTGACAACCAAGTTATTTTCCTTTGGAATTGAAGGTGTCCCTTCTCTGTCCTTTAGTTTGGGAACACTACACATCCTACCTTTCCTATTTTCCAGCGTTGTTTGGATGGTTACTGGGTTTAGTTTGAGGTTGGGTACCAGTTTTTCTACTATTTTCCCCATGTAAATTGTAGTGCATCTCTCTCTTCTTTTTTCCAAATAATATACAGAGGGTTGACAAAAATAAATAGACACGTTAGGGTTTTCCATAGTTCTTGATTTGATCTTAAAAGTCAATAAATAATAACAGAGTTAGTGACTCAATATATTTAAAATCATGTTGCTTCCCCATTTGCATTATGTAAATCTGGCACACGTTCTATCATTCCATTGATGAGCTTTGCCATTTGTGCTTGAGGACAATCATCGTGGTGTCTATTTACTTTTGTCAACCCACTGTAGAATTAAATTACGAAATCTTTTCCAGTAGTCGCGTTCTTTGCAACCATCACTCTTGGCTGTGAAATATCTATGGATTACTTCTAGTTAATTAATTTTTTTCCTATTTATATGGGAACGTCAAGACTGAACAGTATTCAAATTTTGGTATAATTATATAGTGTTTTTAGCAGGGAAATCATTACTTTTTTGTCCCTTCTTTTAAAGGTTCTTAGTACCTGTCCCGCGACTCATTTTGCTTTGTTTATCGTCATCTGATTTTGTCTCAGATATGGCATCGTCGGTAATTATTACCCCTAAGTTTATTGCTTTCTTACTTCCCTGAATTTCCTGTCTATTTGGGTCATAATATGCAGTCTGTTTTAGTTCCTCATTTCTTCCTATCTCAAGAGCTGAAATTTCTCGGTGTTAAATTTCATATTGTTGTCCTCTAACCACTTGTATATTCTGTTTGTCTCTCTCTGTCGGGCCTCCATGTCTTTTGCATTACTGGTTTTTCTGTTGTTGTTGGTTAATTCATTGTCTGTGTTTGTTAGCATGATAATGAATAGGAGTGGGGCCAATACTGTTCCTCGTGGTACTGAGCTGCGAACTTCCTATTCTGATGATGATATATACACACCTTGGATTTTTACGGCTTGCTGATATTCTCAGAGGAAGTTCCCCACTTTGCCTGTTATTCCCATATATTTCATTTTATGTGCTATTATACCATGATCACATTTGTCGAACGCTTTAGCAAAATTTGTGTATATGACCGTAGTTTTCATTGCTTTGAAGTACGTCTATGATATTACTAAAGTGCTCTTTTAGTTGTAATAGGCATGATCTTCCTGATCGGAACTAGTGCTGATTCTCATTGAACCTTTCCAATGTCAAAAAGAAGAGACAGATTTTCTCTCTAACTATTCTTTCAAATATTTTGGTGAGATGGGACAGTGAATTGGGACACGTTAGGTCAGGAACAGTGGTCTATATTTCTTTGCTTGAGACCTATCCCCTCCTTTATATATGGAGACAATATTCGCTCTTTTCAGGATGTTCAGTATTTCCCTGTGTCCAGGGATCTTCTCCATATCCAATGCAGGGGTATAACTATTTCTGTCCGGACATGCAGCTGAATGTGATTTCATTTGTCCTATAGCTCGCGCTATATCTTCTGGGGTAAAATAAAAATCAGTAATACACTCTTGTAATTTCTCTTCAAAAAATGCATCTCTATCAGGTGCCACTTTGTCACTTTTTGGGGTACTAAAAACGATTCGTACTGGGCTCTCAATAGTTCAGGTATCTCTTTTAAATCGTCGGTTAGTTCAATATTTCCTTTCCTTAAGGGCCCGATAGTTGCGCGCGTTCTTGTTAGAGTGTTCGGAGGTCCGTAGATGACTATAAGCATCACATTTGGTTTTTCTGTTTTTACTGCTAAATGTTCCACGAAACGGTTTGATTTACTTATTATCGTCTCTGCCATATAATTCTCACGTACGTACAGTATATAACACAGCCACCTTTACGTCTTGCTGTTCTGTCAGCTCGTAATAAGTTGTAGCCATCAATATGTATTTCTTTCTTATCTATACAGTATTCACAGTTTTCCTGGTCTCCATGGCAGTCTCTAAAATGCGTTTCTGTGAGGCGCTCGATGTCAGCCCTTGTTTCATTTATAAATCCTTTCAGGTAAGAAACTTTGTTTAGCGATTTGTTCGGTTTTAGCTCTTGAATATTAGTCAGGACAATATTTATGTTCTTAGTTTTGCGTTACCCCTTGTGCACTCCAGCTTCATCATCTTTCACTGTCACGTGTTTTGTAGTCATACGGTCTTCCGAGAAAGCTCTGTTTCCGTTTACCTGTTCTGGTAGCTTCTCGCCTGATAATTTAATTAACAGTTCGACTCAGAGGTTCTCAACTGTGTCGACTGCATGTGCTGTATGAGGCTCAGTAGCCGTATTGTGTCTGGGATGTTGAAAAAAATGTGGTTCGCGATTTGTATATATATGTTTCTTTTCGTCTTGCCTGTTGTCCTTTGAGTTTGTTGGGAGGTGATGGTAGTAGCATCTTTTTCCGTATTTGCAGGTTCCATATCTTGCGTAATTCTTGCAAATTGCGAGGTGGTAGAATCTGCAGCTGTCATCGAAATTACAGTACAGTGACCATTATTATAGTACAGTTCACACATGGTGAGATGCTCATATATTCACTGTCCTCCCTTATATCTACAGTTGCCCCTTACATAGTATCATCATACAGTTCCTTCCATATAACTCGGGCCTTTGTTTTTATGGGATCACCTGAAGATCCGTCACCCCAGCCTTTTTTAGTTAGCTTTATAAGGCTAACTAACGAAAATATCACGACCTAACCTAATCATTCGTCAAGGGCGTACAGTTGACCTAACGATTGGTTAGGTTAGGTCGTGATATTTTTGTTAGTTAGCCTTATAAAGCTAACTAAAAAATGCTGGGGTGACGGATCTTCAGGTGATCCGTTTTTATGTTTGTTTCATCTCCTTGTTTGGAGATAACCTCAGTCTATTTTCGTGGTTACCTTATTTTTCGCTATTTACTATATATTATATATATATATATATATATATATATATATATATATGATACACACAAATAAAATTAATCTTAATTAAGAGATCTTATCACGACACGAAAATCGAATACCCAGTTATACACATTTATAAGTATAATCATCATTTTCATTAAATGTAATTGCATATATCCAGTCGAAATGTTCCGGAAAAACCCTTTAATCTTCGTCCGTTTTCTTCCATTACAATGATTAAACTTCAAATCTGACTGAGAGGTTTCCGAATTCAATAAAAGCCACTTTTTTTCCCAAAACTTTGGATGTCAACAAAAAAAGCTCGCTCGAATGAACGCAGTCACAGGATAATTATGAGACAGTCGGGGGGTCAACCGCATGCATATCCTGTCGAGTTCAAATTATGAATAGAATCCCGTATAATACCGGACAGACTATCGTATCGTATTACATACTAACATACTACCATATAAAGAAGTACTCTATGGTTGTGTTCCTCCCGACCAGTTTTCTTTGATTATATATATATATATATATATATATATATATATATATATATACAGGGTAGGCCGTAAGTTTCCATACATAGGAAAAATAAACATTTTGTTATGGACAACCATTTTTATTTATATAATATGCTCTACATGGTTGCCATTGTTTTGAAAAACACATTTCAATACGTGTTCCCCACTGTTGATGAACACGCCATTAGCACAGTTGACGTTATGCTTGTAATGGCGTTGGTGATACGTTCCTTTAGATCAGTGTTTCCCAACCGGGGGCCATATGGCCCCCTGGGGCCATGGCACATTTGAAGGGGGCCACAGGAAAATGTTGAGATTTAGAGGGGGCCACAGACTCCATTAAGGGGCCACAGGACTCAACCTATTTGAAGCCTAATTATAGTTAGGCCAATAGATAATTTAAATTTATGTAGTTGAATTACATTTAAAAAAATTATTAATACATATATTTTCCTTTTTTTAGATATTTTATAATAGAATTTGAATTATCTGTAAACAAATATTTTGCATCTTACAAGCTTATTGTGCGGCGCACAATCCATTGGTGCGCTTGATCGTTATGCGCCTGGCAGCGTTGTTTGACTTGATAAAAATACTTCAGGTTGAAATCCTTAAGTCTGTTTACCACGTGGATCGTCGCTGTAGTGTGTAAGTAGCTCTTATTTGTTTACCCTAATATTGCGAAGTTGTAGTAATTTTACTAGTTTTTTTAATTTATAATAGATTGCTATAAGTACAGTATTTCTTTTGATTATATTTTTTTATAATTAATCATAATATAAGTAATAACTGCAAATTTTTGTTAGCCACTGTTTAGTTTTTGTTATGTTTATAGTCCTATGTGACAAATAATATTGTACCTGAATACAAATAGTTGTTTTAATATCCTTTATATATATTTGTTTTGTAAAATAGAGTTAATCTGCATATTACCTACTGAAAATAATGCTTATGGGGGCCACAGGAAAAAATAAGGTTCCTAAGGGGGCCATAAGCCCAAAACCGGTTGGGAACCACTGCTTTAGATGATTATATGTCTCGTATCTTTTCCTGATACACCATGGCCTTCAAGTGCCCCAAAGATAGAATCAAGGGGGGAGATCTGGGGATCTGGGAGGCCACTCCACAGGACCACGCCGACCAATCCAAGCATCCGGAAACTGCTGCTGATCCAAATACCGACGCACGTGAAAGACCATAATGAGGTGGAGCTCCATCTTGCTGGAAGTAAACTGGGAAGTTACCTTCCTCGTTTAGCAGGGATGGGAAAATCTCTTCTATGCAACAGTTAGATACCTTTCGGCATTAAGATTTCCACTGACAAAAATTGTCCAATCATTCTGTCACCCCCATATCCCGGCCCACAATCATCACTTTACCGCACCTTGCATCTTCGTCGGACGCAGCCCAGTTATGGTTAGCATTACTCCAATAACGTGTTTTGCCGATAACCTCTCCATTGACGTAAAAAATTTGCTTCATCAGTAAACAGATCTTACGTCAAACGCATATTCTTAGGGTATCTGAAACATAAAAACAAACGTTTTAATTTTTCTATGTATGGAAACGTACGGCACCCCCTGTATATATATATATATATATAATTATTATAATATATATATATATATATATACACACCGTACTGTACAATTGAGTGTTTTCGAAAATAAGTTCAAATAAATTTCATGCCTTTGGTGATTATTATGACACTCGCTATTTAAATAATATAATAATAATAATAATAATATAATAATTTTAAGGATTCCTCTGTCTTTTTTATTTCTGTATATATACTGAAAAAATTTTAACCGTACAAGGCCAGTGTAGGATAGCACACTTCGTAACCCCATAATGAAAATTATATTTATAGGTTGAAGTAAACAAGTTATTGATACTAAACAATAATAAAAGTTACCTAACTTGCGTACAATAAAAAGCATCATCTCTAGAAAACCAAATGTACAGAGGGGTAACAAAAGTAAATAGACATCTTCGGGTTTTCCATAGTTTTTAATTTGATAATAAAAGTCAATAAATAATAGGAGATTTAATGAATTAATATATTTAGAACGGTGTTGCTTCCCCTTTGAATTATGTAAAGGTGACACACGTTCTGGCATTCCATTGACGAACTTTGCTACTTGTTCTTGAGGACAATCATCGTGGTATCTATTTACTTTTGGTACCCCTCTATATTTTTATTGCAATAGGCCACGCTGGCTTTTTTGGGGTTACATTTGGTTTAAATGTAATGGCGTGAAGTTAAATTATATTTAAGTTAAATTTACTTCATTGTGAAGTGGTTTTATTTTTGTTGCTAAAAATGTAATAAGTTTTAAAGAAAATGTTGCAAATTGTGGAATTTGTATAAAAGACCTACGCATTAAAAGGCCAACGACCCTCGCTCCGTAATTCCGTTTCCTTGTAAACGAATTGAAGACACTGAAGTCGTGGGTTCGGCTCCCGATGGTGCTGGTAATAACAATAATTCAGGAGTTAGCGTAATGGGCTACATTAGTCGGTCTTGAACAGTGTGCTGGTTTCTGGTTCCCAAGACAAAATTAAAAGCTAAAATTGCGGTAAACTACGTTCAATATTATAGTACGCTCGTGTGAGGATTATTGAAAAGAACATTTTTTGTAAATAGTCTATTTTTTTATGCAGGAAGGAGGGAGCCAAGGGCCAAGAGCCAAAATCAAGGTCCGGGGTCTTCAAGATGCCTAGACACTTTGCGTCTGAAAGATGGGAGGTCAAGACAGGAGGAAAGATGAATTGAGGAATATTCTTCCAGAGTTGACCGGTTAAGTAGATGAAAGACTGAAAATACCGATTAACCCTTGCATTAGATCAGTGGTGCACAAACTTTTTTGATGTGAGGGCCAAGCGAAGAAAATAACTAAATGTATTAGCCTACTTACTTTCCATCTAAGTCATAAATTGGGTCACTTTTATATTCTAACTTTTTCATTGAATTGAAAAGACCCGTGGGGCCACTGAAAAGACCCGTGGGGGACACATTTGGCCCGCGGGCCAGGGTTTGTGCATCACTGCATTAGATAGTTGGCCAGAAAAGGAATGAGAAAGTGTAGAAAGTCTGGTACTGCGTGCTCTCCTTAAAGGAGGAGGCATGCAGTTAGAGAGTTCAGAAGAGCAATGTCCGTTATAACAGCGACAGTAAAGAGAGAGTAAGGCAACATTGCGGCGAAGAGAGAGATTGAAGACAATTAGTAAGAGGCAGGGAATTGATGAGACAAAAAGCCTTTGATTCCACTCGGTCAAGTACGGCTATGTGGGTTGAACCACCCCACACATGAAAAACATACTCCATACAGGGGCGAACAAGACCCCTGTACAGAGACAGCAACTGAGTAGAGGTGAAGAAACCGCGGAGGCGGTACAGCACACCTAACCTCTTAAAAGCTGTTTTAGAAAGCGAACATATGTGATCTTTCCAGGAAAGATCACGAGAAAAGGAAGGATTGAGTTGTGTGTTGTTGAAGGTAAGGGGATAGTTGTGTAGAAGATTGTGACGAGTAGACAGATAGAGGAACTAAGTTTTTGAGGGATTGAAAGCCACAAGGTTTTCTCTGCCCAAATCAGATATAGCAGAAAGATCAGAGGTCAGGTGTCCCATAGCCGTCTTACGCGAATCATGAGGGATAGAAGGATAGAAACCGAAGGAGAGCAGTTTGGAAATTAAAGATTTGTGCCACACTCTATCAAAAGCTTTTGATATGTCAAGCGCAATAGCAAAGGTTTCATCGAAATCCCGAAAGGAGGATGACCAAGAGTCAGAGAGATATGCAAGATCGCTAGTAGAGCGTCCCTTACGGAATCCATACTGACGATCTGAAAGAAGATTGTGAGAAGAAAGGTGTTTAAGAATCTTCCTTTTAAGGATAGATTCAAAAACTTTGGAAAGACAAGAAATCAAAACAATTAGACGATAGTTGGGAGGTTGAGAGCGGTCACCCTTCTTTGGGACATGCTGAATGAAAGTGAACTTCCAGCAGGAAGGAAAAGTACGAGATGAGAGACAAAGACGAAAGAGTTTGTCTAGCAGGGTGTCAGCACAGAAACACAGTTCTTAAGAACTATCAAGTTTTTATATCATAAATTCCTGAATGAATGGAGGATAATTATAGTATATTTTATATTCCAGAGAGCGTATTTTTTGTATCAAGTAATTGCCTATTCATCATCTATTACATGGAAAAATATTGTTTTTTCTATTTTTCTATTATTAAGAAAAGATTGTAAATGACTACAAATTTAGTAAAAACATGGAGATATTTCTCAGTGAGAAACCATTCCTTTAAAGTAGTCATTTAAAGTTTGTATAAGTGTAGATGACATTCCAATTACTACGCCGAAAGCGCAACCATAAAATTAGAAAGAATAATACAAAAATATAGAGACATCTACTGCGCATAATTTTGTTTTTACAACTATTCACTGTTCTGAATTTGACAGTTTTTTCGAAACGTCTCCGTCTCGTAAAAATAAATCTTGCGCGATAGTTTTTGGAAATTTATCGGTGCAGAAGATTGGCCTATTAATGGCCGTAAGTTAGACGCAATGTCCATCTCACGATGGTCGAATTTCAGAATTAATAGCTTAATTTTCTGAAAGGGACAAGACGTAGTTTTAAAAATATCGTTTAGTCGCTAATTTGCTCTTTGGTTGACTCTTGTTATTTTCTGCAGATGGTCGAACACGAACAGAAATCAGGAAATTGCAGATTTTTTTTTGGTTCGGGGAGGGGGTTGAGGGGAGGGATGATTTCATTCATTATAAAAAATTTTGAAAAACGTAAATAAATAAATAAGTCACAGATTTTTGTATTTATGGAATGAGGATTCCACAAATTAACATTTATCAATCAACTCTTTTGGAATGGGACTGATTAAACGAAGAAACATAATTGAATATTATATAGGCCCTAATCTTGGTTTTGCTTCCGCCCGAATTGTTCATTCTGACGAAGATCAAGCTTCTCACTCCACCTTAAACCTCAGGTTTAACGTGGAATCCGAACACGGCCCACCAGCAGCCCAGCTTCTTAATCATTAGGTTACTCATGTGTGTGTGTGTGTGTGTGTGTGTGTACAGTATATAAATCAGATTTAGGGAATCTTCGACATTTTTTAGAAAGAGCTCTGCTTAATAGCGATTAAAGAGTTTGAAACCCCAATTTACTGGATTAGGAGACTTAAGGGATGAATGAAAGGATGGTGCATGTGACTCCCTTTAATCGTAATACCCAGTATATATTGACATTATACAGTAAAAATTGGTATACGAGTATAATGGCGTAAACATAGGAACAGTTGAAAATTTGAATGAAGCTAGAGTTTAATTTAATCTTTTGTCACCTAAAATAAAAACAAAAACATCACAGGTGCACATTTCGATTTTCCTTTTTTCTTTCTTTCAATATTGGGAATATTGTTTCATCATCTGAAAGATGAAATCAACCAGTGATGATTTGATTGTGCGTGTTCTCAAATCAATTCCGGGCATGGTGTTCTCATGAAAATTTAATGTAACGTTAAACCATTTGGTAGACTGCATTGGTTTGGATTTCTGGTTTGTTCTAACGGTTCGACGCGGGTAAAGGTTTTGGTTTTCAAGTTATATGATTATGGTTAAGTCCTATTGCATTATTCGGGTACCTGCAGTTATACAAGTCGGATTGAAATTAGCCTCATACAATCTAAAATGTATTGCGTTATTTTCACCCTATTTTGTGTCAAATAAACAATGCACCCATTTAAATACTTAAAATTGCTGCTTTATTTTGGTATTCTCAGCATTACCCAAAAGGTGATGTAATAATCTTAACTACTTAATTGATCAGACCATATTTAATACAATTTGGGTTGAAATAACGCTATTGAATTTAGTAGCGTGTACGTCAAGGCTTCTTAATACGTTTCTGATTCCGTCCACGTTTGACATTAAAACCTGCGCATAAATTTCTCTTGTACCTGCCGATAATCGCAATACATTTGGGCTTGACCGTAATTATAAATTACTTGATAAATTAAATTAAAAAAAAAGTACCACAAAGAATAGCGGGGCGATGTGGGTAGCTATACGGGTAATAGACGAAAACCAGTGCCTCAGTCGTATATATATATTACAATTTTACCAATTAAAATTATTAACGAAATATACAGAGTAGGCCAAGATAAAGAAACCCCATTCGGTTTTAAAGAACCTGAATAAGGTCTCTTTATCTTGCCCACCCTGTATTTTATTTATTTATTTATTTATTATTATTATTATTATTATTATTATTATTTATTATTATTATTATTATTATCTTGAGGATTATTCTTGAATAAAACAAAATTACTCCTTTGTTCATTTTCAAACCAACGTTTCGTCTGTACACTTCAGACATCTTCAAGGAAATGGTACATTTTTAAAAATTTAACATACTGAAATACAGCTAAATAAAAATAAATAAACTTACGTGAAGCTAATCACATTTACATAAGAATAAAAAAATTTTGAATTACAAACATTTTATTGAATGATTTTTGGATATTGAATTGCCATTTTAATGGAAGATGTTTACAAAGTTTAACATTTTATTTTATTTATTATTAATTTCTGGTTTAAATTTCTTAATTAAAAGTGCTTCAGCTAATTCGTAGATCGTAGAATCTTTCGGTTCGTTGTATAATTTTAAAGTTATTTAAGATTTCGTTGGTTGGTAATTTTCTGTATTCAGTTTTTACGGGTTCATATATCTCGCTCGGTTTGTATTTGTGGTTCTACATTTTTAAACCAAGAATATTCGTCGTATTACCAACGTAGGAGGAGTTACATCCTTCTTCAGAACAATTAAATTGGTATACGACGTTACTCACTTCATTATCAGAAAACTTTTCTCCGCTAAAAAATTACGAAGACATTTTTCTTGGTTTGTGATAACTTCTCATTTACATATATTTATTTTTTTCAATTTTAATGACTTTTTATTACGCGTTTAAGGTTTGATTCTTTGCTTTTCATTCATCTAAAGTTTCCAATTTATAATAAATTATTGTATTTTCCTCTTCGTTATTAAAACAAAAGTCAATATTTGGGAGATGCACGGCCTCCGAATTCAGATTTTTTTATTCATACCAGTCGTTAGTACATATGATTTGATGAATTTAAAAAAAAAACTAGACCTTTTTGTGCTTTCAAAAATAAGGGAGATATCGAGTTTTTTCATTAACGATTTTTTGACATTTTCCGAGTCGCGAAACTTTATCCACCGCAAAGGTTAGTTATTTTTCCGTCGATTTAGTGAAGGTTAGGTTAGGTTAGGTTCATTTTAGTGACCTAACCTAACCTAACCTTCACTAAATCGACGGAAAAATAACTAACTTTTTATTGTGGCGGTGGATAAAGTTTCGCGATTTCTCGCAAAAAATAATGCAGGATAGTCTTGTGGTCTTTGTTTTTTTATTGTTACCAGCTCTCAAAACCAGTTTCTCGGAAAATGTCAAAAAATCGTTAAAGTGAAAAAACTCGATATGTCCCTTATTCATTAAATCATATGTGCTAACGACTGGTATGAATAAAAAATCTGAATTCGGAGGCCGTGCATCTCCCAAATATTGACCCAAAAAAAGAATAATATATTAAAGTACAAGCTCATATAACCTTTCTATTATTATTGTTATTATTATTATTATTATTATTATTATTATTATTATTATTATTATTAATTAGGTAAGTCACTTCTTTTTCAATAGTTTTCTTCTTCGATTTCTTTATGTGACGTTTCGTTCAAACACATCTGAACATTTTTGGAGCTTAATAATTAATTTGGGTTGCAGTGTGACGCGTTGGGGTTGTCTCTTCGATTTGTAACACGTGGTTCAGTGGCCATTAAGAAAAAATTGTTACATTCACGGTAAGCCTTCAATGCTTATAAGCACTGTCACACTCCTAAGCGAATTAATTTCTAACAAGCTCCGATGTTCAGATGTAACTGAACGAAACGTCAGTAAAAGGGATCGAACACGGAAACCATCGGTAAAGAAGCACTTCCCTAATTATTAATAATAATAATAATAATAATAATAATAATAATAATAATGATAATAATGATAATAATAAAAATAATAATACTAAATGACCGTAGAAATTAAAGTTATGTACCAAGGTACCTGTTCTGAAGAATTATGTATCTCCCTTTATATTAATTACACGACCAATATATTAAAAAATTCTTCAACACAAATATATCTCGAGCAAAATCCTCGACCATGTTAAAGTCAAATATGAGAAAAACAAAGATAATAATAACATCTTAAATGACTTCTCATTTCTGTTAAAAATAAATTTAAAAAAATGCGGAACAGCCGAATCTCCATTTATTAAAAAGGACATTAAAAATATAAATTAATATAAACTAGCGCAAAAAACCACCCTGGAGGCGGGATATTTTTTTAGTTTCTGCGGAAGGCTGTTATTACTATTCGGGCAATACATATTTACTGTACAGTCATGGTACTAATATGTGTTGGTATTATAATCCAGAATATTGTTTAGGAAACATCCATTTCATTCTTGACAAAGAAAAACGCGACGTGAATTTAAAAATTCCCAATAGCCTACTCTGTATCCAATTTGTCGCGGATTAACATTATTAACAGTGACAAAATTTCAAAGCAATTTTTTTTTTTATTCAAGACAATACTACGTGAAGCATTATATTGTTCCTCGTTTCTCCTTCACGTATCCGGTTTTGGAGAGAATCCTTACATTTTCTGATTTTCCCACTCTGCTCATGAAAACTTGACCGTGTGAGAAGAAATAATTTTTCAGGATCAAACCCGAACTGAAAACTGACGCCGCTGCATTTGAAACGGAAATAAGTTATCTGTCGGAGCAATGAGGATACTTGGTATGAGCAGTCGATTTCGAGCTTGTGTTCCTGTTGCCAATTTCGCATCAGTTACATGATCCAGTAAATTCTCGACTACATATCTGCTTCCGTTACAATGTTCGTTGCCAGCGTCAAAATTTCGAAGAAGCATTATTGGCATTCCTTTATTAATTGAGTTAAGAAATTCTGTTGGATACACGTGTTGTTTTTCCCTGTAAATCAGAGTGTTGGAGTTTTGTAAACCTTTTCCTCGCCGTGAAATTGCTTCACCATGATGCTGTTTACCTCTTCCACAGCTTCATTTGTTGGGCACAATATCAATCTACTCAAGAGCCGAGTATGGTCTGTATAAAACGTAGCCGAGTCGTTGAATATTTCCTTGCACAAATCCTTGAGCCGATCCCTTTTTACCACGTTTTCCTTTTTCATTTTTATCTTGAATTGATCCAGTTCTTGAGAAATTGTAATTTTTCTTTCCCCAACTTTTAATAGCTCTTCCGCAAACTTATCTTCATCCCTACCTCGTCCTAATAGAACTCTCACGTCTTTGGATAGTTTCGTAGTTGTCACGTGTTGACAGAGATTTGAACTTTTACGTGTTGCATTCAGAACATTCCCAAATTTTTATTTTTTACACAACAAGCCGCGCCTTCGGCTCCCTACCCTACGGGTATGGCTTGCGATCACTTCGTAATCTTTAACGTCGCTCATCTTGATAGATCCGACCCTAACGGGCTACTGAGCGAGAGATATTTGTTACTTTGCTCAACTCCGCTCAAAACCGCGCAAAGTTTTTTATTTATAGATAGATAGTCAAGCAATAAAATGTAATGCAAATTATTTTAAGAAAATTTCAAGCGAATTAGAGTTTAATATTTACAATTATTTCACGAATCACTTAAATTTTATATGTAGCTTCGCAGTTTTTATTTGAAGCTCACGAAGCAATTAAATTTTAAATACAACTTGTCACATTTTTTTTTACCTATCATGACTTCCGATGCGTAACTAAAAATTTTGATAGCTATATTCTTTTTCTAAATTTATTCTTGACTTGAGTTTCTTCCTTCTACGAATGAAGAAGCATTAGACTCTAATAATAGGAAAGGCCACCAGTCCACCCTTCTATAAAATTTTATATTTTTCTAATAGCCAGAAAAGCAGATCAACAAATTTACGAAAGAAAGCAACCATCAAAATTTTGAGTTTCACATCCCAAGAGACCAATGGGCCAAAATTCTGAAACTTAAGTGCTTCGTGTTTTAGCATATAAATTATTTTTGGGGATAAATTGGAATAAATATTTTGGGGGACAACCGATCTGAAAAAAAAAGTTACTAAAAATACTCCAGGGATCCCAGAGGGTGTTGTCACCAAGTTTTATGAAAATCGGTCCAGCCGTTTAGACCTGAAAAGGAGACGGACAGACAAACGGACAGACGGGCATGCGGTGAATTATGTTATGGAATGATAATGATGATAATGATGATGATGATCTACAGATCTACAGAAGCTAAGGCTAACAAAGACCCTAAGATCCACTCTAAGGTTAGCCCGAGAGAAAGGAAAGAGTAGAGGGTTAAGAGAAGAGAAGAGAATAAGGGGTTAAGTAAGGAGGAACACCTATCACTCGTGGGTTAACATTCATTCAGAAAAAGAGAAAAAAGACTCACCATCATCATCCGCCGGCCACTGCCGACAAGTCAGAAAAATAGTCGGAGAAAATAGGAGAGAGGTGAAAGATGAAAAGAAGTAAAATAAGAACGCTTACAAACCATGCAAACACAGTCTTAACTCACTGTCATACCATGCAAAATACAAACATGCAAGAAAAGAGAGTTACAGACATGCAAAGTAAGGAGAGGATAAGTAAAAAAAAAAAAGTAGGTAAAGTTAAACAAAAAGTGGGTTAGTTTACGATACGAGCTACATCTACGTTCGTGTTAGTCTAATTTTTTTTTTTTTTTTTATTGCTGGCATCACACGCTGACATGTCACAAGCTGGCATTTATCGTCAACAGACTCATCCTCGACCACCACCACCAGAGCTCCTGTTGTTATTTGTTTTTTTTTTATTTTAAACAACGTTAATATATTTAAAATGTCTGTCAAGACGGTTCTTAAACACATTAACGCTGGTAGAGTTCACGACGGGCGCGGGAAGATTATTCCATTTATCAATTACTTTAAACGTAAAGAAGTTTTTAGCGATATTAGTAATGAAACGTCTGCCACGCAACTTAAATCCGTTATTACGAGTATTGCTATTATCGAAAGTGAACAGTTTGTCAAAATTTACGTTATCGATGTTATTAACGATTTTGAAAACTTCAATAAGCTCCCCCCTTAATCTCCTAGTTTCGAGTGAATACAGATCTAACTCTTTAATCCTATCTTCATAAGGCTTGTTGCGCAATGACGGAATTAGTTTCGTGGCACGACGCTGAACCCTTTCTAACCTATCAATATCCCCACGCAAGTACGGGCACCAAAACTGAACGGCATATTCTAAATGAGGCCTGACTAGGTACTTGTAAAGGGGCAATATAATATCCTTCGATTTAAATTCGAAATTACGCGCTATGAAGCCTAACATCCTATTAGCTTTTGCGCAAGACTCCAGGCATGATGATGATGATGATGATGATGATGATGATGATGATATAATAATAATGAAACGGCGTAAAACTTTTTAAACATAGTTTTGTAAAGTTATCATGTAAATTTAAAAAACTTGTACAGACATCACAAAGTACAGAAAACACATACACACACACCTAACCCACAAAGCACTGACACGACTCGGTCCGAATGCGGTCCTAGGTGTGAAGCCGCCACCCATTGACAGGTCAGAGACCAGCCTGAGCAGATCGGATCGAGTTAACTTAGCACAATTCCGATTCCGCCGCCGGCTTGCTCGATCAGGGTGGGCTGATCGGCTAACCAACAACAACAACTAGTATTAAGATCTGGGATAAGATATAATTAGTGTGGTTCGAATTTATGTTACATATTTTTCATGATATTCGTTATAATTCTTTTTTGCACTTCATATTTTTAAGTTTGTTTTGTCCTTAACAACGCCTGAAGTGTTAAGCGAAACGTTGGAATATATTTTCCAGTATCAATTATGTTGTTTTATTACTTAATTACGAAATATTAACGGAATGACGTCCGTATATGTCTGTTACTGTCACAGAAGTCTCCACCTACCAAGGCGGTGCCTGTACAGCTCTCACCAATGTTTATTCATAATGGTGAGTTAGAGCTTATGAATTATCAGTCAAGTACCACATTTTAATTCTTACGAACGTTGACTAATGAGAGGAAGGAAACAACTTTTTACACCTTAAATCCAATGCCATTTCTTTAGAATATGTACGAAATATTTTATTCCAGAAGAATTCTTAATAAAATTTTAACATTAAGAAATGTTTTAAGAAATTTAGAAAACGTTTTAAAACACCTTATATATATATATATATAAAAAGCTGATTTTAAGTTTCTTTAATTTTCTTTACGAATCAGTTTCATCCTAAGTTTCCAAATTTAAATTATGTGATGAAACTGAGGACAATGGTGTCCTCAGTTGGACGAAGGACGTTAACAAGAGATGTTTTTATGCCAAGTGAAACAAGTACGTGCAGGTAAGAAACCATACACTATGTAATAAGTTGCATCCATGTCGAAGAAATCATTTGTTTTTGTCCACCTTTTTGCACCCTTACTACTGACGTCAAACCCCACAATTAAGTAACTTTCCTAGACGGTAAGCAGATTTAAAGAAAACTAAGGAAAATTACGGATTTAGTGAACATTTCTTTATGCAACTGGGAATTCTCCATTTACAATATTGGGTCGGCAAAAAAAAAGACCTTTTAAATCCTTCATATCTCGGTAAATACGGTACATAGAACCATGAAATTTTAGTATGTTAGTACTAGGTAATTTTATGGTTTGTATGCCATCTTTTAGCATTTTAGCTGAGAAATTGGATTGATGGTATTCCAGAAAAATCTTGCGATAATTAAAGCAATTTTAATTAACGTAAGCCAACTGCAGGAGGTTTGAACAAGCTTCTGAAGAAAATCGATAAAACAGGAGATGCTAAAAGATGGCATACAAACCATAAAATTGCCTAGTACTAACATACTAAAATTCATGGTTCTATGTACCGTATTTGCCGAGATATGAAGGATTTAAAAGGTCTCCTTTTTTTTTTTTGCCGACCCGACAATGCGGTAGTAGTGTAAATGGAGAATTTCCAGTGGCATAAAGAAATGTTCACTAAATCCGTAATTTTCATTAGTTTTCTTTGAAATCCGCTCACCGTATAGAAAATTTACTTAGTTGTGGGGTGTGAAAAAAATATTGAAATCTGACCATAACTTTGGATTTTACAGCCAAAGTTCGAGGTCTCCCTTTTTTTTTTTTGCCCATCCTATATAAAGAAACAGTGAGCTAAAAATAAATAATGATGATACTTTCGAAACTAAACGTAAGTATTTGCTAATTCACTTCGCTGAGGACCCGATGCCAGACCTTCTCATAAAAGATGAGAAAGAAGCCATCAAGAAATTTAAGACATAATCCTAATATTACACCAAGGCCAGACTCGGGAGAAGGAGTGGTTATTGTGGACAAAAAGGGATTATGAAGACAAAATTCATAAAATACTAAATAATAGATCTAAAAAAAAAAAAAACTGACAAAAACTGACAATGTAAAGAAAAGAAAGGTAAAACCCAATAAAACAAAAAGATTAAAGGCCAAATTGTTGTAAATATCAATACTTCCAAACTTGCGCGTTTCATGTTAAAATTACTGTAATATTTATTTTAACAAGAAAGCGTTTTCACTTTTTCTTTCAAATCTTTAGACATTCTCTTTCATAAAATTAGACGTTAATACAACAACAAAATCTTTGAAGTTCATATAAATACCCATTACTATAAGTACGAATTCGTCAATGAAAATGAAAATTAGTTAAAATTAAGCCAAAGTTTATCATATTAACTAGTATCTGAACCAGATTTTTCGAGGTATTGCTGGGTTTTATTGAAAAAGCCCGGAATCATAGTAATATTTATTTTTTAATTATAATATACTGTGTGTGTGTGTGTGTGTGTATATATATATATATATAATGTATATATATATATATATATACACACAGTGT
>JAJOZX010003952.1:392500-457813 GCA_023014485.1 Bathynomus jamesi
TACTTTTTCTAGATGCGAAGTCGTCACTAATGTCTGCATAACTTAGTTTTCTCTGTATAACTTAATTTTTTTCGATGGAGATAGCAATTCCATTTGACATCCTATCCTTGAGAGTCAGTAGCAGTTGACGTCCATTTTAAGTGAGCAGCGGGAAGTAAAAGTTACTTTGTAGGGAAACAGGCTGAAAACAAATTACAGTAAGTAATCGAAGACTAACTAGAGTCCAGTGGTTCTTAACCGGGGGGGGCGCGCCCCCCTAGAAACAGGAATTTCTCTATTTGTATTTGTTATTCTCTTAACGAGAGCATGGGCTAATATTGAGAAGTTATTGAGAATGTTATTTTGATTGAAGGGGGGCGTGGAGGGAAGGACCAATTCCTAGAGGGGGCATGGTAGTAAAAAGGTTAAGAACCACTGATTACTAGACTGAAGAAAAACGCAAAAATTAAAAACCAAAACCATTCAAAGCGATTTCACTACGACTTGAGGGAGGGATTCTCGTGATATAAAAATATTTGCTGGCTAATGTCCAATGTCTTGTCACCCCAGTAAAATACTAACTGATTTTCGGCTTTCTTTCAGACTCATTTGAAATGTGTGGTAGCGGCAACTATACGATTGAACAACGCATATTGGCTAGTACATGGGTCCATGAGCGACCACGTAATGGCAAAACCATCGAAAATATTCGTGCGGACTTCCAGGACTGATTCAATCGTGCAGCTGCTCCAAAAAGGACTCTGTTTAGATGGGAAAAGAAAATGTTCTCAATAGGAACCATAAAAAATAAACCAAGAACTGGTAGGCCGACTACGTACTGTATCAGTGATAAATGGGTCTGAAACAAAAAAACGAAAATCAGTTAGTATTTTACTGGGGTGACAAGACATTGTGGGCACACTGTACTCGAAGTTTCGCTCAAAATTATAATCCTTCCTATTAATTGTAAATTAATACTTCTTTGGTTTAACCTAATCGTCATTCAATACTTAATATTACCAATTAACGTTGTTTAGAATACCAAATGTTCATATTTAATCTTTGACATTTTTCTGCTTTTATTAGTGCACCGTTTTCGTAAATCATTAAGTCTAATTAATTATTATTTATCATTATTCCTCGCTTGAGTCTCATTTAGATTTTTCTTTCTTATAAAATATAATCGTATGTGTTAACTGTTCTTCATAATCCTAAATAATCTCAACCAATCTCAAGAGCCCAGTAAAGTCTAAAGCTTAAGGGCCAAATTAAATAAAATAAATAGTCAAGCTTCACAAAAGTAAAAATAAAATAAAAAATATCGATAATAAAAGTAATAAAAACTTTACATTCAACCTACTCATT
This sequence comes from Bathynomus jamesi, assembly GCA_023014485.1. Classification (NCBI taxonomy): domain Eukaryota; kingdom Metazoa; phylum Arthropoda; class Malacostraca; order Isopoda; family Cirolanidae; genus Bathynomus; species Bathynomus jamesi. The sequence continues at coordinate 393,845 of JAJOZX010003952.1, forward strand.
ACGCGCATTCATTTATCTACCGATAAATTCACTTCTTTCTCACTGATGGGTATTTATTCATTATACAGGGTGTCCCATAAGTCCGGCATCATAGGAGAAATTCATATTTTTCTATTTCTACAAACCATAATTCATATTTTTCTTATGTTCGGGATGCCAATTTCCCGCCCACCATTCTGTTCAGTGATGAGGCTGTTTTTTATAGAAATGGTGAGGTAAATCGACAGAACACCCGCTACTGGTCTCAAAACAACTCTCACTGGTATACCTCTTCAAAGGAACAAGGTGAATCTCGGGTGATGGTATGGTGTGGCATTTGGAAGGATCGCATCATAGGCCCCCTCTTTTTCGATGAACATGTTACTGGAGGCACCTACCTACGTATGCTCAAGGAAGAAGCATTTCCCAGTGTCTTGAACGAAGAAGGAAATTTCCCAACATGGTTCCAGCAAGACGGCGCTCCTGCACATTACAGCACCCAAGTAAGGGAATACCTGTACCAACAATTCCCTGGTCATTGGATAGGACGTCGACGGCCTGTGGAATGGCCAGCTAGAAGCTCGGATCTCACGCCACTAGATTTTTATCTCTGGGGCCACTTGAAAGCGCTGGTATACGCAGAGAAAATTAGGAGTGTTGAGCATTTGTGGCAGTGCATTATTGAGGCATGTAACACCATTACTCCTGACATCATTCACCGTGTACTTGCTGACTGGGTATCACGTCTGAATTTGTGTATTGAAAACAATGGTGGACATATTGAGCACGTTCTGTAAATAAAAGCTTTTGTTTTGCCTTTTTTATTATTTTTCCTATGATGTCGGACTTATGGCACATCCTGTAGAGTTTTCTTTAGTTATTCCTTGATCTTATAATTCTCTTAAAGTATAGGAACATTAAATGATTACTTGGCAACTCTGCTGTTATTGTTTCTGGTAAAATTTTAATCAGTATGTCATTATTAAAAAATGCGCACCATAATTTTTATTAAATTTAACAATTAAATTATATATATATATATATATATATATATATATATATATATATATATATATATATATATATATATATGGTGGCGCAAAAGTCGCGCATCATATATATATATATATATATATATATATATGGTGGCGCAAAAGTCGCGCATCATATATATATATATATATATATAAGGTTGTAACATATATTCTGCTCGATTTTTTAGTTCATTCAGAACAAAAATTAAGTGACTTATAAGGACAAATTTGCTCGAATTTTTAGTTTATTCACTACAGAAATTAAATGATATAATGACAAATTAATCATCACTATAATTTCCTTCTTTTTCTATAACCTTCTCCCACCTGTAGAAAAGTTTTTTATGCCACGTTCGAAGAAATCCCTTGGTTTCAAGTTAAAAAAAAAAGCGATCACTTCGTTTTCGATAGCTTCCCTGGATTGCAACTTTTGTCCATCTAGGTGGTGTTGCAGACTTCTGAATAAATGGTAGTCTGAAGGTGCGATGTCCGGAGAATAAGGTGGATGAGTCATTTTTTCCCAACCAAATGCCTCCAATTGGGCATTGGTGATTCGAGCAGTGTGAGGGCGCGCGTTATCCTGGTGGAATAGAACGCCTCTGCGATTAATTAATGCAGGACGTTTTTCTTGTAATGCCATCTTCAATCGTTGGAGTTGTTGGCAGTAGACTTCAGCTGTGATTGTTTGGTTATCTGGCAGAAGCTCAAAATGAATAATTCCTTGCATATCCCACCAAACGCATAGCAAAATTTTCTTTGAATGGGGTCCATTCCTTGGCTGAGGTTCAGGCTTTGTTTCACGGCTAAGCCACCGATGTCGACGCTTTATATTGTTATAGAGGACCCATTTTTCATCCCCAGTGACGATCCGATTCAAAAACGGTGCCTGCAGTTGCCGAGAATGCAGTGATGTGCAAATATCGATTCGATGTTGAAGATTCGCTTGTGACAAATCATGCGGAACCCATTTTCCAACCTTCACTACTTTTCCTAACAGCTTCAAATGACGATGAATGATCATATGGCTAACGCCGAGTTGCAGGCTAAGTTCTCTTACAGTTACCGTTGGGTTTTCCTCCACTGTTGTTTTCAGCAACTCTTCATCTAACTCATTTGGTCGTCCTGTTCGTTGATAATCTTTCAGACTGAAGTCTCCATTTCTGAACTTCTCAAACCATCTCCTACACATCCATTCGCTCACAACATCATTTCCATAAACTCTTTGAATGTTTTTTGCGGATTCACTAGCGTTAGATCCTTTATGGAACTCATACAGCATCACATGTCGAATATGATATTTCGTGGGCTCCATGTTTTTTCAATTACTGTAGTATCGTAGGGGTGGCGTTGTAACTGTATGAAAAACACCAGAGAAAATATTCATTAGCCTAATCCTACACTAGCCTAAGTCATTCTGTATCATTCTGTATCGTGATAAAACATGTGCGAACCTGTCGCCGCGTGTATTTTGCAACATTTCTAAAAATATTTCACATTATCTCGAGGTTATTCTATTAATTATTATCTATCGTCCATTTTCTAATCGAGCAGAATTTATGTTACATTATGTTATATATATATGGTGGCGCAAAAAGTCGCGCATCATAGGAATTTTCAGTTGATTATATATTTTTTTTCTTTTAGGTAGAGGATGGCTGCGAAATTAACAATAGACGAGAGGGTGAGCTTGGTTTTAATGCATGGAATACCAGGTACTATCATACAAATCGATGAATCGGTACAGAATTTAAATTCTGTACTGATTCATCGATTTGTTGTACTTGGTATGCCATACATTAAAACCAAGCTCACCCTCACCCTCACCAAGCTCGCCACCCTGTATATATGTACAGGGTACTCGTCTATATATATACACACGAGTATATATTAGTGTATTCAATTATTAAAAGTTTAATTAATAAAAAAAACTGCTAGAGGCATTGTTTCAAGATTCGTAGTTGCCAATGCCTAGTATACATTTGAGTATTAAACACTAAAATTCGTCCCTTCGCCCGAGGCCAAAGCGGTAATATGTCCCTCTCAAAGGGTATCTTTCTGTTCGTGCACCAGTCTAATAAATGAATACTCCAGATTTTTAATTAGTTTCCCCATTATATTGTTGTGCCTGTGTCTTAACTGCAGTCCATCCCCTACTCGGAATGGTTTTGATCAACCTAGGAAACAATCGTTGAGTCTAGAGAAATTCGTTACACACCTACACTCCAAAACGCGACGGGGAACACGCGTTTTAACACTGGAGTTCTCATCGAGACATTACAGCAGAACCTCTCTGAAGACATTTTTACACTAGGCGTCTGTGCAGAGATGTTCCTGCAGCCTCTTACTGCAGACGTTATGAAAGTTCCGAATTCCTGCAGTGTCTGTCCCACACACAACAGATTCGATGGAATTGAATATGTACATTTTTGGGGTCAACCGTCATCACCATTGTAAACTTCCTCGAGAACTTCAATCAACCACGTTTTAATCTTCAAGTATCTGTCAATGTTTAAACGTCACATTAACCTCCAATCAAACCAAATTAAGCTACTCGTCATCGATTGTACCTCGTCCGTCGAAAATCAAATGTGTCTATTCTAATCGGGTAGCCTCGCCTTCATAATACAATACATACAAGAAAAGACCATAAAAATTAATGCGAACAAATTGACTCACGCATCACATGAACCACAGTACGGAGGTTCTAACTCTGTGTGACTATCAGTATCTTCAAAACATGATAATAAAAAGTTCGGCTGGAAAATGGCCAATACGTGGTTGCTTAAATCAATTTTTGCCAATTGTAGTTGCCGAAGTTAAGAACTAGATTACTTTTACTTAAAACCCATTTCAAATTCAAACTCATTATCTAAAGGAATAGAAGCTACACTGAAGGATGAAAGATCCTCACTAGCATAAATAATAATTTAAAATTACATGCCAAATAATAAATGACCATCACCTAACAGCATTCTCGACAATCGAAAACAAAACTTAAATCTAATAATTGAACAATTACATATTTAAATGTAAATTGTTCAGGATTAATTAAACCTTGTAAATAGTTTACTGGTATTGAATTAACAACACACAAGCGTGGTTACATCCACAGAGGAATGTTTGTGAATCCTTTAATGCGACTGTCGTTCAGGATGGGCAAATCCACACCTTGGGACATTGTCAGGCCGGCCTTGCTAGCTCTCCAAACAATCGCTGTCATACTGGATTCAGGGAAAAGTTTATTTGTTCATAAGTTTTATGTTTCAAACTAATTAGCAGCGCCCAAGCCAGCGGCCTAAAAATAAAAATACATCTTAAGTACATACCTGCTTAAGATTAAACTCACTGGGTCGGGCCCACATACAGTACATTATATGGATCACCTGAAGAGCAGGGCCCTCAGCCTCATCTGGGGGCCCTGATCTTCAGGTGGGAAAATTTGGGGGCCCTGATCTTCAGGTGGGAAAAATTGGGGGCCTTGATCTTCAGGTGGCAAAATTTATTTCATTTTTAGCCCGATCCACCTGAAGATACTCCACCCCAGTCCGCTCCACCTGGAGATACTCCCCCTAGTTTTGACAAATAAAACAAACAATTCATTCTATGGGATATAATGCCCAGTTAGGTCAACTGTATGCCCTTGACAATTGGTTAGGTTAAGTTGTGATATTTTCGTTAAAACTAACGAAAATATCACGACTTAACCTAACCAATCATCAAGGGCGTACAGTTGATCTAACCGGGCATTCAGTTAACCTAACCGGGTATTCAGTTAACCTGACCGGCCATTCAATTAACCTAACCGGGCATATATATATATATATATATATATATATATATATATATATATATATATATATATATATATATATACACACACACACAGTGTGTGTTTATATATATATATACATATGGATCGCCTGAAGATTATCCTCCCCGGCCCGATCCACCTTTATGTTTCTCATAAATTGTTTTTTTATCACAATAAAATTTTTCTGATCTTATTATTTTATCTTTCTTTAATTTGGGGGGCCTGATCTACAGGTGATCCCATTATACTAGTACCCCCTACATTTATGAAAATTTAACACCAGTAATTAATTACCCATAATTATAATATACACATTAATAAGAAAATATTTTATAATCACAAACAACTATATATATATATATAAATAATTATATATATATATATATATATATATATATATATATATATATATATATATATATATCGTGTGTATATATATATATATATATATATATATATATATATCGTGTATATATATATATATATATATATATATATATATATATATATATATATATATATACACACGATATATATATATATATATATATATATATAATATATATATATATACACGATATATATATATATATATATATATATATATATATATATATATTAGTGGTGTCGGCATCGTCTGAATCGGCCATTTTCTGGACATCGGCATCGGTCAAATTTAGCCGATTCTCTTTCCAATGTTATGAAATTTTAAAATTTTCATTACAAAACAAAATCTATATTTAGAGAAACTTCAACATACAAAAAACACTATTTATGATAATTTATACTCATGTGAAAGTGTAATTATATTAAAATTTCTACAGTCACGAAAAGGGCAAGGCTTAATAAGTTAAGTTGCCCATAAATTTACATTTTCTCTAACTAGCTAATCTCTAAATATTATAAACTATTGTAATTTCCTACTCTATATTAATAATAATTCTATATTACGTTATAACAATTGACCAGCAGGTACTTGAAATTTTAATTAAATTTTTTTGTTGTTGTTTACATTGTTAAAGAAAGAAAATACCTTCAACATAAGGAAAAACAATTACAGTATTTTAAATATTGGTATTCAATTTTGGAAACTAAAATAAAATTATTTTAGCATTTTACTGAATAATAAAACTTTTTAACATCATTTTAGCTACAGTATTGAGTAACAAATTCTGGTTAGCTACTGTAGTTTAGCTACTGTATATTGTGGCGTGAGCTAAGGTAAAGCATTTAAACAAATTTGAAATGTAAAAATATGAAAATTAAAAGTTTTCAAATTATATTAGTAAAACTTATGAAAGAAATTGATTTTTTTAAATCTAGGCAGAGAATCGGCATCTCCATCGGCTAAATTTTGGAATCGGTACATCATATATATATATATATATAATATATATATATATAAATGGCGTTCGGTCCATGGAAGCAATGGAAGCATTGCTTCCCCACTTAAATAATTAGAAGCGCTGTTAAACAATATTAATGACGATAAAATTATGATAAATTATCACTAGGCTATACTCCTTTCAAATATTTTTTTAATACAAAAAACTCGAAATCCAAATCAGTGCATTCAAAAAGGAAGGGGAGAGCAATAATTTTGTTGCGTCGAGACGGGCGCCAGTGGAAGCAACCTTGAGAATTGCTTCTTTTGTTTAACTTACTATATTCGTGTTTTATAAAAATTGTATCAATTCACCGATAATTTCGCTGCTTATACGATGGTATAAATGTAATAAATGATGCACAATAAAATTATTGATCGCTATACTTGGGGATGAATTAATATTGGTTCTTAAAAGAATAAAAAACATTCACCGATGGAAAACACAGACCCATAACGCATTCATTTGCTTAGGCAAAACGTGGACCGTGGAAGCAACTTAGAGAGTTGCTTATTCCTGCTATTAATGCTAACAGAATCCTTTTAAAGCGCTTAATTAATGAGCTTATAGCATTAAATGACTAAATAACTGGCAATTATTACCAAATATATTTTTAGAAGAAGAAATACAAGCTAATTGTAATTAGAGTTTGCTTAATTATGAGTTAAATCAAAGTGAAGTTGTTATATTGAGGTTAATTTCGTTCGTCATCTACCCATCCCCTTCCTCCCCCTCCCCCTTAGAAATTCACAGGGGCAAGAACGCCTTTCCTCTTTATCACTCCTTTCAATTGAAAAGAAACTTCTAACTCATTTAAAGGAGAAAACCGATTTTCACGATAAAGTAATCGACGCATTTGCAAAGAAGAACAGGAGGATAGAGCTGGTGCATAAATATCATAAAAGAATAAAATAAGCTATGCATGCTTCCCTACACATAATTATCACCGATCGCCATTGATATATATATATATTAGGGACGTACCAAATATTAAAATTCACCGAATACTGAATATTCAGTGCAAAACTATTCTGCCGAATACCGAATATTAGTTTTATTTGGATTATTAGGTTTTAATATAAACATTTTTAACCCTTTATCAGTTTCACAGCAGGTAGAATTACAGTAATAGTAAATGTGAGCAAAAGCAGTATGTTTTAGCCACCAAAAATCTACCAGATTCCCATACTCATAAAAACATTGCAACTGCATTGCAAGAACGTAAGATATTGCAAGAATGGTCAGTAGAGAGCGATCATGTGCATACATACAGATGTGCTCGACAATGACCATAATATTACTAAAGCTGTTCGCGTTCTCAAAATGACTTCTGTTGCTTGTGCGAATTATACTTTATATGCACTTGCAGTTAATGAAGACCTTCTTAGCCAGAAATCTGTTTCAAATTTATGTGCAATTTGGCGCCGAATCTGTTCGCATTTTAATCATGCATCTCTAGCCTGTGACAGACTTAAGGAAATCCAGAAGCAACATAATTTACCCGAAAACAAACTTATAAGAGACGTTATCACCCGATGGAATTCTACATTCTATATGCTACAACGACTTCTTCAACAAAAAACTGCAGTTGATACATACGCCTCGGACTATGACAGACCAACTCAATAACCATCAGTGGACTCTCATTCAGTATGTTGTAAAGCATCTTAGTCCATGTGAAAAATAATAAATGACTTTTCCTCTGATTCGTCTTGTCTTTCCATGGTGTAACATGGTATAACAGGTGTAACAGGTTTCGTGGTATTTTTTTGTAGCATAGCTGATGTTGCTGGTATTCATACTAGGAAAAATGACTTAATAGAAAATTTACAGAATCGCTTCAAGCAATGGAAGACAAGCATTACTTGCATGGTTGCTCAGGTTTTAGATACTCGTTTCAAATTTGCTTGCATTACAGTGCAGCATTTCGTAAAAAATGAGATAATCACTATGTCTGCATCACCTAATGCTAGTCCTGCACGTAATATAACTCATGGTAATGAAGCAACCGCTTTTGTTTCACAAGATCAAGAACCTATCAAAACTAGTCAGCAAAGTTGTTGAAAAGATTTAGACATCTATTCAAAGGAGTCACGAGTCGGTCGCGACACGAACTTTCTTGATTGGTGGCGCCATAATGGCGAAAGATTCTCGAAGCCATTAGTACTTGTTCGCAAATATCTCACCACGTCGCCCACAAGCGTACGAAATGAACGGTTGTTCAGTTCTGCGAAAAATTTAATTACCGACTCAAGTAATCGTTTAGCTCCTGATGCTGCTGAACGACTAATTTTTCTTCACGATAATCTACTTGCCTTAAATTTCAATTATTAGGTTTTGTTTTTGCAGTAATTATAATTACAACCTGTTCATTTTTTGTAAGATTATTACTAATCATGTAGTATTACTATACCAAGTTGGGTGTGTTTGTAATTATTCTTTGAAATAAAAAAATACATTTTAAATTCCATTCCCTAAATTGCGTTATTTACAGTAATTAGCAAATATTCGGTAGTCGGTTAAAAACAAACCTATTCATCCGAATACCGAATATCCTCTTTTTACCGGATACCGACTACCGAATACCCCTTACATCCCTAATATATATATTAGGGTTATGACATTTTTATAACCTCATGTTCCTGTATCATAAATCGATGAACTTTTGCCCCCTGACAATGAAAATAACAGTTTTTTCGATATATTTTGAAAAAACTTCACCCCAAAATAAAAAATAAAAAATTAATAAAATAATAAATATTGGTTGCTCCTTGGTATAGCTATTGCAGATGGGTCTCTGTTCCAGTGATTTTCCAGAGTATTTAGTGCTTTTCGGTATTGTTGCAAGATATTGGACAATTTATGATAATCATCAGGTAACCAATCTAGAATGGTGCAATGCAGCTGTCTCGAATATACTAATATACTATATTTGCTTTCGGGGTGACATTTTTTTTTAATTCTGAAGAATTAGGCCCTTTTTATTGTTTTCAAGCAAAAGTTCATCGATTGATGATACAGGAAATAATATTTATGACAAAAAATTAAAAAGTCATAACCCTAATATATATAATAATTTAGGGTGATTCAAAAAAATCAGTTTTTTTTTAAATTGTTCAACCTGTATTTTTGTTCCCTATGACAAAAAAGTAGTGTATGCCAAATTTGGTGAATTTTAAATAAAATTTATTATGTGCTACCAGGCGTCAAAGTTTCCCTTTTTTTCAATTTGTTTGATTTTACAACTTATGATTTTATGTTTAATTGTATATATTTCAGAATTTTTAATTAATGGTTTATATACTAGCTTGCTTTTAATTGTTGTTTGGAACTCGTAATTTTGATACCAATTAATCGATTATGGAAGCTAGGCCTAACTCACCATCACCTAGTTGCTCAGTTGGGAGAAGTTCTACGAGAAAAGAAACTGAAGTATGGCTAATTGGGCAGCCCTCTGCAGTACTAAAACATCCGTATTACCATCAGAGAAGGAAATGATGGCCCTCTTCATGCACTACAGAAATATTAAAAAGCGAGGCATTAGAGAATCATGCTACTCTACTGTGGATGATGTGCTAGCAGTTTGGAAAAAAGAGGAATACCAGCAAAACAAAGAATACATGTAGTAGATAAAATTCAAGGAATACTGAAGGAATGGCAGCTGCTTAAGAAAAACAAAGCAAACAAATTGAAAAGATCACAAAATTTAAATAATAAAGAAGAAAAATGGAAAGATAAACTGGAAAACTTATTTGACATTGCTCATGAGAATGCTATGCAGCTTATAAAAATAGAAGATGATAAGAAATTCTTGAAAATGCAACGTGAGAAAGGACGTCATGGAAAAATGGGTACCATTGATAAGGCTGTTGCTAAAAAAGAGCAAAGAGCAGCAGAAAAGCAACAACGTTATGAAAAAAGGAAAGCAGAAGAAGAGATCAAAAGAAAGAAGAATGAAGAGGCTGTCATACTCACCAGTACATCATCAGAATCAGAATCAGAGGAGAGTAAAAGTGATGAATCTGGTTTCTGTGCTGCACAACCTTCAACATGGAAAAGTAATGAGGCAAACGTAGAAAATTGTTTGATGATATATTATTAGGAAGTCTTGATGTTGCAAAATTGAGTGACAGAAATGAGTCTCTAGTTTTAATGCCAACAATCAGACATCGCTTGAATGGGGCATCTGCGAACAAATAAAATGCATGTGTTTCGATACAACGGCAGCCAATACTGGTCCTAGAAATGGTGCAGCTATTCTTCTAGAACAAAAATTCGACAACGATTTATTGTGGCTGGCATGTCGACACCACATATTTGAAATTATGCTGGAAGCTGTTGTTTCAAAGTTTTTATCACCATCTTCTAGCCCAGATATAGTCCTTTTTAAGAAGTTCAGAGAAAAATGGTCAAGCATTAATAAGGAGGACTACGAAACAGTATTATCAGATCCAGATATCTATGAAAATATTCATGACATCAAAGATGACATAATTATATTTGCAGCAAATCAACTAGACACATTCCAACCAAGAGACGATTACCTAGAACTATTGCAGTTAACAATTATTTTTTTGGGAGGTGAACCAAAAGGTGGAATCAAATTTAAACATCCAGCGGGACTTCATCGGGCTAGGTGGATGGCCAAAATTACATATTCATTAAAATTTTTTGTTCAAATCTCAGTTCAAAATTTCAGTAAAAGACAAAAAAGGACTAAAAGACATCTGTCTATTTGCTACTTGGTTATATGTAAAGGCATGGTTTACAGCTCCTGTGCCATCTTGCACTCCTCGTCTTGATCTGGAATTATTACAGAATCTTGTAGTCTACAAACAAATAAATGACACAATTGCATTTGTTGCTATTAAAAAACTGTTAGGTCACCTCTGGTACCTATCAGAAGAACTGGTAGCGTTGGCCTTTTATGATGATGAAGTGCCTATTGAAACAAAAATAAAATGGTAAAGGCCTTGCAAAATACAACAGAAACTCTTCCTGCAAAACGGGCTTTTCTAGATCCTGCACTTATTCTAACGAAGAAATTAGAAGATTTTGTCACATCAAATATTCAAAGATTCTTTACAATAACAGAATTTAGTTCAAAATTTTTACTCAAAGATGCTAAAGAATGGCATAATGATGAAGAGTTTAACTCCGCTAAGAAATCTATCAAACAGTGGAAAGTCGTGAATGATATAGCGGAAAGAGGAGTAAAATTAATGGATAATATAATAAAATACTAACACATGACGAATATCAAAAACAATTCTTGCTACAAGTAGTGAAAAACTACAGGGCTGTTTACCCTGATAGAAAAAAAGAAACATTGATGAAGTAAGGACAGCTAATGTCTCAAATATCATGCTAGTTTAATTATGCATGCTTGTGGTTATGGTAGGACCTACGGGGGAGCTTTCCACATTAAAAAAAAGCAATGCGCCTTGTACTGTACCTCCTGGGTGGTGTGGACAAATTTGACAATTTGAGTCGTTCTGTCAATTTTTAAATGCTGGTAGCAACCCTTAAAAATTAAAAATTTGCTAAAATATTTTAGGATAGTTATTTTTATGCTGAAATGAACCATTTAAAGGGTTGAACACATTAAAATCTAAAAAAAATTTTTTTACCCCCATATTTGAATCACCCTTATATATATATATATATATATATATATATATATATATATATACACGGTGAACCAAAAGTAGGTGGACAGTAGGTTGAATACGGTTTGTGTTATATTATATTATAACTATGGTGTTCATTATAACTATGGTGTTTGTGTTTTATTATATTAAATATTATAACTAAATTTATTTAAATTTATTTTGTATTATAGTATACAAAAAAATTAAATATGTATTCTCAAAATAAACGTTATCATTTACTGTCCACCTACATTTGGTTCACCCTATATATATATATATATATATATTACCTCTCCACAAGAAGCCGAAAAAATAACTTTTGAACGGAATATGAAAACTTTCCACTCAATTTTCACGCTTTATTTGCAGAATAACACCACTGATGCGTACTACTAGAAAACTCGTGCATAAATCCTTCTCTCGCACACTTATCTCAAACTCAAGACTTCCCACACGTATTCAGGAGTACCAATCATTCATACACTTCCACACAAGTACATTTATATTATGACGTCACGCATACCAAACTATATCACACCTTATAACACTATTTTCGCACTCGTGTCAACACTTCGTTCGAGTCCCACTCATTTCAACCCATCTTCAACGTAAAACTTCGCCGTAAGCCCTTATTCAACGTAAAACTTCGTCAGTGCACTTTTGTGAATTGTAAATTCCTCGATCACCTAAACAGGTGGTTCAGAGCCACACAGACATTCATCACAGCTGATTTTTTTGCGCGTCCATATACGACCTAGCTTAGTGAGCAAATAAGTTACTTGTTTTTTTAAATTTTCACTTTATCAAATTTTCATTAATTACGTTCTTCATTAATGTTGTAATGAACATTTTAGTTGCTTTTTAATTAATTATTTTTATTCGTGTATAATCACTCACAGAATTATACTTGAATATTCGTTTATTTTAAAAGTGCAGTAACTTCAAAGTGAATATTTATAAATTAACTTCAAAGTGAATATTTATAAATTAACTTCAAAGTGAATATTTATAAATTCCATTTTCTTTTTATACATTTATTTTAATATTTTAAACTCAGTGTGGAAAAGGTTTTCCACAGAAAATAAATTTTTGTCAAAATTTAAAGATATTATTCTATTTTTATAAATTAAGGTACTGAGCTTTTAATTTTTATTATTGTATAAGTTGTCTTCATGCCCGCAGTAGATGTCTGGCAGCCATTTTGATAAACATAACTACACTTTCCAGAGTTACCAAATTTATAACTTTAAAAGGAGACTCCTAAATTCTAAATGTTCCTTTCGGCTATGATAAATCACATAAAAATGTTAAGTATAAAACCAAAATTATATAAATTCATTTGCTAACATCATTATTAGACTAAAAATTTGCAACTGTAAACATGGCACCACGGGAGTTCTCAAAGGCATGGTGAGAGGGAATGCCAGTTCTGCTTTCATCGGCATGTCGGTCGGATAGCTTTTTGGAGAAAGCATTTTTTTCTTGGTAAAAAACATCTAAACAAATGTAGTGATAAAATTTCAAATTTTTATTTTAACTTTGTCTGTTAAATCTAATTTCTTGAGAAGTGAACTATCGTGTGAAATAAAACTGTGAAAAGGATAACGTCTCATTTCTCTCCCTCTCAGGAAAAATTACGTAAGAAATTCTTTTCTCTCAACGGATTGAGAGAAGGGGACGCCAAATCGACGAGGGCTTAAAATTGTTTGTAACACGCAGTCAGATAGAGAGAAGCTACAGAAAAGAACCTGGACGTAAGCGGTATACATTTCGGTTGTCGATGCAATGAAGCAACATACTGAGTTACCTAAAAAAGGAATGGTGTAAACGTCATATCCAACAGAGCAGAGCACACATATCCCGACATGGTGACCTTGTGTGTTGGTATATATATATATATACAGTGTTCCAAAAAAAGTTTACACATCATATTAACATATATATCAATAAGCAAAATAGGCAGATAGTAAATAGATAGCAAATAGGCTTCTTTAATGTTTAAATGTTCGAAGTATCAGCCAGCAGCGTCAATACCTTCATGGTTGTGCTGCTTACTTTAATGTTTTAAATGTTCAAAATGTCCGCCACTAGCATCAATACATTCTTGACAACGGCGCGCAACAGATCGGCATACTGTTCGGATTGTTCGGAGTGAAATGTTGGCACAGGCTATTTCAATTTCGTGTCTCAAGGCCTGTAGTGTCCTTGGTTTTTCAGCATACACAGTGTTCTTCAGAGTGCTCCACAAGTAAAAGTCTAAGGGAGTTAAGTCAGGAGATCGTGGTGGATACTCCGTACATCCCCTACATCCTATCCATCTTCTAGGAAAACAAACATTGAGAAAATTTCTAACGTCATTGTGGTAATGTGGTGGCGCGCCATCCTGTTGAAAGTAACACTCTTCTTCCAAAAAAGAGCTCTGATTGAAGGTACAATGTTGTCTTGCAGCATTGATAAGTAAGCAGCACATGTGACAGTGTCCTCAAAGAAAAATGGCCCTATCAGTCCTCTGGAAGACAGACCACACCACACTGACACTCCTGGTCGATTAAGTGCTCGTTCTTCTGTTACGTTTGGATTTTCGGTGGCCCAGTACACGCAGTTGTGTCGATTGATAGTACCATTAAGTTTGAAAGTGGCTTCATCGGACACAAACAATGAAATCAGGAAAAGATTGTTTTCATCACACATGTGCAAAAACCACTCACAAAATTCTTTTCGACGATCTGGATCGTCCTCATTCATTGCATGGAGCAGTCTAGGTATGTACGGTTTCCACTTTACACGTCGCAAAATGCGATGAACGCTGGATTTAGAAACACCAGTTTCACGAGAACATTGCCTTGTAGACTTATTTGGAGAGTTTGTGAAGGCCTGTAACACGGTCTCAACACTTTCATTGTCAGTTGAAGTGCGACGACTTCCAGATCGGCCTTTGTTGACGTTTTGCACTGTTCCGTCAGTCTCAAACTTATCACGTAATCTTGTAATTGTTACCCGTGATGGTGGTAATGTTCCAAACTCATTTCTCCAATGTCTCTGTCAGTGGTGTAGTGCTAAATAAAGAAGTGAGGGGGGGGGTCCCCCGGGAAATCTTTTGAAATCTGACCAATTTCAGGGATATTTTGAGGTCATATGCACTCGATATTAGGATATATTCCAAGGTTGAAGATGCAGTATTTCCAGTGTCATTAGATATACGACATCCAGTACGATCAATAAAAATAGCTAACAACTGGAATGATTAACTAAAAAAAAGTTAACAACTGGTACGCCGTGGTGACTGTTTCACCAGATCTTTATAGGCTAGCATTGCCTCAGTCGAAGCTAAAAGAAATGAAACAGTTAATGATTCTTTCTCATATTCTTCTAGGGGTGGGAATTAAAATTTCATGACGTTAGAGATTTGTAAGTTCGGATTTATTTGGAATAGTGAGGGAACGCCGTTCCGTCTACCAAAAAAAGTAAGGGAACGCCGTTCCCACGCGTTCCCACAGCACTACACCACTGGTCTCTGTACCTCAGCCACATTTTCCGTCTTCTAGTAGTGCTTCAGAATCCACTTACGTTGCTCAAACGATAACTGCAATGCCGCCATTTCCCGTAACAAGGGATATAACGGGTGAACCAAAAGTAGGTGGACAGTAAATGATAACGTTTATTTTGAGAATACATATACAATTATATTTAATTTTTTTGTATACTATAATACAAAATAAAAATAAAAATTAACTTATACCAATACAATACAAAAGCACTGAAAATTTTATCAACGCAGGTGCTCAAATTGCTGTCCATCACAATTTACACAGCTTTGAAGTCTACCTTTCACACTTCGACAAACATTTTTGCACAAGTTTCTTTGTGCATTAATTTCTTGAAATGCATCTCTGATGTAATTTTTCAAATCACCAACACTTCGTGATTTTCGACTATAAACTTTGTCCTTGAGTACTCCCCAAAAGAAAAAATCCATTGGGGTAAAGTCAGGTGAACGTGCAGGCCATTCAATTGGACCTCTTCGGCCGATCCATTTCTCGGGAAATGTTTCATCAAGATACTCACGGACTGCTCTTGAATAATGTGGAGGGGCCCCATCTTGTTGGAAATAGAGGTCATGTGAATTAGGCTGTTGTTGTAAGTGTGGAACAACTTCATTCATTAGAATTTCGAGATACTTATCACCTGTGACTGTTCCATCAACAAAAATTGGTCCTAAAACACCAGAACTTGAAACACCACCCCAAACAGTGACACCAGGCTGGTTTAGTTGCTGCTCTAATGTTAAATGCATGTTCTCACTATACCAGTAAACACAATTATATCGGTTAACATGACCTGTTAATTTGAAAGAAGCCTCATCGGTCCACACAATGTTATCTAAAATTATTGGATTTCCTTCAATTTCGTTCAGCATGATCTCACTAAATTGCAGCCGCCTGTCTGGGTCATCCTCCAATAAGCCATGAATTAGCCATGGACGATAAGCTTTCAACCCAATAGATTTCAGAATTCGTATAATAGAGGTTTGTGAAATGTCCAGTTCTGCTGAGGCTCTTCTGGTGGACTTTTTGGGACTGTGAACAAATGCTTCGGCAACAAGTTGCTTATTGTCCTCTGTGCAAACTGTTTTGGGTCGACCAGTTCTTGGGGCATTAAGAATTGAGCCAGTGGCATCAAATTTGTCACGAATGCGGTAAATGGTTTGTCTCTTTGGGGCTTGAGTACCAAATGTTTCAACCCATTTTGTTCTAACAGTTTCAATATTTTGAGATTTCCAATACTCTTTTAACACCCATTTTCTGGCATCAGTATTTAGATTATTTGCCATTATGGGTTCTCTGAACTATCTGAAAAGAAAAAAGATTAAATTTAAATAAATTTAGTTATAATATTTAATATAATATAACACAAACACCATAGTTATAATGAACACCATAGTTATAATATAATATAACACAAACCCTATTCAACCTACTGTCCACCTACTTTTGGTTCACCGTGTAGATATATATATATGTGAGGAAAGGATGACTTTCACACTTAGACACGTGAAATAAATGAATAATGCAAACTCACAAGGAAAAAGAAAAAATTATTGCAAGGTCTTTCGTGGGTACTATTGCATACACGAAAGGCCTTGGAATAATTTGTTTTCCTTGTGGATTTGCATCGTATATATATATATATATATATATATATATAGAGGTGTGTGTGTGACTTAAACGTTATCTCAAGAGACCATTCTGAGTTGTATTATCTATATACTGTGTATATATATATATATATATATATATATATATATATATATATCAGCAGCCCAGCGCCTTAACCACTAGACCACCTAGGGTACCCATTTATCTACCGACCACTTTCTTTATTGTGTGGAAGGATGAACAGCTGGGTTTTGCTGCACGCCGGCTGCCGTCGGGTCTCGAACCCGGGGCCGATGGATTCGTAGTCAGCGACGCTAACCACTACACTACCGAGGCGCATATATATATATATATATATATATATATATATATATTACACAGACCGTGCATGGAACAAGGAACTCTTCTGGGGAAATTAAATAATTAAATCCACTATAGTCCGAATAAGTAATGGTAAATAACAAACACTATAGTCTTTTCTTTTTTATGATGTTAGCCCAATGGATGTCGGCAACGGGTCACTTGCAAAGAGGCCCCAAATTATAGCTTTCCTCACCAGCTATCTACCAAGCAGATAGAATCTAACTTTGGGACAGGATCGAGGGTTTAGATGCTGTCCCAGAGCTGGATCCGGCGTGTGTGTGTGTGTGTGTGTGTGTGTATATATATATCATCTCTTACTTTCATAATACAGATCTCCTTTGCACATTGCAAAAGTCTTTAGCACCATTTTTGTATTTTAAAATATTAATTAAATGAATAGCTCAGACTTTTAATTATGGATTCATCCGTAAAATGGGTGAGCAATAGCCAGCATATGATATCCATTGCCAAATGATATCCATCCATGATATCTGAGCATATGATATCCATCCATGATATCTGAGCATATGATATTCATTGCTTTTATACCCGTTTAAAATGCAAAAAAATTAACACTTCAGTTTAAAATAATCGAGCAATATCCAAATTTTTAAAAATTAATTACACAAAAAAAAACTATATATATATATATATATATACTCGTACACACACACCTATATATATTTATTTATTTATTTTTATTTGTGTAATTAATTTAAAAGGATTTTTAATATGTCTATTTCTGAGGGGTGCGTACCAGATAATTTCAAGTTAGCAAATGTAACACCTATTTTTAAGAAAGGCAATAAAAGTGTGGCGGGAAATTATAGGCCAATCAGTTTAACGTCTGTTGTAAGTAAACTACTGGAATCAATAATTAAGGATCATATAGTCGAAAACTTAGAATTGCATAACTTGATTAGAAATACGCAGCACGGTTTTAGGCGAAACAAATCTTGCTTAACTAATCTTTTAGAATTTTTCCAAAGCGTGGAAACCCTCGTCCAATGCGTGTTTGTCCAGCGCGAATTTGCTTATACACGGAAAAATAAATGCGAACAATTATTTGCCGAAAGCGGAAAATTTCATTATACACGGTCCGCCAAACACACTCTAATATAGTAGTACTGTAAGCGTGCCAATGCGCGCTCTAGTGTTTTCCCCTACACTCTCCAACACTTCGGCAGCTCCCTCCCTCTCGCGTCACCCCTCGCATCACCCTTTGTCTTAGTCCCGCTAACACGTTAAGTTCCGTGAAGTTGTGTTGGATTGTTTTTGTCGTATTTTGCCGTTGTTTTGCTATTACCCTTAGACAGCAGTATGGCACCAAAACGTAAAGCATCTGCAAGTGATAGTGAAGAGAAGAAAAGTCGTAAGGTTATGACATTAGCCGAAAAAAAAGATTCTAGATGAGTTGCGTGGTGATATGAGCATAACATCAATTGGCCGCGAGTATCACGTGAATGAGTCTACCATACGCACCATCCGAGAGAGTGAAGAAAAGATACGTGCTATTTTCATTTAATATATTTTTATTTATCATACGTAAATATTATTATGTTTATGATTTTATTATGTTCTTATTTTATGTCATACATTATAGGTAGGTAAATTCATTTATGTGTTAATAAAAAATCTACGTATCTAAGTATTAATGGGAGACTTTACGCGGCTGCGTTCACGTATCCCCATTTATTCCATAAGGTATTAAGTTTGTCCAACGCGGATTTACCTAACGCGCCGTTCTCGAGGAACCTAACCCCCGCGTTGGACGAGGGTTTACTGTATATATTAACGATTTAGATGTCGGCCTAGTCAGTACAGTTTCAAAGTTTGCGGATGACACGAAGTGGGGTGGTAAGGCGATAAATGGCGAAGATAGAGGTAAAATCCAAGAAGATCTGAATAAAATCGTTGATTGATCCGTCACATGACAAATGAGATTTAATGTCGATAAGTGCAAAATTTTACATATAGGTTCGCGTAACGGTAATTTTGCGTATAGTATGTCAGGGAAGGAGTTGGCAAGCGTAGATCAGGAAAAAGATTTAGGAGTTATAGTCACTGGTGATTTGAAAGTAGCGAAACAAAGTACAGCAGCAGTCAGTAAGGCGAACAAAGTGCTAAGTTTTATAGCTAGGAATTTTTCGTACAAATCGCGCGATTTTAGTGTTCCTCTTTGTAAATCATTAGTTAGACCCATTTGAAGTACGCGATCCAATTTTGGAATCCGTATATGCGCAAGGATATAAACAAAATCGAACGAGTTCAAAGACGAGCAACTAAAATCATTCCGTCGCTTAGGTCAAAGTCGTACGAGGATCGGCTTAAGAAGTTAAAACTGACTACACTCGAGACTGGGAGGCTGAGGGGTGATCTAATCTAGGTTTTTAAAATTATGAATGGGTTCGATAATGTAAATTGAGAGAGCATTTTCGAAATAGCACAATACAGTAGAACTAGAAATAACGGGTAAGCTGACTCGCCGAAGGTTCAAGATAGCAGTTACCCCAAAACTTTTTTATGCATAGAATAGTAAATAGTTGAAATAGTTTGCCGGTAGAAGTAATTAGTAGCACGTCTATAAATATGTTTAAAAATCGATTAGACGCATATATTGATAGATTGGGTGTAGTTTAAGGTAGTAAAATTAAGGTTTTTGTGGTTCGGAACCCACATAAAATTGTACGTCCCCTCCGCCACTACGGAGGACATGCTCAATACACAATTACAAACACGGTTAGGTAGACCAGCCATGAGTGGATCCTAGGGCCTTTGCTGGTCTGAAACATTATAACATTACATTATAACATTATACATACAGGGTGTAACAAAAGTCTGTTCTTATAAGGAAATCTTTTCCGATATTTTATTTAGCGACGAGGTTTGTTTTCATTTAAATGGAACAGTGAATCGCCACAATTATCGTTACTGGAGCGACGAGCATGTACTGGATTGATTGGTAAGTTGATTGTATTGTTTGTAATGTATAGTTCAAACTATTTTCTCGTTTAATTTTGTTATATCTCATTTTCCTTTGAGAAATATATATATATATATATATACAGGGTGGGCGGAAAGTAGCTCCCTATTTTGGATTGGTAAAAAAATACGTATATTATCCATTTATTTCAGAAGAAATAATATGAAAAGGTAGGCATACATGGTAGGTTTTCTCTAAAATTCAATGTGGGCTCCAACTCTTTCCACCAGCTTCTGGAGCCGCCCAGGAATGGCGTCCACTGACTTTAGCAGGAACTCCGGCGGGATGGAGGACATGACTTCCCGAATTCGGTCCTCCAGTTCTTCCAATGTCCTCGGTTTGGTGCGGTAGACTTCTTCCTTTACCCACCCCCAAAGAAAGAAGTCGCACGGTTACCGCTGAAAAACGGCAGAATCGGTTCAGTGTAACGGTGTGGTGTGGTATGACCTCAGATCAGGTTGTGGGCCCGTTCCTTCTGCGCAACACCATGAATGCTGAGCGGTACCTTGCTATGTTGCGAAACGAGGTCTGGCCGGTTGTCAGCACATGGGAGAACATCGACGATCTGATATTTATGCAAGATGGCGCCCCTCCGCACTTCGCTCTTGTTGTCCGTGAGTGGCTGGATGCCCACTTCCCTGGGCGTTGGATGGGTCGTCGTGGTCCACATCAATGGCCAGCCAGGAGCCCCGACTTGACACCGTGCGACTTCTTTCTTTGGGGTGGGTAAAGGAAGAAGTCTACCGCACCAAACCGAGGACATTGGAAGAACTGGAGGACCGAATTCGGGAAGTCATGTCCTCCATCCCGCCGGAGTTCCTGCTAAAGTCAGTGGACGCCATTCCTGGGCGGCTCCAGAAGCTGGTGGAAAGAGTTGGAGCCCACATTGAATTTTAGAGAAAACCTACCATGTATGCCTACCTTTTCATATTATTTTTTCTGAAATAAATGGATAATATACGTATTTTTTTACCAATCCAAAATAGGGAGCTACTTTCCGCCCACCCTGTATATATATACTGTATATATATATATATATATATATATTAGTATAATATTTGTCACTGGTAACAAAGAATATGTGAAACGAATTTGTGTTGGGAGGAGTTACAATATCCCAACGTATATAAACAGATCGAACTGGTTCAGCACTCATTAGTCGATTTTTCAACAGTGAATCAAGTTCTCTTATGCGCGAGTTTGGAAAAATTCAGCATATTTAACTTCAATTGCAACGAATTTTCAGTGTGTCATATTCCTGTTTTTTCATAACATCAGTGAAACTTGGTTATTTTTAAAATGTATTTTATTTTATATTCATATTATAAAGGCATTTCCTATTCATTGTAGCGCACCATCGCGATTTCTTCTTCGGGTAGTAGAAAATGAAAGTATATTGGTCGTACCACTGATCGAGGAAACAATTAAACTTTTTTCAGACCTTCTTTAAGTAAATTTTTGTTATTATGTATAATTTTTTCTTTCATTATTTTCCACAAGCGCGACGTGCCCTCCATTTATAAAATACTTATTCCTTAGAAAAAGCAAGTTAATATTCATTTTCTACTGATTGAAAATCCCATATATATATATATATATATATATATATATATATATATATATATATATATATATATATATATATATATATATATATATATATACAGTATATATATATAATTTCTCTAGATTGATTGATTTTATTAATTTAATTAATTATTCAAACTTTTCCACTTTATATGCTCTTTCGATTCAGTTTATTTATAGGATTCACATTCACAACGAAAACAATGGAACAGCGTCAGATTTTGGCGTTCACTCGAAATTGTTTCTGACCACGCATCTGAATACTGTGCTATCAACCTTCCGCGTTCAGCAAACCTGGCACACTCCAGTTTTAGTAATGTAAGTATTTTTTACATTTGATTAAATGTTTGCAACTATTCATTTATGAGATTTTTAAAACATCGGCGATTTATTCCATACAATTCTTTTTTGTTCATCGTTGTAGCACCCAAACTTACGAACACCTTGATTATGTCTTGGCGAATAGAGTTCTCCTTGATTCAGAGATCTTTAAAAAAGTAGAAATTAATAAATACTTCGAGGCTCAGTAAATAACTATTCATTATTTTTTTTTTTTCATTTGCACACGAAGCGCCATTCGCTTCTTTCTTACAAAAGATTCAAAATACTGTTTATATATATATATATATATATATATATATATATATATATATATATATATATAATATTATATATATAATATATATATATATATATATATATATATATATAAAAAGAAACAGCAAGAAAATAATTGTTTTTTTTGTAAGAAAGAAGCGAATGGCGCTTCGTGTGCAAATGAAAAAAAAATAATAATGAATAGTTATTTACTGAGCCTCGAAGTATTTATTCATTTCTACTTTTTTAAAGATCTCTGAATCAAGGAGAACTCTATTCGCCAAGACATAATCAAGGTGTTCGTAAGTTTGGGTGCTACAACGATGAACAAAAAAGAATTGTATGGAATAAATCGCCGATGTTTTAAAAATCTCATAAATGAATAGTTGCAAACATTTAATCAAATGTAAAAAATACTTACATTACTAAAACTGGAGTATATATAACGGGTGTGCCATAAAAAAGGGGTACATTTTAAAAAGGCTATAAAATCAACATTTGTCATTTAATTTTAATAAAACTTATGCACAATAAAGCATATATATTTATCTATAAGCAAACACGTTTTCACACTAAAATATCAAATAATTCAAATTCTATCAACATTTAACGAAAGAGTATGATTTTTCTACTTAACATCCAAAAATTATTAAACCTCTTTAATATTTTTTTATAAAAATAATTTTTAACGTAAAATTTACCTGAAATTATTAAAAAAATTGTTCGAAATGCTTTCCTCCCATTTCAATAACTTTTTTATTCTTGGCCAGAATATGGGAGAATTTAGCAGAGCGAGTTTACAGGACAAGGCTAAAAGATGTCGCTCATTTACGCGAGATCATCATTCAAAAATGGGAAGAGCTTCCACAGGAACAAGTAAATCGAGCCATAGATGAATTTCGGCCAAGGTACATGTGAAGGTGAAGGAGATCACTTTAAACCCAGCAAACCGTCAAAACATCAGACGCTGGTCTAGGGCGTTACAAACCCTCCCTTGCCTTCACCATTCATCCGGCGCAGCTGTATCTTTATATATGCTACAGTCAAAGCGTGTAACCAGCCATTTCGCGTAATGGCTGAAACTTTTAGTAATTTCGCAAAATGGCTGTTTCACTTGGTCATTTCGCGAAATGACTAAAATCTTCAGCCATTACGCGAAATGGCTGAAATTCCACCTTGGTCATTTCGTACAAGATCATTTGCCCGGTTAGGTCAACTTTATGGCCTTGACAATTGGTTAGGCTAAGTTGTGTTATTTTCGTTAGTCTTAACGAAAATAACACGACTTAACCTAACCAATTGTCAAGGGCATACAGTTGACCTAACCGGGCCTTCAATGGCGGACATCGGAATAACATTGAAGGCCCGGTTAGTATTTGAAAACTTCTATATTGAAAATTCAAATTCAAATGTATTCAAATGTGTATTTGAAGTGTTTCTCACTTATTTGAACAGACCTGTGGATGTATGTATGTTTTAGCAGATTTAGTTAGTTAAATGAAGGTTTCCAATTTTATTGTGATGTTTATTTCTATGAATTCATGACAAAAGTCATTTTAGCCATTTCACGAAATGACCAAGGGGGAATTTCAGCCATTTCGTGTAATGGCTGAGGATTTTAGTCATTTCGCGAAATGACCAAGTGAAACAGCCATTTCGCGAAATGACTAAAAGTTTCAGTCATTACGCGAAATGGCTGGTTACACACTTTGACTGTAACATATACACTCTAACTATCGTCACAATTAGACGATTTCCTTATACATCGATAGGAACTCTGAATAGTTTTCAATCGGAAAAAACAGGTGAAAAGAAAATAAGTGCTCGCTTAGAGCGTGTTGTGTATACAATAACTTTTCATGATAATATTGTAATATCGGACGTGTACTCGAGCATGCTTTGGAATCTACAGTATATGTTCATAGATCAAGAATTTTGAAAATATTACATCCAAGTGTAAAGTAGGAACAAAAATAAACCTAAATGATCTTAAAGCTCCGTATATCGAGTATACTGTAGTGAGACTCGTACGTTAAACGAGACATTATTTCTAAAAAGCATTATACAAAGCACTGAGGATGTAACTAATTTTACCATTATTTGTGAGTTTACTATACTAATAAAAAAAATAATTTCATCACATGTTTATAAATATTGTACTCGTATATGTGATGTATTATTATTTCTAAAACAAAATGTATATATTAACTATTTCGACTATTATTTGTAAGTTTACTGAAAAAAATAGTCTTCACATGATAATAAATGTTGTATGCAGATGTGTTTGTATTTACTCTCCTCAGTTTTAAATTGTCTCTATATGCGTTTTAATAAGATGTTGATCATCAAGGATGTCTTGTGAATTGGTATGAGTTTTATCTCTTGCATAAACGAAATATTATATTAGAAAGATTGAAATCGGGGGGTTTGACTCACTTTTAATATATATATATATATATATACCTGTTTTAAATTTTTCATTAAAATCCTATTTGTATTAAATACACATTTGTGGGCGATCTTACCATTAACACACACACACACACACACACACACACACACACACACATATATATATATATATATATATATATATTATATATATATATATATATACAGAGCTGGGCAGTATTTAAATACATTTGTACTTAAATACGTATTTAAATACATTTGTGTATTTAGAACTGTATTTATAAATACATTGTTTGTCATGTATTTAAATATAGTATTTAAATACTTTAATGAGTATTTAAATACAATGTATTTAAATACTCAAAATATAAAAATGTAAATACTTTTACTGGTTTAATACACGTTCTGTACTAGCACAGTACGACGCGTCGACAGTGTAGTACAGCATGGTTCATGTTTCAACGTGTCAGTTCAATCAGTTGTGTGCCACTCTTAGTCGAAAGCGGTTGATTTCTTTATCGTGTGCGTGTCATGGCTTCAACAAGCAAATCCGGTGAATCAAACAGTGATATATCTGCAGATAACAATTTAGTGCACCCTCTGTTTGATGGAAAATACTTTAAAATTAAATCTAAAGACGGTAATAAGGTAAGTGCACTAAAGTAGAAATTTATCAAAACATGAATTAGTGAATGCATATGTTAAAATTTGTATGTATTTAAAATGTATTTACAAATGTATTTAAATACAATTGATGTATTTTGTATTTAGTATCTAAATACATTCGTAAGATGTATTTAGTATTTAGTATTTAAATACATTTCTCCCATGTATTTAGTATTTAGTATTTAAATACATTCAATGTATTTATTGCCCAGCTCTGTATATATACGTATGACGGCTGCCCAAAAAACTATGTGTGTTATATATTTATACGGCTACGGATCAAAGCTATTAGAATGACAAACAAAGGAGACAACTTTTCAAATGTATATTTTTTGGTATGCAAAAATATTGAGTGGGTTCGGCATTGTCCACAAAATTAATTTGGTGAGAGGTGAAGCAGGGTGGAAACAATAACTAATTTATATGTTACAGTCAATGTCTAAAATCAGGAAATTTTAAATTGATTGAAATTTTAGGCAATGTGTCAAATTGTGATATACACAAAACCTAACCTAACATGACCTAACCTTTCTGGTAATGCTGCATATGCATGCCCAATGGTATTTCCCAATATGCTGCCAGAAATTCATTAAGTTAGGTTAGGTTAGGTTAGGTTTTGTGTGTATCACAATTTGACACATTGCCTAAAATTTCAATCAATTTACAAATTGCCTGATTTTAGACATTGACTGTAACATATATATATATATATATATATAGAGAGAGAGAGAGAGAGAGATGGCGGACACATGCGCGCTGGGTCATTTAATGGCATGTATTTTTTCTTATTATTAATATCGGTGTTGTTATAGTAGCAGTGGAGCAGCGTGCTGATTTTAGGGTTCGATATACTGTACAGGGTGTCCGAGAATTATCTGTACAATTTTTGGCTGTTATTCAAAGTCAACCATGAAGTGTAGAAATTCCAGTGTTGTCCCATTTTACAGAGAATCTCATTAAGTTTTTTCTGATACCAAGTTTTGACAAGTTTTTTAGAAATTCCAGTGTGTCCGAAAATTATCTGTACAATTTCATAATTTAATAAAATTCTTGATAACACAAGTAAAATTCTTAGACAAGATTATTTAGAATCTGTATTTTCAAAAGTTTCTTTTATTAAAGTAACGTTGTTACAAACATTCGATATGTGCACCATCAGGTGCATACACACAGACATTGATGATTTAAAAGCAAGAATCACAGCTGCTATTGAGCGAATTGATGTGGATATGCTGCAGCGTACATGGCAACATTTGGATTATCGATTGGATGTTTTGCGAATCACTGATGGTGCACATATCGAATGTTTGTAACAACGTTACTTTAATAAAAGAAACTTTTGAAAATACAGATTCTAAATAATCTTGTTTAAGAATTTTACGTGTTATCAAGAATTTTATTAAAAGATGAAATTGTACAGATAATTTTCGGACACACTGGAATTTCTAAAAAACTTGTCAAAACTTGGTATCAGAAAAAACTTAATGAGATTCTCTGTAAAATGGGACAACACTGGAATTTCTACACTTCATGGTTGACTTTTAATAACAGCCAAAAATTGTACAGATAATTCTCGGACACCCTGTATATATATATATATATAATACATTTTAGCTATATGTATTAAAGCTATCGCATTAAAGTCGTGGGGGCTCGACTCCCAATGACAAATAAGCGTATTATTGTACTATAAAGAATAAGGTCGGGGGTTCGAGTTCCCATGGTATATGACATTAAACACTCATACACGCAGATATACAGGGTGTTTGAAAACTTTCTGTACAAATTGTAATGGGGGATAGGCAACACCAAGACAAACCCTTTTCGTCTATAAGTGTATGTCCGCTGACGTCACCATTCGGCGCGAGAGGGCGCCGCTGCAATTGGCTAAAAGGTGAAGTGGGCTAGACTCGTGCTTGCCGCGGGCATTCTTAAATCGGACGTAGTACGCGTAACATGGAGCGCTTCACGACTGCTGAGATGGCTGACATGCATATGGTGTATGGGGCTGCCAATGGAAACGGAAGAGCTGCTGTGAGGTTGTACCGACAGCGCTTCCCAAACAGACGTGTGCCAAAGGAAGAAATCGAGGCATGTTAAATCGGGCGATCTCGGTGGCCAGGCTACGGGCCCACCCCGGCCTATCCATCGGTCCCCAAAAGTGGCGTTCAGATAATCCCGCACATCGTTGCTGGAGTGTGCTGGGGCCCCGTCGTGTTGAAACCACATTCGTCTACGAATAGTCACGGGAACTTCTTCAAGAAATATCCGATAAACCCGCCCGTCGAGTCGGGCAGGCAGCAGGTACAGCCCAATCAACTTGCCATGGACGATACCCGCCCAAACATTGACGGCGAATCGTTCTTGATGAGCATGCACCCGTGTAGCATGTGGATTTGCGTGCGCCCACACGTGAGAATTGTGCATGTTAAACACACCCTCACGTGTGAAACAGGCCTCATCTGAGAACAGCACATAAGCCGGAAAATTAGGCTGCACCGCTGTCTGCTGCAGAAACCAGCGTGCGAATTCCACACGAAGAGGGTAATCCCGAGGTTGTAATGCCTGGACTCTCTGACGATGAAACGGATGTAACTGCTGCTCGTGCAACACTCCAGACCAGGTCGTGGTTCACACCGAGGATACGTGCAACACCTCGCGTGCTTGCGCTTCGATTGTCCTCAAATCGCCGTAGGATTTCTTCTTCCATGTCAGGAGTGCGCACGTTTCTCTCCCGACTAGTGTCATGCATGTTTGCATGGAATGTTCCAGTTTCTCGCAGTCGCCGATGCAAATGCGCAAACGTTTGGTGGTTTGGCACACGTCTGTTTGGGAAGCGCTGTCGGTACAACCTCACAGCAGCTCTTCCGTTTCCATTGGCAGCCCCATACACCATATGCATGTCAGCCATCTCAGCAGTCGTGAAGCGCTCCATGTTACGCGTACTACGTCCGATTTAAGAATGCCCGCGGCAAGCGCGAGTCTAGCCCACTTCACCTTTTAGCCAATTGCAGCGGCGCCCTCTCGCGCCGAATGGTGACGTCAGCGGACATACACTTATAGATGAAAAGGGTTTGTCTTGGTGTTGCCTATCCCACATTACAATTTGTACAGAAAGTTTTCAAACACCCTGTATATATCAGGAGAATAATGATGCATGAGAGATAAGTTGTTATCCTATATTCATTTTTTACTTTTGGGAATGGCACCCATTGGCATTTCCTTTGGCACACCCCTACTACCTCCACTTCCACCAAATTTATCCCTCACTACCCACATTCGCACCAAATGCAACCTCCATCCCTCGCTCCAAATGGACCCATACTACTTCCTCTTCCGTTGCTACGTATGATTGGGTTGCAAACATATTTCGCATCCCCTGTTTTTCAGATTGTTAACAATACAGTCGTAGAACCCACATTAGACGGATGGTTGAATTACATTGAAATTTATTTCAAATACCTTCCAGTCAAGGTAAATTTTGCTTTAAGTACCTGTGATTCTGTTATTGGAAATGCCCACCATTGTCTCACCAATCTACTTTTATATTTTGTTAAACCCACATGATGGGAATTTAAACAGATCGTGCACCGTTTATATGGTACTCTTTTACCAAATTATGGACCCCATGGCAACGTACAGGAATCCGTCAATAATCTCTCTGTTGACGTCGTTAACTTTCACCTGTCGAAACTACATACTCAACGAGAGTCAATATCCTTCTGCGAGCCCGGTTGCTTGCCCTTTTTGTTTCGCGCAATGAAACACCTTATTTTGCTTCATAGAAGAATCAGAATTATTGTACCGACCATCCTGATGTCACTGACTCCGTTAATCTCCTATTCTACTTCTTCGTCAAACACTATAGATTTTTACAATCCCGATGTTTTCAATTTCATCGTGGCATTAAGGGCTTCCAAAGGATTGCCTTATTAGTAGGTTCTACCCCACTTTTAATTATTTTTGTTTCTACTTCTGTCCTTAAGTACTTAGAATTTCCATTTAAAATGAAGCTTCCTCATATATCCCATATAACGTATAAGGATGGCGCCACACTTTTATTCCTTTAGGAAGTGCCGCACTACTGTTGTATTTTGAGAACCAGTGTTTCTTCAAAACCTTAGTCCTTCCTTCGGATATGTGCCCAGAAACAGACCTGGCCATTGTAGCAGACTTTTTCCACACCACAACTTGGCACTCCCTTGGCACAGCCTTTGGCACTTCCCCTTGGCACTCCCCACTCCCCAACTCGCACCAAATGCATCCCCCACACCCCACTACCCACACTCGCACCAAATGAATTTGGTGAATTTGTCGCAAATGAATCATTCGATTCACGTGATTCGACCGAATCATTCTTGAATGATTCAGACCACTCTGAATCCAAATTATATTCTAGCTTATCTCCAATTGCAGAGGAGGATGAAATGATCTACGACCAATCTCATTTTGATTATATAAATGATGGTTGTGTTCAAGATGTCGCCGGTGATATCCCTTGTTTATATAATGGTCAAAATAACCTTAACGGTTCTCAATGCCACATTTTAGATTCACTTTGTTTTCAGTCTGATACTGCTTTGAAATAGTATTCTTTATCTGGCCGCACGATCATGTTTTTAAGTTAGACTATGAGGCACCACCAACTGGGCCCAAATTTGAAAGTGGACCCGATGTCCACCATGTTTCAATAGGATCCGATGTCCTAATGAGTCCCCCGGACTCCGTGTTTTGTGAGGATTTCCATGACCACAACCATGCTCCCCCACTTTCCACTTTTTCAGTTCAAGTCTGAGCAGTGTAACAACGCACAATAATTAGAGACGTTAACATTAATGCCATTAACCACTTTTGGGAACAACATTTACATGCACAGTAGTATAGAGACACCATGTTTCCTTATATGATCATTAGCTTCCCTAATTCATGCTACTTCGAATCTTATTACTCGAATTTTATTACCTCAACCCTAGTTGAACCAAGTTTCAACCACGATTCCTTTTCAAACCAGGTTGCCCAAAATTCGGTAACTCCCTCAATTTCTGTACCTCCCTCCATTGTTCCGCACGCTTCTAAATTCTCTTCATATAAACGTGATTTCTCAATCCTTAAACCTCTTGGCAAACCCAATGTCAGTTATAATGATTATTTCAGATCACTCTGGTTTGCAACTCATCCAACTTCGTTATTTCCCCATTCTACCATTCGAATTCATCACTAAATCTTCTGAATGTGTTAATATTACAGTTTCCTCCAATCCTTCCACTCAAATTGTCTTATCAGTTACTTTTCTTCATCGCCTCTCTCTTACATATTTGTATTCTTTCTCAGATAACCATTCCTGGTTATTCCACCCCCAAATCGTCCTTCTAAACGATCCCTTTCACTTCTTCAAATCCAAATCGTATTTCCGTCTTGTACCACAAAGTCTACAACTCATTCAACCCTTGCCCTTCATAAATATCCCGCAGTATCATCACCATATAACTCCACTAATAACGCTTGCGATTCTTTGACTCTTTTCTCCATTTAATCACGTGCTTCCTCTGATTTTCCTTCTATGCGACACTTCTATGCGACACTTCTTAAGTTACTGGAAGTGATTTTGCTGTACCTTGACACGCCACCTCCACCAAATTTAATTCATGTCTTGCGTCACCTCGTACGTCCACGCATGCCTGAAATCCATTAAGAAACGTAAACCTAATATGATTTCCAAACGAGACTTTGGGTCGACAAAGCAATATGCAGAGTGTATTTGCATCTGAAGGGTTATAGCTTCGAAGTCCAAAATTCCACACGGAGTAGTTTAGACATGGGTGGTTTTGGATTTGTGAACGGCTCTGCTGGTTTCTGTTCTAAAACACAAATAATAAACAAAATACAGTTTAGGTTAATTTTAAATAGCTATTTAGTCAAAGCCCAAAGGAAGCAATTCATATTGGTAAAATTAGAATAACTTAATAATTAATATTTATAATTAAAATTTTTAAATCGGATTTAAAATTACATTAGTTTGAATTTCCAAATCTACTTAACTCCGCATATAAAAAGTATATAATGATATCAGTATTAAAAAAAAGGGATCACCTGAAGATCAGGGCCCCGAGCCTTCTTTAGTTAGCCTTATAAGGCTAACTAACGAAAATTTCACAACCTAACCTAACCAATCGTCAAGGGCGTACAGTTGACCTAACGATTGGTTAGGTTAGGTCGTGATATTTTCGTTAGTTAGCCTTATAAGGCTAACTAGAGAAGGCTGGGGGCCCTAATCTTCAGGTGATCCAAAAAATACCTAATCTGCCATTAAAACTAGCTAAAAAATTCAAAATTTTAAAGTCTAAAGCAGTGGTTCTTAACCTTTTTAGGCTACGACCCAAATTCTGGTCGCGGGGCTAGCTAGGCGACTCATGCCTTCAAAGAAGTAACTCGTAATAGATAATAAAATGAATAATTAATGGTAAAATGATTAGGGATAACATAAACAAATGATAAATGACAATTTAATGACCCAATCAAAATGGCTTGGCGATCCAATTTTGGGTCGCGACCCCTCAGGGGTTAAGAACCCTTGGTCTAAAGTAAAAAAAAAAAAAATGAAGACCTTAAAAAATTGCAAACCATTTATAGTTTTTTCTTTGGAAACTACCATTCATTGGTCACATTGATTAGATATTAAACCACTATTTATGAAATACAAACATATTTACAATTATGATAATAAAAACCCACTCTAATAGACAGAGTTTATTTCCACAACAGTTTCGATGCCCACTGGCATCCTCTTCGGGTGGAAGAGGATGCCAGTGGGCATCGAAACTGTTGTGGAAATAAACTCTGTCAACTAGAGTGGGTTTTTATTATCATATTTTGACCTTCACGTAGACAAAAGTGAAGTTTTTTGCATTTAATATTTACAATTGTTTTCAGAAACTAAATATATGATGATGATGCTAATAATTAATCAGTTTGGAGGGACAGAAACTGACATAGCGCTCAGAACAGATTAATGTGGCTCATTGCGTTACTCCTGGATATATATATATATATATATATATATATATATATATATATTGTGTGTGTGTGTGTGTGTGTGTGTGCGTGCGGTATTGAGCTTCCTTCATGTTTAGCCAGCAGGGAAATCTGTTTGAATCACTATGAAGTCAGCGAGCAGCTGCTCGATCACTCAATGACTCATGACTCAGTTCCCTCAAAGTAGAGCCACCGCTCACCCGTTTCTTTGACGTCATTACTCAGCCTCCAAAGAGGCTCATAAAAAAAAAATATATAATATATATATATGGGATGATCGTAAAAATATCCTTAGCCTACCTTACCATGCAAATTTTAAATATCTTCCGATCTTACTTAAAAGAAGTGGCATCAATGTAGTCTTTAACTCTCTTGCGCCCAAAGGTCTTTTCCGAGACTGAATAAAATCGTCTAGCGTTAGCCAGAACAAAATCAGTAAAGTAACACAGGGCGCTCGAGGATTAAGTATAATAATACGGTTAAATCTTGCCTAATGAAGAATAGCTCGGATAATGAGGTTGGCTGTGTGTATTCGATCGGATGTACACAATTTAACTCAATATACTGTATACAGGTCAAACGGGATAAACTTTAGATATCACGGTAAAACAGCATAAATATGAGTGCAGAACAGCAAATAATTCGAATGCATTGGCATTGTTATGATTGTTTAACCATATGTATAGCTGTAATCGTAGTATTAAGTGGGAGAGTTCTAAAGTTCTCGTTAAAAACACAACTGTAATTGAAAGGAATATTCTAGAATGTGCATTGTGCATTCATGCATTTTAAACATAATTTCAATAACAGTTCTGGAATGTATAAAATTGACAATATATCGTTAAAATGACTTTTGCTTTTAATCAGTGCTTGTTAACCTTGTGCTTATATCATTTTACTTTTTTATTTTAGTGTACAGTTGCCCGCATATGTAATGTTCTTCGCCTCACAGGTGACTCCATACATGTGGCAACGCTGCAGTGATAGTCAAAGTACTCCAACTGGGGGAAGGTGGGATGGAGCGGGGACAACGAGTCCACCAACATATAACAGACATATATTATCCGTGAGCCAGACCCCAAATTTTGGCCAATTGGTACCACTAAGGCGAACCAGATGAAACAATGCTTTATGGAAAGCTTATAATTTGTAGTTTCCAAATATGGTTGCTGGACATCTGTATCTGATAGCGTTTTAGTGTAAATCTTCATCAAACGTAGGCACCTAATATTTTAATATTGGGCGCAAACTTAAAATGTTGAAAAACAATAAAGCTACTCTTTTGAAATGTCCAGCAAGCATTATTATCATCTACTTAGCATCCTTTATCATTGGTATGAGGGACGTTTGGTTCATTGACATACAAGTAATTATAATGTAATATCTGTATTCATAAAGATAAACAATTAATATGATCGTGAACAGCGTTGAACTCCATGTAGTTTACTTGTCTTATACAGTAATAAGGTTCCATTATGATTACTGCAAGTCTATATGAACAGCTACCACAATACAACTTTTTATATACTAGTGGATTTGAACCAAATTTAACAAATAAGATGATATTTTTAACGAAACTTGCGATTACATGAGGGTACAAACAACATGTGTGATTCATTAAATATATAAAACATGTTATTACATCAAATTGAATAGTATATTTACCAGTAAAGAACCTGGCCCTCAAAATTAGCAAAATCAGTAAAACTAGTTGTTCATCGGCATTTGCAGAATCGGCCATTTCTTGTGCATTGGCATCGGCTAAATTTAACTGATTCTCTTACTGATTATTTGAAATTTTAAAATTTTCATTACAAAACGAAATCTATATTTACAGAAAATAGAACACCAAAATGCACTATGATAAGTTATGCTCATCAAAGTGTTATTATATAAAAATATTTTACACTCACAAAAATGGCAAAGCATAATGAGTTAAGTTATCAATAAATTTACATTTTCTCGCCTAGCTAATCTCTAAATTTTATAAACTATTGTAATGTAATTGTAATTGCAATTAGTTGTGTAATGTTTATTTTTGGTTCAAATTCACTAGCATATAAAAAGTTTTATTGTGGCAGCTGTTCATATAGACTTACAGTAATCATAATGGATCCTTATCTGTATTAATATTTGTGACGGTCGAATTGCCTCCCTGCGAACTTTCTTTTTTTGTTTCTTATGGCCGCCCAAACAACTGGCCAGATTTGGATGAGACTTGGGGGATAGGGGTAAATGTTGATAAATGTTGCAAAAAGGGGGGAATGTTGCAAAGGGGTAAGAAACAAAGGGGGATGTTGAAAAGGGGGTTATGCAACAAGGGGGGTTATCCCCAAGTTGCAATGGAGGGAGGGAGCTTTGGGTGGAGAAGGGAAGATGACCTCCCCCAAAGGGGCAACCTTAACCTAAGAGAGGGAGAGAAAGGAGAAGGAGGAGGGTCTTTGGGGGAGAAGGTGAGATGTCCTCACCCCCCCAAAGGGAAACCCTAACCTAAGCCTTAACCTAAGAAGGAGAGAGAGAAATGTTCGCCTGGCCCCAGCCAGACGCATAATGAGCGTCCAGGGGATCCGCAGCTGTTATATAGAGGGGCTGGAGTTGTCAGATACTCCTATATAATTTAATTATGTTCAGGTGTACCTTATTAGGGTGAATTGCCAGCTACCACTAATATTCTATTTATTTATTTATATAAGTAGAGGTGCCAGATACCACCATGTATTCTATTTATTTAACTATATATTGATGAGTTGCAAGATACCCCTATATAATTTAATTATGTTCAGATATACATTATTAGGGTTGAGTTGCCAGATTGCGCTATTTATTTAATTAAAACAGATATTCTTGACAGTTGGTTTAGAAGTCTTAAACAACCAGTCGGTTTAGAAGGCGTAAACAGCCATTTGGTATACATATAATTAAATAATATCGTTTATATATACAACCAAAAGAAATAAATAAAACAACATTACATCATTCTGTTTATTCAGACGAATTATTGGAATCAATTTCATGAAATATATAGAAAAAATATACAATCGTTCATTCTATATAAACGATGGAATGATAAAAAATAAAATAAAAAAATAATAATATAAGAAATAAGAACGAAAAATATATATATATAATCAAAAATGATATGATAAAAAATAAAATAAAGAAATAATAATATGAGAAATAAGAACGAGAAATATATATATATATAATCAAAAATAAAAATAAAATAATATAAGAAATACAAAACGATGGATTACAACCATCAATATTATAGTACAGGAGAAATATATATATATATATATATATATATATATATATATATATATATATATATATATATATATTAAACATATATAAATATATATATATATACACACACAATTATATTGAATAATTAAATATATTGAAATAAATATACATCAAAATACATACACTTTATGTTCTACTGCGATTAACTAAAACTAAACTCGCACGTAATCGAGTCTACAGTCACATCATTATTGCTTTGCACTTCGCAGTAAATACGATTTAACATTATTTCACTCCTCAAGTTATAAGGATACCTATACTCGATATAAATGGCCTTCATATCGTTCAATACTATTTTTGTGCCCACTTTACATTCGGTTGGCAAGTTATCTTTAAACGAATACATTCAAAAGCACGCACAAAGAGGTCATCGTTAGCCACAACATCATTATTAAATACAAGTTTATAAACACTCCTTTTCAGTCGAGGGTTTATTCTTACCGATTCGAGCCTTTCAATCGTGAACTCATCTTTACAATGCATAGCGCAGTTGAAATAATCTTCTAAGTCGTAACGACAGCTGCTCATTATATAAAGAAATAGTTCTTCAGGGTGAACTCTGTAGGTGAGCTCAGCCCTGTACCACTCAAGTGCTTTGTACCAAAGTTCATGATATTTCAGAGTCTAAACCTTTTAAATAAGCATCCAGCTCTAGACCATTCTCGCCTTGTTCAGTCCTACACTCGGTAAACTCGTCGAGCAGAGCGATGTATGCGTATTCAAGAATCGTATCAAAATAAAGCATATCCGTAACACACGCGTCTAATATAGGCTTTAGCTTGCGGAAACCGACGATTTCAAACATTCTGTCGAGGATGAAACGGTTTCGCGTAGGGACAAAAACGTTATTATCAGATGCATTCTTCCACATCAGTCGTATATCAATGCATGGCTGATCGTTATTTATACACAACGTACAAATGGCATATGAAGGGGTATCACTAATCTGCTCTCTTCTTGTACCTACACCTGCAGGAATTTTATAACGATCCTCACTCCACTTCTCTACCACGAAGACTGTATCCATCTCCTCAACACTTAAATAAACAACATTCCGTTTACCAGAGTTTGTTTGTATACAAGTCGTTTCCAGTACATAGTTAATGGCACCGGTTTTACACTTGAACACGTGCAATGACTTCGTCACGGACACATCGTACATGGCATTGAGAATGCTACTCAAAGGAAATTCCATCGTATTCGAGGAGTGGACGTCCAGTCGGTTCAAGCTCTGAGATGACTATGAGCCACGAGTGAGCGGATCGACTCAACTGTAGGAGTGAGTCACACCATAAGCTGATTAATCGTGTACGGAGTTGTTCCAACGTGAAAGAGAATGCTTGTAACCCATTATACTGGGTAGGTGTTTTGAGAAATTTTCCGATACATGAAGCAATACAGGTTTTAATGTTTTATCACTCTCACTCCCCATAATGTGCACCAGATGTTTTCGTTTAGGGAGATTTTCACGAACTAAACACATTTTATTCACACTCCAGCGCACTATTTGAGAGAAACATATGCCCATATTTTTCCTTTTTGCTTAGCACACGATACTCGTCCCTAAATTCTGTTAAAAACTCACGCAGACCTCGGTATGATGCAACATGACAATATCGCTTGTCACACCACTCATCAACAAGACCCACTAACCATAACCGTTTGCTTCTCTTCTGCACGTGTTGTTTCTTCCACTTCACGGTATATGTAACCTTTTATAAAGTTTAGTCCTACAACATAGTTCAGTACATCACTTGTACCACGAAATCCCGCAATACTCTCGCCAGAATACCCGTACAGTATTTGTACCTCTTGTTCCTCAAGCTTCGCACGGTTCAATGTAGCCTTAAAAGTATCAAAGGAGGATGGAATAGGGAGCCATTCAGTATCCACCATATCTTCACACTTTGCCGAATACCACTTCATAAACGTCGAACACGCAATATTAAAGGTAGCCATTACTATTTTTTGTCTACGTGGGAAAATACACGTCTGAAACCCAGGGCTTGCAGCAGTCAACTGAGCACACAGGGAAGAGATATGCCCAGGTAGCAGCAGGAGTCACGTGGCCGATCATACAGGGGGCGGAGCTTAGAACTTTCTCCTGTACACACACACACACACACACACACAGAAAGGAGAAAATGAAACGCTAATTGAAACACGATTTATTTAATAAACGAATTATTCAAGGTGTATATATATTTACAAATACATGTAATAAATAAACATATCGTTAACAATAGACATATATAACAATCGAAGATTATGATATCCAAAGGGTACGGTATCATACGTACCAGGCACCTGGTAATGTTTCCTATAGGTGTTACGGCACACCTTCGTACCCCTAAGTTCCTTCACACACCCCAGCTTCTGCGCCCGAAAATTGTGGATACCTACAATTAGTTGGGGTGGCTGGACAGTGGACACCCTCATCTTCCAAGCCTACTAGATCCTTCAACGAATCAAAGTTAACGACCCGCCGATTCGCCTGGTTGAGCGTGATACCCTTAGCTTCACGATATATTTCATATCCTCCCCAACCCTCACCCGTACCCCATAAGTTTTTGGCCCTGTTGAGACAAAAGAGTCGGCGTATGCGATGTCTCCATACTCATCCTTGATCTCATCAGTCAACTCTCCGAGGAATTCACCAACAGAAGACATGTATTCACCCTCCCTCGCTGTGAATATCACACTATCTATATCGGCGTACAAAACCCTCCGTCCAAGAGAATGCAATAGACCCCAAAGTTTGATGCGTGCTTAGGCCGTTGTGAAGCTGGTTACAGGTATGTTTGTAACCCGTGAGGTATCTGTGGCCAATTCGGTAATGTTGTACTCTATTATGTA
Source organism: Bathynomus jamesi (assembly GCA_023014485.1). NCBI lineage: Eukaryota > Metazoa > Arthropoda > Malacostraca > Isopoda > Cirolanidae > Bathynomus > Bathynomus jamesi. The sequence goes on from JAJOZX010003952.1 coordinate 432,663, forward strand.
TTACCTACATTCACGGTCTCTAAGACCTCTTTATCGGGAGCATTGGCATAATCCCAGATTTCACTATAACTTTGAGCCAAATGAACGTTCCCCTTGCCAGTATTCTGTACAAATTTTCCCCAAAGACTGTTTAGACAATTTTGCACTAAAGCGCTTGCTTGGGTTTTTTACAATTTGGGAACGGTCAAGCTGTATCCCTTCACGGTCACGGTAACGTTGAATATAAGTCGATTTTTCATCTTCGGTATCAACTCCTCGCGGATACCCTGATGCCTCTACCTTATCCTTCAAAAAAGCGTTTATATATGGTGTGAAAAAGTTGGGTAGCTTCTGAAACCTCACCTCATATATCTTCAATATTCTATAGCCATGGCGAACGGCTAGGTCCAGCTCAGGGCTTGTATATACACCTCTCATCTTACGCTGGTTGGTTGATTACAATCCCCATTGTTCTCCTCTGCGCACTTCACGCACAGGGAAAACATGAGCTTGTTGTCTATAACGACGGGCAAGATCGGCATCCATAAATCGCGAGGGGTGAGCACATCTACGAAAGAAAGACCGAAATAGTACCTGTTCCAATTTGTTGAGAACACCTCGATGGTGGGCAGGTCAGGTCGGTCCCACCAGTTTTTCAGGTGCACCCACGGGGTACGGATTGTTCTTCATCACGTAGGGATATAAAGAACAGAAGTCGTAGTAATGGAGTTTTACTCCCTCCGTAGGCAGAAAGTATAGCTTGAAGGGATTTGTACGCCCTCTGAACAAGCTATCACCGCATTTGAGAGGATCCAGCACCATTGAACGCTTGATCGTGTTTATTTCTTCGCGGTACTGTCCATCTGTTTCCATCTGTGCATCATACTCATGCTCCCACAAGACCTTGCGAGTGAACTGGGTGCCTATAAGCTGATCGCGGGTGCGGGTCGATGCAAAACTGTCGGCAGGAGATCTACCGTGGATATCTCCTACGATTCCACACTCAGAACGTGGGCATCCATGCCACCAGCAGCCGTTAAAGGAATACACAGTTGGCTGGGTTGAAATTTTGTATTGAAAAGGTACATATTGTGAGGGGTTTGAATGGAACACAGGAACCCCTCATAAATTATTTTCCCTGGCACAATTTTTCACTTTTTGACCTATATTGAAGAATATTCGATTTATACGAGACTTACTCTACATTCAGGTTTTTTGATGACATAAATCTTTATTAACGTATATTTTATTTAATAATGTACAGTATTAGGAAAATTAATTAAGTACAATATATTCAGAAGAAAAAATAGAGGCATAATAAATGTGTTAAAATTCAATTCACTTTTTCATTCTTCCTTATCACATCAAAAGAGAAGAAATTTTCACTATCATTAGAAAATTTTATTTCATGTTTCTTACTCATTCCATTGGGCCTTCCATTCAAACTTGAGCAGTTTTCGCTTTGATTCTAATGAGTTTAAGATAAACTTTTGACGGTTGTAAGATCCTATTCTTTCCTGACATGCCTTTGTTACTAGGTTCATTGCCCTTTCCACACTTTGACTGTGGCATAGAAAAAAAGTTATCTCCAGTTGCTTACATCGAGCCTGTAGTAGCTCATCGTCACTAAAATCGTTTAGTAGCGGTGGAGGAGTAATGATCTCTTTTTGCCAATTGATCATCTCGGTGTAGTCAGTAGATTGGAAATTGAGGGTTCGAGGCAACTCAAAGTTTCTGATACCTGAAAATCCTGTTCTTTTCTGAATAGCTTGCTCCCTAATTTCTAGTCTCTTGTCAGTTACCATTGATATGAGTATATTTTCTGAGTGGAGAAAGTAGGCGTTATTCTTTAATACTGGTTCTATGATTGATCTATGTTGTTCATCTAAATTTCGAAGCAAGCACATTAAATGCCAAAAGTTATATGCACTATCAGTTGCATTAGGATGAGATTTTATCCAAAACCACCCTGGAATATAGAACTGCATAATAATCTTGACTATATCTTGAAGGTTTTTATCGGGATTTGGGGTTGAGATATATGATATAATCGAAGGACCCTGTTGGCTAGAGTTAGCCAGCGAGCATGGTGAAGGGTACCTGGGGATCGAGTGGACAGATCTTGAGAAGTGTCTCCAGTTTGCACTGCCAGACTCATATCATAGAGATATCTTTGATCACTACTTAGCTCCTTCACAACATTTGCTGGAATTTCTTCACCGTAAATTTTGACAAACTGTTCACTTTCGATAATAGCAATATTCGTAACAACGGATTTAAGTTGCGTGGCAGACGTTTCATTACTAACATCGCTAAAAACTTTTTTACGTTTAAAGTAATTGATAAATGGAATAATCTTCCCGCGCCCGTCGTGAACTCTACCAGCGTTAATATGTTTAAAAACCATTTAGATAGGCATTTTAAAAATATTAACGTTGTTTAAAATAATAAAACAATTAGCAACAGGAGCTCTGGGGGTAGTGGTCGAGGATGAGTCTGTTGACGATTAATGCCAACTTGTGACATGCCACCGTGTGATATGCCAGCAATAAAAAAAAATTAGACTAACACGAACTTAGATGTAGCTCGTAGCGTAAACTAACCCACTTTTTGTTATAGTCTTCCTACTTTTTTCTTTTCTTATCCTCTCTTTACTTGCATGTCTGTAGTGTGCATGGTATGACAGTGTTGAGTTAAGACTGTGTTTACATGGTTTGTAAGCGTTCTTATTTTACTTCTTTTCATCTTTCACCCCTTTCCTATTCTCTTCGACTATTTTTCCGACTTGTCGGCAGTGGCCGGCGGATGGTGATGGTGAGTCTTTCTTTCTCGTTTTCTGAATGAATGTTAACCCACGAATGATAGGTTTTGCTACTTACTTAACCCCTTATTCTCTTCTTTTAACCCCCTACTCTCTCCTTTCTCTCGGGCTAACCTTAGAGTGGATCTTATGGTGTTTGTTAGCCTTAGCTTCTGTAGATCTGTAGAAGGTACAGAAAAATGATGCTTTTTTCTTTTCAAAAAATTGTGCAAATGCCTCTATAATAATAATAATAATAATAATAATAATAATAATAATAATAATAATAAACCTTTTCATTTTTTCATTTTCATTCATTTATTTCATTTTCATTTCATTTCATTTCAATAACAGAGACGCTGCAAAGGATTAACACAAGGAGGGGCGACAAGCTTGACCTTCGTGAAATGAGGAATCATCGCACGTAATAGTAATAATAATAATAAACCTTTTCATTTTTTCATTTTCATTCATTCATTTCATTTAATTTCATTTCAATAACAGAGACAATGTAAAGGATTAACACGACTATGAAGAAAGAAGATACCATGCAAATTACACGCAAAGAAAAATAAGACATATAAAATAGATTTATATATACTGTACTAGCAAGGAAACAAAATTGAAAGTGCGAGCGGAGGTGAATGTGGGTGGTCTGGCACTAATGTAGGTCAAACTACATTCCAATGTGACCGATGTGACCATTTTGATATTTGGTCGCAATAGTTACACGCTTTCTCCCCGAAAAAAGTAAATAGACAGTTTCGGGGGAGTTTGTTATGTTTTACTTTGTTTTATATATATATATATATATATATATATATATATATATATATATATATATATAAAGTGTGTACTGTTATATTTATAATGTTTATTGTAATTAAATATACTAGCATGAAAGTACGAAGAAAACAAATGAACTGCGATTCCTCTTCTTTGATTTCGCGGAATTTTCTTTATAAAAAAAATATAGAAGGTAAATAGAAACGACTGACAAAAGTAAATAGACACTTTCGGTTTGGCTTTAGAGTAAATGAAAGCGATTCAGGTCTCTCGAATTATAGGCAAATTAAATATTATTCTTATAGAATATGTTATTGGAATAATGTACAATATAAAGAGTCCTGTGTATTTCTTTTATTATTAATATTGGTGTTTTAATTAATTCTTTTGCTAAGCCATGGATTAATATAAAGTTAAGTGTATTTCTTTTATTGTTAATATTGGTGTTCGTTTTGCGTCTAAATAAATAATGTATTGAATTAATTCTTTTGCTGAGCAAAAAATTAAGGAGAACATCTCTCTTGCCTTTATTAAATGATATAATTAAAATAAATGATACTGTCTGGCAACCCTGCATATATAAATAGTGCATTCTGGCAACTCACCTATATGTAAATAAATAATTAAAATAAATGGTGCAATCTGGCAACTCTTCTTATATAAATAATAAATAGAATATATAGTGGTATCAGGCAACTCCAGACCCTCTATATAACAACTGCGGATCCCATGGACACTCATTATGCGACGGGCGCCGGTGGATGAAACAACTCTCCTTAGCTTAAGGCTTAGGTTAGGATTTCCCTTTGAGGGGTGAGGACATCCCACCTTCTTCCTTTAAGAAAGGGGATCACGAAAGTCCAGGGAACTATCGTCCCTTTAGTCTCACTTCATTTGTAGGTAAATTATTAAGAGGGGATAATAGCGGATAGGATCGTTGACCATTTGGATTCCTACAAGCTGCTTGGGGACTCCCAACATGGGTTTAGACGGCATAGGTCGTGTCTCACCAACTTGCTCGAGTTTTTCCACGTCATGTTGAGTGAGTATGATAAGAGTAGGGTGATTGATATACTTTATCTCGACTTTCAGAAAGTCTTTGATAAGGTACCTCACCTCCGGCTAATGGCAAAAGTCCGCGCGCTGGGTATCGGTGGAGAAGTAGGTAGGTGGATTGAAAACTGGCTGAAGAATAGGCGGCAGAGGGTTGTAATTAAAGGGGTTAGTTCGGGTTGGGCCTCGGTCGCTAGTGGGGTTCCTCAGGGTTCCGTTTTGGGGCCACTGTTGTTTATCATTTACATAAATGATATCGACGGTGGCATCGTCAGTCGGATCGCCAAATTCGCTGATGACACCAAGCTTGGGGCCAATGTTGGGACGCCCGAAGCGATCGAGGAACTGCGTGCGGACCTAGGTAGGATAGGAGAGTTGTCCGAAAAATGGCAAATGCCGTTTAACTTGGGTAAATGCAAAGTGATGCACATTGACTACGCCAATCCCAAGTCGGACTACTCCATGTTGGGGAACAATATCGAGGCGACTGATTTGGAAAAGGATTTGGGTGTGCTAATTAGCAGCGACTTTAAGTTTACCAAACAGTGCGTAGAGGTGGAAAAGAAAGTCCAGAAGCTGTTGGGTTATATCAGGAAGCAATTTCAGTTTCGGAACAAGGAGACTGTGCTCTCTCTGTACAATTCCCTGGTTCGGCCGCACCTGGAGTATGGAGTCCAGTTCTTGTTGCCCACCCTCAGGAAAGATATTGAGAGGCTGGAGCGAGTGCAGGCGAGGGCCACAAAGTTAATCCCTTCTGTTAGGCATATGGGCTACAATCGACGGTTACGCGCCCTGAATTTGTTTTCGCTGGAAACTCGGAGGCTGTGCGGTCAACTCATCGAGGTTTTCAAGCTCTTACGCGGGTTCAACGATGTCGATTTTAGAAGCATGTTTAGTTTAAATGATAACCCAACTCGCAACAATGATTGGAAATTGGATTTGAAACGGTTTAGGACTACTGTGTGTGGGAATTACTTTACGTATAAGATCTGTGACACGTGGAACAGGTTACCTTCAGAAGTTGTGAACAGTTCCTCTGTGGATCACTTCAAGGAAAGGTTAGACCAAATCTTGCACACTATTTGAGGGTGTATAAAATTTTCCCTGGCACTGTTGCCATTGGTTCCTCCTCGGTATGGGCCGCAAGGCCTTTTGAGGTACTTCTCTTCCTTGTAACTCCCTTGTAACGAAGACCCTCCTCCTTCTCCTTTCTCTCCCTCTCTTAGGTTAAGGTTACCCCTTTGGGCGGAGGTCATCCTCCCTTTTCTCCCCAAAGCTCCCCCCCTTCATTGCAGCTTGGGAGATAACCCCTCCCCCTTTTCAACATCACCTCCTCCCTTTCAACACACCCTCCCCCTTTTGTTGCATAACCCCTTGCAACATCCCCCTCCCCCTTTTGCGACAGTGATCAACATTTGCAACATTGTAATTGTACTCTCCCATTTTTGCGTCCATTCTACTGACGTACTTAGATCGGATTAGCCGCTACAATACGTATATGGGAATAACACTGTGTAGGTTACCCCACGAACTCGGCGCTCGTTTTCTTCCTCCGGAATAGGGTAGGATAGACTCTTTGGGAGTCTTTTAAACAGACGCGAATTTTTCGTTTCACTTTGGCTTGGCGAGGAGTTTACTCAGAATTAGAAGAACAATTTCGCTTCTAAATACCACACGATTTGAAATTTATCATTACGGCACAATATGTGTATTTTTATATACTTGAGCAAACTTCCATTAAGAACTAGTTTTTTGTTCTTAAAAGGAGAAATAAATCTAATGTTCTTATTTAATTTCAACACAGGTTTGCGAGAGTGGACCTTTGTTTACCACGTTCTGAAATGTACTGCAGCTAAGCGTTTTTCTTGTATATCCCTCTTTGTCGGCCTATGGTTCGGCGCGGCTGCCAGGCGCAAGATTTATATGCCCAACTAAGATTCTCTTTTGATTAATCTCATTTGTAAGAATTATTAGCCTTTTAGAAGATGTAATTTTACATGCCATTAAACTTGTTAATAATGTAACAATATAATTTTAGCGGAGTTTACCCATTTTATACATAAATGAACATTCAATTTTATAACGCATTCTTTCTTTCTTTTGAGTGAAACGCGGAAAACACATGAAGGAATGACTACGTTTCGTTTAAAAATGTAATTTTTACATTAGATATTTTCTTAGTTTCTGGGTAACTTTTATATGGCATTTTTATCCAAACTTATTCAGAATTAAATAGACAATTGAATTCATGTCTTTTTCCCTAAATTATACGAGTATTTAACATGCATGTGTTTTAAATTCACGTACTTAGGAATTTATAAAACGTCGTCTCAGAGACGAAAAGGTGGAAGCGCCATTTTGGCTCGTTCCCTTTGTTTTCATGAACCATTCATTTATATATACAATTCCTTCTGTTTGCATGATCACTTTGTTTGTGGTTTAATTTATAACCAGTAATTAATTAACCTTATTATATTATTCCCATACATAACACCTCCCCCCCCCCTGAGAGAGCCCTTGTACGTAGGACAAGGCGAGAGAAGATTGTTCATGCAAACTCCCTTACCTAGCGACGGTTAGGAACCGTCACACGATAAGTATCTAGAATTAAATGTCTTAAAACTAGCAAGTCAGATAAACTTTATCCCTTCAATCCTTAATCCTAGACAATGCATTGGCGATTACATTCAGTTAACAGGGTACATGTAGTGTAGAGATTTTATAAGGTTAGAGTACTAGAGACCACCTTTAGTCTCTGTTTTTTATCTCTAATTTGATAAAATGTCATTGGGTTATGGTCGTTATAATTTTAATTAATGGTGAGTTTTTAACAATTCACATTTACTGAAATTGTCCAACACGAATAAATCACTCATAGCTCCTTCTCAATCGTTGCGTATTCTTCTTGATGTTTCTCCAGCTCATAGGAAGCATGGCAGATAGGATGGAGGTCCTCCTCCTGACTCATTTGCGAGAGTGCGATCCCACTTCCGTTTCGCTCGCGTCCGCCTGGTTCTGAAACGGCCTGGAAGTCGAATGTTCGGAAGATTGGAGTCCTCCCCAGTCTCTTAGTCCCCTCAATGCCAGTTGGCACCTTTCGTCCCACTGGAACTTCAGTTTGTCGCTCAGAAGATCGGTCAATTGAAATTTCATCGTTCCGAAGTATGGGCAAAGTTATTGCCGAGGTTGGAGCGTCTAGACTTCGACCTCTGACGTATTCCAGATTCGACATAAGCTGCTGCTGTCGTGGAGTCGTGCAGTTTGGAAGTTGTTTGATGGGTCGGCATCTTCCTCAATCTGTACATCATACGCTATGAGAGAGGACGTAGTCGGTACGTCACTAAATAGGGAGCAATTGATACAACAATTTTGGTGAGCTGTGAGTTTGTGGCTTAGGTTTCAATGTCCTAATTTGATTTTCACTTTTCGTGTGGTTGAGCATTTAACCCTTTTGGCTTAACACTTAATTCATAGTTCAATAATTTCCTCTTGACGAGTATTCCCTTCACTTCACTTATTCCGTGATCTTTCGTGTATTCAGCAATACACCTCGTCAGGGCCTCAAAAGACCTTGGAATCAATTTTTTTCTTTTTCCTTGTGGGTTTGCATTATTCATTTATTTCACGTGTTTAAGTGTGAAATTCATCCCATATATATATATATATATATATATATATATATATATATATATATATATATATATATATATATATATATATATATATATATATATAAACTTAAAATGCGAAATTATTTCTTCAAGGCGAAACTCCTACTGAGTTGGTATTTTATAAGGCATAATTAAGTATAATAATTACACTTTTCTATTAAGATACTTTAACTTTAATATTTAAAATTAATTAAAAAGTTAAAAACATTTGAAAAAAAAAATCTGAAAATATTTCTTTCGTTTTGATTGTAAAACGTAAGCGTAGTAAATTAGTTTTTACGGGTAATTAATGCTTTTAAAATTCTAAAGACAATAAAACGGTAACAAATTTTATGCTTTTTTTATGAATTACATGAACAAAATCTAATTTCATAATTTCGACGTTTGACCTTATGCGAGTCGGACAAATTCCAGAAGGACCTTTGCACCATAAGCATTTCAAATGAAAATGAAATGTTTATATGCTATTTTTATTGAAGGTGACTAACCCGGGTAGCGTAGCGGAATAAAGTCAATCTGCGCAATGCAGATACTAAAAGTTAGTTTAAATTAGGTCAGATTAGGTTTAGTTGGGTTAGGTTCGGTCAGTCATTTTGACTAAAAATATGAAATTAGTTTGAAATCTGAAATCCATATATTTGCAAAAGGTCCAACGTCGACATTATGAACTACGATTTTGTTCATGTAACACATTATTTGGATTAGATTAAATGTCGACATTTTCAATTAAAAAAATTGAAAATGTTGCGGTTTCGTTAGGTAGTCAAACGTGTGTGTGTGTGTGTGTGTGTTTTACTCTTTGTACAGTACTCGATATTAAAACGAAATGAAAGTTTATTATTTTTATTTACTGATTTTTGGACAACGTTCGGAGCAGTAACGTAGTTGTTACTAAGCGTTTTCAAAGCAAATTTAATTTACAACAATTTCATTAACTTCATCTTCATCTTTTATAGCGTTCTTTGATCTTCAAATTAAAACCACACTTATAAAGTATTGTACGTATGTATAACAACTGCAATATATATATATATAATATATATATATATATATATATATATATATATATATATATATATATTGTGTGTGGTGTTGTGTGTGTGTGTGTGTGTGTGTGTTAGGTCATGAAAAAAAATGTGAAATGAAAACGCAGTAATTTACATGTCATTTTATTTATGGCAATACTCACTACGGCAGTGGTTTTCAAAGTAAGGGTCGCGACCCAGAATTGAGTCGTGAAATATTAATCAGTGTGTCACTAGGTATAGAAAATTCTTTCTACAAAAGTTATTTAAAATTAATAGAACATGCAAAAAGGCTCACCCGTCATATTAATTAAAACTGAATCTAATCTTTTTTATTTACTGTATTTATACTATATTTGAAATATTTTTCAAGTAACTTCGATGTCGTGTTGTTACTCGAAGTGAAGTGGCTAAAGTTAGCATGCATTGCCTTTTGTTGTGATTTTATGAAAACACTCGTCACAAGATATTATTGTTTTGGGTCGCGGAGGTGTGTTTTTTTTCCACTGGGTCGCGAGGAAAAAAGTTTGATAAACACTGTGCTTGGGTACCTAATGGTAGAGCGCCAAGCCGTTAACCTGAAGTTTCTAGGTTTGAATTACGGCTCAGACTTTAAATTTCAGAGATTAAGGTGCTTCTCTGTGTCTTCCTTACTAGCGTTGTAGGTCAGATCCCACGTAAATGTGTAGGTCCCCTCCGTCGCATGACCTTACGAAAGAGATTAAACAACCTAACCAATTATTATTGAAAAGATTGGTGCTACTGTAGTATGCGGTCTACCGTTAAGTTTCTACTGTAGTATGCGGTCTACCGTTCAAAATATTTAAAAGGAATTGAAAATGAATTGAAAGGAATTATAACTTAATTTACACAATTAAGGAATTATTAAAGAAGTTAAACATACTACTACCGCATACTTAACGGTAGACCGCATACTACAGTACGCCCTTGATGATTGGTTAGGTTAAGTCGTGATATTTTCGTTAGTTTTAACGAAAATATCACGACTTAACCTAACCAATCGTCAAGGGCGTACAATTAACCTAATAATAAAATAATAAGAAGATAAGAAGCTATAATTAAAAGGTAGACCGCCGAATCGTAGGTAGACCGCCGAATCGTAGGTAGACCGCATACTACAGTAGCACCAAAAGATTTGTAGATTCTGATAATTTCGTGTGACAAGACATCAAGTTTAACGCCTTGATCTACATATAAGTAACACTTTACTTACCTATTGAACGCTCATAAAATTACGCAGGAAAATACGTTCCTAGCTCCCTACGTAATCATTGAGAAGGGCCAGAAACTGACACAATGATGCGGCACATTGACGCTAATTTCTGCATCATTGGGAGTCGAACCCCTGACATCAATGTTTTCACTTCGCTTATAGGGAAATGGTGTTACCATTGAGATACAGGCGAGAGCAAGGATAATATGAGCAAAATCGATTTTTATAATGTCGACGTTCGACCTTATGCGCGTGGACATTATTCCAGTTCTTCTTTATCCAGTTCCTTTTTGAAATGAATGACAATTAAAAATGTAATATTTTAACTGAAAATGACTAACGTGTGTGTGTATATATATATATATATATATATGCCAGAGTCTTAAATGAAAATAACTAACCTAACCAAACCAAACCAGATCTACCGAACCGGACATAATGCAGCTTGACCTAACTAAGCCGAGCTTATATACAGAGTGGCCACAAAGTCCCTTTGCAGTGAAATTACAGCATATCTGTATGTTGCCCTTGTTTTCTCATGCAAAGGGACTTTGTGGCCACCCTGTACTCTAACCTAATTTTAAACTAACTTAACATAAATTAAAATGATCTGCACAAGATTGAACTGGCTAAGTATCAGATTCACGACAATGACTTTTAGATCTTAGGTAAGTTATTTAGTATTAAATTAAGTTAGGTTAGGTTAGGTTAGGTTTGGCTTAGGTCATTATTTTGAACTAATAAAAATTCATTGCCGTGAAACTTAAATTTTACCATCGAACCTTTCAACTTTAGGAATATTTAGAAATTTTATTGTCGACTTAAGTTTCTCAGCACCGACGTACAAGTACAGGGCGTTCAAAAAGAACCGCAACCCATTGGGAAATGCATATATCATTGTAATTTAACCCTTTTCTTTTCTATTTTAGGTTGCGTTTCTTTTTGAACACCCTGTATTTTGTTTGATTTTATATACAGTTCATCTACATTTTTGTTGAAGACAAAAGAGTAAATCCAATTCGAATACTTGTAAATTATATGCTCATAAATCTATCAACTTTAAAATATAAAAAATCTCGAGGAATATATATATATATATATATATATATATATATATATATATAATATATATATATATATATATATATATATATATAATATATATATATAGATATATATATATAATAGTGTATATATATATATATATATATATATATATATATATATATATATAGATATATAATAATATATATATATATATATATATATATATATATTATACAGTATATATATATATATATAATATATATATATATATATATATATATATATACACATACATATATATATATATACACCTTTCAGCCTTTCAAAGGTTCCGTGCGATGATTCCTCATTTCACTAAGGTCAAGCTTGTCGCCCCTCCCCTCTCTCTCTCTCTCTCTCTCTCTCACTACATATATATATATAATTCGTTAATATAAAATATTTATCTTAATGATTCTCTTCATTGAATAGATATTATTTTAATTTTCTTTAATTCCTGTATCAATTTTATCGTCTTTTGAAGTTTAATAATGTTAAGAATAGTTGAAGTTAAACGTTTTATACATACTCGTCGTATATATAATATTAATTAATAATTAATTATAATTATATAGCATTAATTAATTATAATTTAATGTATAAGTTTTTATATAATTCATTTTACGGTGCGGAGTTAATTCTATTGAAATGTTTAAAGAGACACGTTTCGTAATTTGGCCAATACTTCTTGACAAATATAAATTTAATTATAGGCTGAGAGTTATAGGATTAATTTAAAATAACGATTGTTTCGCTTCTGTATCGCTTTACTCTATGTATAATGTATAAGTAATTTCTCGTGTAAAGGTTTCGAAAGCTTAGTAATAGTTTCGGAAGAGATGCTTGGATTTGCTTAATTATTGCAAAATTTGTTAAAAGTATTTTATACGATTTTGTTTTAAAGTAAATAAATTTGGAGGAACCATGCTGGATTGCGTTTATTTGTTCGTCTACCCCTTCGTTCGTCGCACTTTCGAGTCCACATCATAACTTTTAAACCTCTCAACAAAAAATAATGAACCTTTATACGCATATGTATCGTCAAAAGACGATATGTCAAGATAAAGAATCAGGTTCTTGCATCAAAGGTCAAATGAAGCTTCGCACCATAACATTTGAATCGCTCAACATAACTTGAAGAAACTTCATACGACTTCATATTTTTTCATATGACGATGTGACATGAACAAGAATCAGGTCTTGCATCAAAAGTCAAGGTCACAAATAGAAATTAAAGTTCAAATGGAGCTTTTCCGTTTTCATTCCATAAGTTTTGAACCGCTCAACATAAACTGATGAAACTTCATACACGTATGGATTATCACAAGACGATGCGTCATGAGCAATAATCATGACCTTTCACAAAAGACAAGGTCACAAATTTAGGTCGGGACAGTGATGTTCGGACGTAGTTCTTGTTTATAATTTTTCTCTTTAATTCGTACATAAGAGAAACATGCACATTTTCACGTTAAAAAATCCTTTAAAATGTTCCAATAGGTTCTTCAAAAGTACTTCAGATATCCACGTCTAATCAGACTGTGTTGGGGTTTAGTAATTGCCTTCTTAAACTGGTCATTTATTGCGCTGACTTTACTTCAGTATACGATCTTACTTATATATATATTATATATATATATAATATATATATATAGATATATATATATATATATAATATATATATATATATATATATATATATATCGCGAAACTGTTTTTGTATCTCGTATAAAATGGACGTAGTGATAAATACTGAAAACTTAATTATTTTTTACATTTATTCATCATATATATTTATATTAAATATTTTGTGTTGGAAATTACGTGTCTATATTATATTCATAAAATACATGTCTCCTATTCATATCATTGACAAAAAGTTAAGTATATTTTCGAATGTGAGTACATAGCGTAATCCTAAGTGCGATTCATTATTGAGTGATGTTCAGGCCTACTTATCTCTATATATATAAAGGGTCCACAATCCGTTACGGCTTTAGATGAAAGCAGTTAATGGAAAAGATAAGCAAGAACTATCAATTCGCAAGTTTTGTGAAAAATATGTTTGTATTTTACTTTGTGATTCAGCCATGAAAAGAAGAGATGAAGCACGATACGTGGATTAATTTTAATTCTTCGTCAATAAAATTTTAGAGAGTCTAATGACTTTTATAAACTTGATGAAATGATCTCATGAAAGTTTCCACATCTTCCTCGTTGACAGGTGCAATGAAGTAAGAGAGCATCTACAGAGGGTTGACGAAAGTAAAACCTTCGGTTTTTCCAGTTTTTGATATGATGATGAAAATCAATTAATAATAACACATTTATTGAATCAATATAATTACGAGGGCCACTCAATATATTTTGTCACACCCTTTTTTTTTCGTTCCAAGTTTCCTTGTAAGTTCCAGAAATTTTGTACACAAGTAGTTACATACGTTTTTTATAAGTTTTTATTTTTCCACATAATCTCCATCCTTTTCTACGGCTTTCCTCCACCTCGAAACAAGGGCCTTTATTCCTTGCTGGTAAAAGTCCACTGGGTTCCGCTGGAGCCACCTATTAACCTTCTCAACAACCTCATCGTCACTCTGAAACTTTCTTCCATGAATAGCATCCTTCATTGACCCAAACAAATGGAAGTCTGAAGGTGCCAGATCCGGACTGTTTGGAGGGTAGGGTAACACAGTCAAGCGCATTTTTGTGATGGCCTCTCTTGTTTGCAAACTGTTGTGTGGTCTTGCGTTATCGTGCAAAAGAAGGACGTCTTCCAGTTTTCTCTCCAGTCGAACTCGCTTTATACGTCTCTGGATTCTCTGTAGGGTAGCAATATATGCCTCTGAGTTGATTTTTTGTCCTTTCTTCATAATGTCCACCAGAATTACCCCTTTTATGTCGCAGAAGATGGTGGCCATAACCTTTCCTTCAGAGATAGCCATTTTAAACTATTTCTTGCGTGGGGAGTCTGCGTGATGCCACTCCATGGATTGGCGTTTTGTTTCAGGTTCAAAGTATTGTACCCAAGTCTCATCCGCAGTCACAATTCGTGAAAGGAAGTCATCCCTTTCTTTCTGTCTCGTATCGAACCAACGAATCAGAAGCAATTTCTTTTCTTTGGGCTTTGTGATCTTCAGTCAGTTCGCGAGGAACAAACGGTGAACACACTTTTGAGTATCCCATTTGCTGAATTATCGTATTCACACTTCCTTCACTAATTCATAGCTCCAGTGATAGCTCCTTGTATGTGACTCGCCGACTTCTTCGAATGATACTGTTAGCATGTTGCACAGAGTGAGATGTCACAGCCGATGCCGGACGACCGCTGCGTGGCTCATCATCGAGGCTGGCTCTCCCTCTCTCCGATGATCTCGCACGTTTAGGCCAGCGTCCAACTGTGCTTCGATCAACAACAGCATCTCTGTAAACGTTTTGTAGACGTTTATGAATATTTCCAAGTGTTTCCTTCTCTGCGGTTAAGAACTCGATAACAGCTCTCTGTTTATTACGCACATCACTGTCAGACGCCATTTTCAAAACTGCGTTAACCATCGGTTTTATACAAGGGAGTTTAAAAGTGGTTTTATACAAGGAGGGGAGGTTCAAACTGGAAAAATCCAGTTATGTGAAGTGCAGAAAGTTCAAACTTACGGCCGAAAAGACATTTCAGCCCCATGGTCTATTATTTAGCTAAGAAAACAGGGTGGGGCAAAATATATCGAGTGTCCCTAGTAGAATCGCGTTGCTTTCCCCTTTCCACATAATGTAAAACTGACACACGTTCCGGCATTCCATTGATGAGCTTAGCCATTTTTTCTTGAGGACAATCATCGTGGTGTCTATTTACTCTATATGAGTGATGTTCATTGTGTAATGTTTTCAAAGGATTTATAAGATTTTACACGTTTATTTACGCTGTGAAATGTACGTACATTCATTAAATGTACAATGCAGTACTTTTGTACAGAGAACAAAGCGTTTCTGAAAGTTGAATCAACAAATAGTTTTTTTAATTACCGACAGCAAGTTATTTATTATGAATGTCAAACAGAAATTTTGCTTCACTGAACTGTGAAGCAAACGAGATACTTTATTAGTCCCTTTAGTGAACTGTATTTGAAGCCTGCCAATTAAAGCTCCACTCACCATACATATATAAGGCACACACAGACAGACACTTACACACACATACACACACACACATATGTACATAATAATAATAGTAATAATAATAATAATAATAATTACTGTATTTATTTATTAATTATTTACTTTCATTTTTACATATATCTGATCGTATAATACAGTATTTGAATGGTGTGTATATTCTAAAATAGAATTATTTGTTTATTTGAAGACAGTGAGTGACTGCATTCGGGGTTAAGACAACAAACTTTATTTTAATTTCACGGAAGTTGCATTGAGATACGTGAATGTACGCTCGGAATGAAAACGAATAATATCGCGTGCTAATTTAATGTAATGTTAACTTCTGTGCCGAAACCTTTAATTAACATAGGATAACTGACACATATAATAAATATCTGAATTACCAACTGATAGATTGTGTTCTTATAAAAAAATTTATTAAAGTATTCAACAGTCTTATACTGTACGTGACCACGTCGCAACACCCTTACCCGCTAGCTGAGCAAAGTTAAGCGACGTTGGGTCTGTACCATCCTCTGCGCTCAGATGATGCAGTGACCTGTAGATCCCTTCAATCACATGACTTTTCATATTACAGAAGAGAGTAAACAATGCTAATTATTATTATTATTATTTTATATTTTATATATGTGTATAATATATATATATATAATTCAGTGGCGATTTCTTAATGAATGCAACGCATGCAATGCATGTGTTAAATATGTTCTCTTTTCAGATCTAAGTAAGGATTATAATTGACAAAAATAATTTTCAGAAACTAAAAATAGTCTAAGGCTTCAATCACGCATGTACTGGCTATTGGGCGGTGTAAACAAAATTATGTCTTATTTCATTAGACAATTAAGAACATTTTTCTGTACACAGATCGAAATACTTGTAGCTAAAGCATTCACTAATTCAGTCTGGGTACAGAAAAATGTTCTTAATTGTCTAGTGAAATAAGACATGATTTTGTGTACACCGCCTTGCCTTGGGCAATTTTTTAAGGAGACTTCTCACTATCCATAAGATTTTTTTTTGAGCCTCATAGCTAAATTCAAAAGGCAATATGTTTTAAAATATGCTTAGAAAATTTACTTAATATTTTTACTAAAAATAATTAAAAAGCTTTGTTCTGATTTTTTTTAATTAATGAAAATAATACGGCATGCATTCAGTTTTATAGGTGCATTCACCAAAAAGTAACATCTGGCAATTCTGACAAGGCTTCTTTCCAGTACCACCGCCGCAAGCATCACTTGTGTTCGGTGTTCCCTTTTGTGCTTTAATTATTTTGGATAATCAGTTAAATAAATTATAGCATTGTAGTGCCCATAATGACTGACGATGTGTTTAATCAATTGAAGACTAGAAGATTTTACTCACTCTCTTTTGATGAGAAAAAGCGCATATTGAATAATGGCAGACCGATTCCACATTTGAATTTAAGCAAAGAAAATAAAGGCTTCACTAGGAAATTTAATCCTAAGCTGTATGATGATGTTCCCTGGTTATGTGGAAATATTTCAAATAACAAATTGTACTGTTGGTCGTGTTTCCTATTTTCAAGAGATAACTCTGTGTGGAATTCTGTTAGTCGTGGATACGACGATTTAAACAATTTACATACTGCAATTTCTCGCCATGAAAAATCTCTTGCTCACATAAATGCAATAAATCTTTTAAAAAGCATTCTTGAAAACCCAAAGAAATTTGATGAAAAAACAAAAAATAGTGCACGCGGATTGCTTGCTGGTATCGATACTTTCGATTTTAATTTTTTATTAGAAGTATTTTCTTCAATTTTTCCTTTTACTGAATATCTATTTAATGTGCTGCAAACAAAATCTATGGATATTGTGTATAGCTCAATCACCGTTGAAAGCACTATGAAAAAAATCAAACAAATAAGGGATACAAAATTTGCAGATATGTGGGACTTGATAACAGAAAGATGTGGTGAACCTGTATGTAAAAGGAAACAGAGTCTTTCTCCACAAGAGAAGTATAGTCAACTATTTCATGAAATATTCGATAATATACTTCTTCAAATGAAAGAGCGTTTCAGTTCAATGGAAAAATTGGAATTCATTGAGCTTTTAGATTGCAAAAAATTTGAGTTCTATGATGTACTTTCCCAGAGAGAGCTTTTGAATCTTTGAAAAGAAGCTACAATTCATTTTTGAGTTTCCTCGTCTCCGTTCTGAATTGTGTTTTATATTCGCACAAATCTTTGCCAAAAAGAATGTTGCTGAGCTCCTAAAATATCTACTGGAAAGCGAAATGCACAAAGGTCTTAAGGAAATATATAAATTGACGAATTTGATTCTAACTATACCAATATCGACAGCAAGTGTTGAGCGATCATTTTCTGCGTTTAAAAGAATTAAAAGTTATTTACGGAGTTCCCAAAGTGAAGAAAGGCTATCTAATCTTGCCTTAATTTCAATTGAAAAAAATTTCCTCAAGAAGCTTATGGAGAATCGAGAGTACTTTTACAATTTGGTCATCGAAGAATTTTGCAGGAAAACTAGGAGAGCAGAATTTCAATTCAAATAATGCTTCACAATTATTTAAGGTAAATTTTAAATTTGTATCTTTTTCTTTAGATCAATTCGGTAACTACTAATATAAATATGTCTAATTTTTGTTCGCATATTTAAGCCTAACATTAAATGAACTTTCCTTCAAAGAGGTCCCCAAAAGTTTGTAAAACACCTTTAACTGCTAAGTTCTATGTAAACAATATGCAAAGTTTGGGCAAGAGGGTTAGGCGGATGTTTTTCTTCCATTCCATAACATTGCATGCCTGAACAAAAATGTCACGAGTCGCCACTGATATATATATATATATATATATATAGAGAGAGAGAGAGAGAGAGAGAGAGTTACAAGGAGTTACAAGGAAAGTAGTACCTCAAAAGGCCTTGCGGCCCATACCGAGGAGGTACTAATGGCAACGGGTGCCAGAGAAAAATTCATACACCCTCAAATCCTGGTATTTTGATAAGATCTGGGGCATTTCATCATCATCATCACTGAATTCATTTATCATAATAATTATCTTCTTCAATCATTATTTTGGATGTTCATATGATTTCGGTCTCGTCCATGGTGGTCTCGACTACATCACAAACATCAATTTTTGAGTCCAACCATTCAAACTCATTCAGAATAACTGCATTCTTTTGTTATGTTCTTGCTTTAGAATAAAGTTAAGAAGTGTAGTTTTTCCCTGCCCCCAAATAACCTGCTAAAATAGTCACGGGAACTTTATTCTGGATGGGGGATGAATATCATGTTCAAATAGTGTGCGAGATTCGGTCTAACCTTTTCTTGAACAGATCCACAGAAGAACTGTTCACAACTTCTGAAGGTAGCCTGTTCCACATGTCACAAATCTTATACGTAAAGTAATTCCCACACACACTAGTCCTAAACCGTTTCAAATCCAACTTCCAACCATTGTTGCGAGTCGGGTTATCATTTAAACTAAACATGCTTCTAAAATGTTTGGTAAACTTAAGGTCGCTGCTAATTAGCAACCCAAGTCCTTTTCCAAATCAGCGGCCTCGATATTATTCCCCAACATGGAGTAGTCCGACTTGGGATTGGCGTAGCAATGTGCATCACCTTGCATTTACCCAAGTTAAACGGTATTTGCCATTTTCCAGACCACTCTCCTATCTACGTAGGTCCGCACGCAGTTGTTCGATCGCCTCGGGCGTTCCAACATTGGCCCCAAGCTTGGTGTCATCAGCGAATTTGGCGGTCCTACTGACGATGCCACCGTCGATATCATTTATGTAAATGATAAACAACAGTGGCCCCAAAACGTAACCTAAGGAACCCCGCTAGTGACCAAGGCCCAACCCGAACTAGCCCCTTTAATTACAACCCTCTGCCGCCTATTCTTCAGCCAGTTTTCAATCCACCTACCTACTTCCCCACCGATACCTAGGGCGCGCACTTTGGCCATTAGCGGCGGTGAGGTACCTTATCAAAGGCTTTCTGAAAGTGAGATAAAGATAATCAATCGCCCTACTCTTATCATACTCACTCACATAACGTGGAAAAACTCGAGCAAGTTGGTGAGACACGACCTATGCCGTCAAACCCATGTTGGGAGTACCCAAGCAGCTTGTATCCAAATGGTCAACGATCCTATCCGCTATTATCCCCTCTAATAATTTACATACAACCGAAGTGAGACTGATGGGACGATAGTTCCCTGGACTTTCGTGATCCCCTTTCTTAAAGATAGGGGTCACGTTGGCTTCCCTCCAGTCACCAGGCACCTGGCCCTTCTCCAACGATTTGTTGAAGACTGTAGCCAGGTGGGGAGCCACCTGGTCGCGCACCTCCCGCAACACTCTGGGGAGAAACTGGTCTGGCCCAGGAGCCTTAAACGCGCTCAATTTGTCTATTCTATCGGCAACGACTGTCGCGGTACACCGAACGCTATCCAGGCCAGCACCTTCGTGCCTGACGCCTGGCTCGGGGATGACGCGGGTGTCCTCCCTGGTGAACACTCCCGCGAAGTACTCATCAGCACATAGCGATGTCCGCGTCGGAGGTCCGCAGAACGCCGCTGGGGTCCTTTAACGGACGTATCATGCTTCTAATGGGCTTTCTACTATTAATATAACTGAAAAACTCTTTAGGGTTCTCCTTGCAGAGGCTTGCCACCCGGAGTTCTTCGTTACGTTTCGCTAGCCTAACCTTTGCCTCCATTCTCTGCACAGGCGGACATACGACTCAGTGTTCTCATGGGAACGATTGTCCTTCGCCCTCCTATACGCAGCTTTCCTATTTCGGATTTGCCGAAGCGATGTCACGACTGAACCACTTAGCTGCGTTGAAGCAGGGGGACCGGTTTTGAGGTATGGCAGCAAACTGCAGCACCATAAACTCGTCCCGGAATGCACTCCATACTTCCTCAACATCGCCACAGAGAGAGAGAGAGAGAGAGAGAGAGAGAGAGAGAGAGAGAGAGAGAGAGAGATCTTGACTTGTAAATATTTACCGCATTACAACACCTTATTTCCATGAATTTAAAGGAACATGAAATTTGGTGTTTTTAAAATAAGTTGAACGATCGTTCAGGACTTTTCTTAAGTTATTGGAAAAAGAGTGCCTGCTAACGTGCCATATCAAGAAGAGGAATGAAAAATTTAACACTGAATAGGAATGAATGCAAAAAGGAATGCCTTTGTATGTACACAAGAAAATGTTGCCTATATACATTTGTGTATTATCCTTTCTCTCTCTACACCCCCATATATATACAAATATATATATATATACACACACACACACACAACACATATATTATATAGTATATATATATAATATATATATAATTCAGGCAAACGTTTCGAAATTTAACTTTTTATCATCAGTGGCAACAAAATTATAATAAAATATAAAGCGATAAAATTGATGATCAGAATTAAACTATTTAAAATTTACTGAAAGTTTAAAATTATTTTAAATTTATTAGCATATTTATCGTTTTATTATATCTTTAAATTTTGGAATCACTGATAATGAAACGTGAAGTTTAGCAACGAATGGCTGGATTCTGCAATAAAAAGCTGGTGCCTGCGTTCATCATTCTCTTTATCTTGAGATGTACATTAGGTTCCCAGGAAAAAACATTTTGAATATATATATATATATAATATATATCTATATATATATATATATATATATACTAATATATATATAATATATAGAGAGAGAGAGAGAGAGAGAGAGAGAGGAGAGAGAGAGAGAGGAGAGAGAGAGAGAGAGTTCGACAAAGGTTTGAAATAAAATAAAAATTTCTATTTTTTAAAACAAATTAACTGGAGTATAATCGCTATGCGGTATCTAGTAGCGAGACTCGTCAAGTTTATGATAAATATATATGAGTATTTGTTTAATTAATTATTACAAATATGTTTACCACCTTCTTTGGCTTATCTTTAAACATTTCTGTGAAAATACTACTTACTCATTTATTTACATTTATTGTTTTATTAATTATCAAAATTATTTTAAATAATAATAATAATAATAATAATAATAATTAGTAATAATAATTTTTTATTGTTCTGTAGACCAGAATTCGATCGAAACTGTCTTGCACTGAATGGCTGCGCACTAGGTTTCGTTTCTCTGTCTCTCTCTCTCTCTCTCTCGACGGTGATCGATCACCTTATTCGCGTCAACTAAACGCAAATGGGTGAAATTCGGATTCAACTTAGTTGCTTCCAAATCGAGCCTGTAGAAATTTTGAAAAAGAAAATATCTAAAAGTTTGTACTGATAATGATTATCACTTCTTATATTTAATTTACAAAATTTCTCAACACTTCACTTCGAAACAATAACTAATTTGCTCCGGCCAATTTAAGGAAAAATATGACAAATTTACAGAATTTCGCAAACTTTAATCACGGCCTAGCTACCAATAAGGTAACTTATGGCAGTTACATCTGAGAAAAGATAAAAAAATCATCAAACAAACGAAACAATACTGCACAGTATATGTTTATGAGTGCGCCCATACATACTAGTAACGGTTATTATAATTTAAAAAAAAATATTCAAACTACCTTCAGAAATTACCCAATACATTTAAATACAAAAGACAAAAATGAAAACCAGAAACTTCGTCATCAACTCACGACAACAATAAACCAACTTACACTTTGTGGGGAGCGGACAAGATACCACAGAAACGTTACTGGTATCTAAAAATGCTCCATTTCAGGTCAGCAATCAATCTAGAGCTCCAACTGCACAAGTAAACCCAAATGAAGTTTGAAAAATAAATAGTTTCCAAACAGAATCATTAAATAACAAAAATTGAAATATTAACACTGAAATTAATTTAATACATTAATTCTAACCTGCATGCTAAATTTCACAGGATGAAAACTCATAATTTACAAAATTACATCTGAGAGACAACTCTCTCCCTCAACACGAAACCCAGCATGGCTTGTAAATCACAGTAATTCCAGTAATTTATCGTTTCCAAGTGAAACTAAATACAAATTTTCATCGTTATTATAAATAGGAAAAGATATGAACCAAAACTACAGCGCAACCATACTACGTAATAAAAAATTAACATAATTCGTGGCATTATGAAGCGAATGTTCACTTTTTGTAAGCGAATCTCTATAAAAACATTCCTAACCGAGAATTGAACTGCATTACATAATGAAATATTTTTGTAATATTTTCTATGCAAACGTGCGAACGTAAAACAATAATTTTTCACTATTTATACCCAGAATTAAAATTTTAAGCAAAAACACTACTTATCACGCTAAAATATAATTTCAGAATAAAAAATTTTAATCAACCAGCTTATCCATACAAAATATCACCCGGAATTTTCATTAAAACTCATGAAAGAACGAAAAAAAAAAAAATAGACAGCAAAAAGTCAGCTTACCTATAAAATAAAAATGAATATATATATATAAAAAAAGGAAATTTCAAAGAACCAAATTAATTTATCAAAAGAATTTTCTAGAACAATTCCTGTATTTCGAATAAACAAGGTAAATTTTTTATAACAAATTAGGTCACTTTAGGTCTCGCACACAATTTACATACGGCAAGCAAAATAAACTCAATTAGTCCAAATCGACCTGGTATAAATTAGCGTTTTTAGCCATTATTTTTCGACTTGGGACAAACATCTTAAGATTACTCTTATCTACCTTAAAATTATACACACATGATCGTCATGTGCGGTTTGATATCCTTAAACATAAACTTTCATAGAAACTTACCCGAAGCTTAACTTCACTTTCATGTCGATAAATAATCTTAAAAACTGCCCACTAGATACTGGAAAATTTTGTTACTTATTTAATCTTTTACTGTTCGTTACTATATATATATATATATATATATATATATATATATATATACCTAGAAATGCAAGCGCCACATATACGCTCCCAATTTTAGATCTATCGTATAAAAATGCGTGTCAATTTAATTACAACTAAAATAATTTAACTACACATACGCAAGTGTGAAATTTATTTACTAATTATTATTATTATTATCCCAATTATTATTAATGCCGTAAACGTAAAACACAAAAATTTTTAAACACAAAATAGGTAGGCTGTATAAAGAGTAATAAAAGTTGAAGACAAAAAAAAAGAGCCATCTGACGGGATTTCTAAATTTTAAATAAGTCTCTCTTCACGACTGAAGTAAACGAGATGACTCGGCGTCTGACAAAGACCGCTATGGAAAAAAAAGTAACTCAAGAATTTGATTAAAAAAAAAAAACTGAGTCGAAACGGTTGGAACAGAGTCTTTGACTCCGTTAAGATTTTGAAAATGGTGCGCGCCATCTTGCATTATAGATAAAACGAATTTTTAAGCAATGTGAATCGGAATGGGGCACACACAAAGGGTGTTTACCGCTTGCCAATGAGGTACACAATTCAGTTTACTATTTAATTTACCGAAAGACAATATCTAATAACTTGATAAATACTATAAAACGGGTAGCAATCTAATTTGACCGAAATAAGGCTTGTACAGCGGACGTGGGAATGCCCTTATAATTTAATAGGGAAACCGCTGGCACCAGAATGTAGTGAACAATTTAACGTTGTTTTCGTTATTTATTTTAATTTATTACATTCTTTTTATCATTGCTCTTTCTTCTCTGTACACTCGCTCCGTTGTACTTCATAAACGCGGGTAGACCGCTTGAGCCGGTGGGTGCCATTAAAATTTTGAATAATGAAGGGACCGAGGATAAATTACACACTATTATTTACTATTTACTGATTTATATTTACGCCAAAACAGTTTGAACAAACCGGGTAAAGCGAGTGCAGACCCATCGTTAAATATTTTAGAATCGCTCTAACATATTAATAACAAACATCTAACGAGAACGCCCGCCCGAAGACTGAAATGGGGCATTTCAGCCTCCAGCCTCGCCTCGGCACATTTCGGGTGTTGGCAACGTCTTTTATATTCTTAATTTCATACAAAACATTATTAAATATCCTTAAACATTATTATCTTCTTTGTTAAACAAAACATTATTAAATTCTTATAAACAAACATTAATTCTCATTAGACATTATTATCGTGTTTATTAAAAAAATAACCAATACACGGCATATATATATATATATATATATATCTATATATATATATATATATGTAGTGCGACAGTTAATGCGTTCCTCAGCATATGTAGGTAGTAGAATAAAATAACATAAATAATAAGTAACAACAACAACAGCATAATAATCAATATTACAAATTTCTTATTACATATATATATATATATATATATATATATATATAATATATATATATATA
>JAJOZX010003953.1:0-15000 GCA_023014485.1 Bathynomus jamesi
ACTTGCTTAGAATTAACCTGCTGGTTCCTAAGGGGTCAAAAGTTTTTTGCTTGCTCCGGTCCCTACCTATTAATACATTAAATTTTGCCCCCCCTTGGAAAAAATCCTGCGGGCGCCCATGCCAGTATGTCATTCCCTGTTTGTGGGTGAATTGGATCTCACCTGACAAGCAAGGACTGTGTGTTTGTTTTGTAACCGGTGACGGCAATCCTGGTGGAGGATTAACTTCTCTTTTTGGTTCAGGACAATGTTTTGAATTGTAGTATTTGCTAATCCAGAATATCGAACTGTCTGCCTCTTATTTTGACCACAGTTTGACTGCCAACAGTAAAATGCTGATATATCAGAAGCACCACCTGCAAGAGGCATCTTTAACCCTTTCACCACGAAGCCTGAATATATATTCGTGTACAGAAAGACCCTGCTTGTAGTGCCAAACCCGCGTTAACTCGAGTTAACTCCCGGCCAAGTTACGTAAAAACATAGGTGGGAGGTGGCAATTAAAAAGTTAACGAACTACAAAATCTTTCGACATGCAACCCGTTCAGTTATAACTTAAAAACGGGGCCTACAAATCAGTTTTTCTGCTTGTTCAATTTATTCTGGCTGGCAGGGTGCTTTATATAGAGCTATATATATGGCTCAAACTAAACAAATTCATTAAATTACATCAATTAAATATACGACTCGTTTTAAATGAAAAGTTTTTGACTGGTGTTTGAGCGGAAAATTTAGAAAATTGGTCCAAATGTAAAAATAGCGTTTGGACTATTTCAATTTTCATGATAGGGTGAAGTTGTCCTTCGTAAATGAAACTTAATTGATGGCATGTCATTTGTTTCATGGGGGAAAATATATCACGACATTAAAAAAGATTGGCTTTTGGGGGGATTTTATTGGCATTTATTTACTTAATTTTAGGTATTCTGTATGTGAAATAGCTTTTTTGGGGGAGGGGTACTTTAAACAAATGATGGTATATAGTTTTAAATCTAATACCTTTTAAAAATTTTTTTTAACATGTCGCGTTGTATGGGCACTTTTGGACAGTATGATGTCCTACATTCTAAAACAAGGTGGTTACGATATTATGTTCTGTAACTGACACTTAAATGATATTATTTTCCTCTGTAAAGCAGCCGCAACATCACTAACACTCATGCTTTTTGTCCACATAGGTGGACAATTTTACTTTGCCACGGTGTTATATATTAATGTCTGATATCTGATTGGTTGACTATTATATCGATGCGCACCTCTTGTCCATATATATATATATATATATATATATATATATATTATATATATAACCTTGGTTAACCTTAGTTTTGCTTCCGCCCGAGCTGTTTATTCTGATGAAAGTCACGCTTGTCACTCCACCTAAGACCACCTTAGACCAGCAGCCCGGCGTCTTAACCACTAGGCTACCCAGGATACCCATTTATCTAACAACCATGTTTTTGTTGTGTGGAAGGATGAACAGCTGGGTTTTGCTGCGCGCCACCTGCCGTCACCGGATCTCGATCTCGAGGCTAATGGGTTCATAGTCAGCGACACTAACCACTATACCACCGAGGCGCATTATATATATATATATAATTGTAATAAACAGCCGTATGTCTCTCATTGGTAGTGACTGTAGTGACATTCCGGAAAATCCTTTCGTTTTGTCCGACTGAATAATTTTCCTCATGTCCAGAAGTTAACAAGTTAGTGATGTCCAAACACTTGACCTGGAAGACAGCATGGAATATTCGGGTCTTCTAGAATAGGGATTCCCAACCTTTTTAGGACGACATACCATTTTTAGCCTTTATGCTTTTCTAAATACAACTATTAAGGAAGAAAGTAAGATATACGTACTGCCTAATCAAAACAATAGGGAGGGGATTGTAATGTTCAGTCTTGAATTTTCATCTTTATCTATAAAGTTATATTTATTCTAATGATGTTCATTGACATTTATACTAAATAAAAATCCTGATTTTGGCCCTGCACGTTATCGTTAAATCATGAAATCTACCTGGACGACAAACTGGATAGTATGCAAACCCACAGTAGGAAAAATTTCGGGTTATTCATGAAAGTGATTATCACTTAGCAAGGTACGTATTTATAACCCTCTTGCGTACCACTTAAAGGAGCTCCGCGCACCACAGGTTGTGAGTCGCTGTTTTAAAAGATTCTTGGAAAGAGGGAAAAATTTCCACGTCACCAAAGCGCGGCTATGGAAGCATGAGTCAACTTCAACTGGCCCTCACTTCGCTCTCCAACGTTCGTCGTCGCAGCAACTGGGCTCTGCTTCGTTCGTTCGGCTCCGATCTGCTCCACTTCAATTGACTGCAATCCCTCAACCTCGCTCGACCTCCTTCGTTCGACTCTCGCCTCTCTCAACATCCATCCATTCGCCCTTCGATTCTCACTTCTCTTTTAACAAGAACTTCATCACTGTTGCAAGCCTGCAACTATTTCATCCGTCGTGCAACCTTTTCAACGACACCCACTGCTTCAATCGCCATCGTAATCATCTCATCATTTCCTCGATGCCGACTCTGAAGCACTTGCAAATTTTTTATTCTTATTTCACTTTAATTATCATCATACTTAATTTGTTACGAGTTATTTGTAACTGTTAAATGAAGAGTTAATTCAATTATAGTTTTCTTATCCTTGCACCCATGGAACTATACGACTATTATACAGTTCCCAGAATGCCCGTTGTCCACACATGTGGACACTTTGTAAGAGTACTTGTCAATATAACAAAAAATAACAAAACCCAAAGAAGAATTGTGTAAAGAAGTTTAAATCAGGTGTGTGTGTGTGTGTGTGTGTGTGTGTGTGTGTGTGTGTGTGTGTGTGTGGACGTCATCCAAATCATATAGGCTATATAAAGCCATAAATTTTATTGTTTTTAAATAAAGACAAAGCATACTTTTTGACTGATAAGCGCATATGTTTTCTTCAAAATGAAATTTTTAGTTGAAAAACAACAACATATTTTGAAGTACAAACTGTAACAGTAGAGTAAGCACATTAATTTATTTACACCCGTTAGACAAGGCATTTTCTTCAAAATACGTTCTCTGTCAGTGCACAAGCGTGCGGGTAATATTTACAGATGTTAATCCTTTAGTGCCTGAGGTACTTTCCCGGTTTTGAATTGGCAAGTTATTAATGTAAATAACCATATATGTATATATGGGAAGAATTTCACAATTAAACACGTGAAATGAATGAATGATGCAAACCCACAAGGAAAAGAAATTATTCCAAGGCCTTTCGTGTATTCAGAAGTATACCTCGTCAGGGAATGAAGGGAGAAGACGAGATGACAAAAATATATACATATGTAACAATGGGACGGAAAAATAAAAAGATTAGCACCTGAGTAACAAGAGTTAATTAGAGGCAAAAGGTATTTTAACAGGATATTGTCAATTTTATACATTCCGCACTGTTATTGAAATTATTTTTAAAATGGATAGATGCACATTCTAGAATATTCCTTTCGCTTATATCTCTGGTTTTAACGAGCGATTTAGAACTATCCCACTTGATACTATGATTACATCTATACATATAGTTAAACAATGCATCAGAATTATTTGCTGTTCTACACACATATTTATGCTGTTTTACCCTAATATCTAACGTTTTACCCGTTTGGTCTATATATACTGAGTTACATTGTGCGCATCCGATCAAATACACACAACCAACCGCATTATTTGGGCTATTCTTTATTAGGCGTGATTTAACAGTATTATTATACTTAAAGACTACATTGATACCATTTGCTTTAAGTCGGAAGATATTGAAAATTAACATGGTAAGGTAGGCTAAGGATATTTTTACACTCAAATTCCTTTACAGTAACACTATTATAATACCTATTCTTGGCTTTCCTAAGGCAGTTATCTGAAAATGAAATAGGATAATAATTTAGTACCAATATTCATGATGTTGCATAACTCGGAATCTAAAAATTTATCCATTTTAAAAATAACCTCATAACAGTGCGGGAATGCATAAAATTAACAATATCCTGTTAAAATACCTTTGGCCTCTAATTAACTCTTGTTAATTAGGTGCTAATCTTTTTATTTTTTCCGTCCGTTGTACATATGTATATATTTTTGTCATCTCGCCTTCTCCCTTCATTCCCTAACGAGGTATACTTCTGAATACACGAAAGATCTTTGAATCATTTTTTCTTTTTCCTTGTGAGTTTGCATTATATATATATATAAGTCGGGCGATATTATTGTTCCTCTTTATAAATTATAATCATTAGTTGGATCCCATTTGGAGTACGCGATCCAATTTTGGAATCCGCATATGCGTAAGGATATAGACAAAATCGAAAGAGTTCAAAGACGAAGGTCAAAGTCGTACGAGGAATATATATACACACACACACACACACACATATATATATATATATATATATATATATATATCACAGAAGCAGACATCTTCGAAATGCAAGAATGAAATGCTATAAAAGATAAAGACAAGGGTTGTGGCAGAGAACATGAAATCTGCAAATGGGTTGAATTATTATGCAAAACATCAAGTAAAAACCCATGCAGGGATTTGGAAAAGCAAGAAAAGGGTTCCCAAATAACGAGTCACGCACGATGATGTTTGGTTCTTTAGTTCTTAGGATTCAGGTCATGCACATTTGGATGTTCAATGTGGTGAAGAACAGTAATTTGGAAAATTATATCTCAGAAGAAATAAATAATATATATATATATATATATATATATATATATATATATATATATATATATATATATATATATATATATATATATATATATAGATGAGAGAGAGAGAGAGAGAGAGAGAGAGAGAGAGAGAGAGAGAGAGAATTTATTCATCAACCATTTTACTTTTTAGTTTATCCGAGACAAAACACAATCTAAATAATTTTCGTCCACATTTAAATTTTATAATTTTTAAGATCGAATTCAATGATTTTTAATTTTAATTTTTAACTGTAAAGCCATTTTTAACTTTATATCTGATAGCTAATGATGATAATGAAATATTATTAGTAGTATATATATATTAACGATTTAGATGCCGGCCTAGTCAGTACAGTTTCAAAGTTTGCGGATGACACGAAGTTGGGTGGTAGGTCGATTGATGACGAAGATAGAGGTAAAATCCAGGAAGATCTGAATAAAATTGTAGATTGGTCAGTCGCATGGCAAATGAGATTTAACTTCGATAAGTGCAAAATTTTACATATAGGTTCGCGTAACGGTAATTTTGTATATAGTATGTCAGGGAAGGAGTTGGCAAGCGTAGAACAGGAGAAAGATTTAGGAGTTAGCGTCACTGGTGATTTAAAAGTGGCGAAACAAAGTACAGCAGCGGTCAATAAAGCGAACAAAGTGCTAGGTTTTATAGCTAGGAATTTTGAGTACAAATCGCGAGATATCATTGTTCCTCTTCATAAATCATTAGTTGGACCCCATTTGGAGTACGCGATCCAATTTTGGAATCCACATATGCGCAAAGATATAGATAAAATCGAAAGAGTTCAAAGACGAGCAACTAAGATGATTCCGTCGCTTAGGTCAAAGTCGTACGAGGATAGGCTTAAGGAGTTAAAATTGACTATACTCGAGACTAGGAGGCTGAGGGGTGATCTAATCCAGGTTTATAAAATTATGAATGGGTTCGATAATGTAGATAAAGATAGCTTTTTAGAAATATCACAATATAGTAGAAATAGAAACAACGGGTGTAAGCTGACACGTAGAAGGTTCGAGACAGCAGTTGCGAAAAACTTTTTTACGCATAGAATAGTAAATAGATGGAATAGTTTGCCGATAGAAGTAATTACTAGCACGTCTACAAACATGTTTAAAAATCGATTAGACGCATATGTTGCTAGATTGGGTATAGTTTAAGGTAGTAAAATTAAGGCTTTAGTGGTTCGGAACCCACGTAAAATTGTAGGTCCCCTCCACCACCACGGAGGACATGCGCAATACACAATTACAAACACAGTTAGGTAGACCAGCCATGATAGATTCTAGGGTCTTTGTTGGTCTGAAACATTATAACATTTGGGTAGAGAAAATTGGGGCGCTTTGAAACTTGCCCCCTGGAGGCCTTTGCCCCGTTTATGAGGCCTCACCGTCTTCCATGAGGGGCATTTGTGGGTTTGCACCTTGAGGGGCCCCACCTCCCTTTGGGTTCCTCACCGTCTTTCATGAGGTGCGTTTTACGTCACACGGTCTTTCATCAGAGACATTTGAATGTTCAAAAAAAAAGCAAAAGCATAAAAACAAAACAAACAAACAAACATTCCATTCCCTGACGAGATGTATTTGAGGCAGGGGATAGGTTAGGTTAGGTTCAGTAGAAAAAAAGTTCATGCCCCATTTTACGCAGCGTTCCGTCTCGTACCAAACCCGCAGCGTCTTAACATACCTACACACGCATTCTGGTCACACGATATCGTTTTCAGAGCGTTCATGGAAAATGAACGAGATTTATTTGTGCATGCAGGAGAGCAACGTTCCCGCGCACCAGCCTTCTGCTGATTATATATATATATATATAGTAAATGTATCCCAGAAATAATATATAATGTATATAAGAAGAACAAGAACAGAAAAAGATAAACAAGTAAAAGCAAGTACCGTAACTATAAGAACGTTCCGCACAAGATGAGGAGGGAGAACGAACAAATGAAAAATGAGGTAACCACCCGGGAATCGAACCCGGGATCTTCCGTTTGCCGGTCAGATATGCTATCCACTACACCATGGCCTCGATTAATCAGAAGTCGTAATTCTCCTACATACGAGCAGAAACCAATGCCCTGAGGGGGCACCTCCCGCATGCCGCACATATATACATTTTAACTGCAAACAACACACAGTATAATTAATGTAAAAAACGACGCTTGTATAGAAGAACGTTCCGCACAAGATGAGGAGGGAGAACGAACAAATGAAAAATGAGGTAACCACCCGGGAATCGAACACGGGATCTTCCGATTGCCGGTCAGATATGCTATCCACTACACCATGGGCTAGAATGGGTGTGTAGGTATGGTTAAGACGCTGCGGGTTTGGTACGCTGGCGGAACGCGACGGAACGCTGCGTAAAAAGGGGCATGAATTTTTTTTCTACTAACTCGATTTAGCCTTACGTTAGGTTAACCTAACCTATCCCCGGCCTCAAATACAGGGAATGTGTGTATGTCACCGTCACCGTGTATGTGTGTGTTTGTTTTTATGCTTTTCTTTTTTAGAACATTCAGAATCTCTCATGAAAGACCGTGAAGCCTCATAAGGGAAGGTGAGAAACTTAAGGGGGGGGGCCCCTCTCTAGAGAACCGTCATGAAAGACGGTGAGAAACTCAAGGAGGAAATTCTCAAAGTGATCCAATTCTGTCTCCCCAAATGCGGGCATACTACTATTATGTAACGCATTTTGGAATGCTTTCGCAATACTGACATTAATATCCAGCAAACATAAATTTTGTTTCATAAAAATTGGAGTAGGAAAATATTAATTATTCAGTCCGCTTTCTTATTATACTTTCGATGGGATTTTGTGTAAGTAAAGCTGAATATACGAAGGCAAAACTGCACCATTCTTGGTTGATCACTGCTCAGAAGCGAAGCACTGTAACGTTATTGTCCTGCTTTTATGGGTTCGTGTCTTCTTAGTTAACCTTCACTCAGTAAAGTAAGGCAACATTTGCATATGCATGCACTATTTTAGCTTTTAAATTTTCTGGCATACGCTTAAAACCTCAAATATTAAGAAAGGAAACAGGTTGTTGAAAATAAAAAAAAAATTTAGCGTTTTTTAATTTTTGTTTTTAGTTAAAAATTTTTTTTTTTTTTTTTTTAAGCTGGATTGCTACTGCGAATAATTTAATTATAAATACTGTATATTACGATTTTTAAAATTTTTGGAATATGAAAATAAGATATTTCTTCAATAAACCTTGATAGGAGTCTTAATTTCTTAAGAGTTCTTCCTCTCTCCCTCCTTCTCCTCCTCTCCTCTCTCTCTCTCTCTCTCTCTCTTATTTTCAAATAGGTCATCTTAAGTGTAACTACAATAGGTCTAATAAACTTGAAATTTTACTTATAACTTTACTGAAATGATCGAATTTGTAAAGGAAGTAAAAAAGAGCACTGTATTTCTTGCTTGTATACTGTTTTGTTTGCGTATATATATATATATATATATATATATATATATATATATATATATATATATATATATAGAAGAAAACAATTTTATATGAATAATTAAAGAATTTTTGCAAAAACTGCAAATGAATTATATACTTCAGCCCCAGGCTTCAATTCCAAATTTCAAAACAGTAAATATGTAGCACAAAAGGAAGTTGAATTTTTATATACTGTATACAAAGCCCTCCTAGGAAGAAGTGGCTAAGCGACAAAAGTAAAAACGCAGTTACACGTTGTACCTGATATTAAAGTGGCATAACTTTTGAATTTAGATATTTCGACGAAATACCTTAAAAAATTAAAAAGTTATGTCACTTTCAAATTTGGAGCAACGTTAACGGCGTGTTCTGACGTTTTATTAACTTTTGTCGCTTTGCCACTTCTTCCTAAGAGGGCCTCATATAATATTATTAAAATAGTCGTTTCATTTTTAATGTATACTGTGCAATAATAACCATTTAAGAGGGTCAGAACTTGGCACAACACAGCGCTCAGGCCAACTAATGCCGCCCATTAGTTGGCTCATATTATTATTATACTACCGTACTACTACTACTACTACTAATAATAATAATAATATTACCAGTAGCATCGGGATTCGAATTCCCGACCTCAGAGCCTTCACTTCCCTTATAAGGAAACGGTGTTACCTACTAAGCTACTGACACTGGAATGTATGCGGTGTAGCATTACACCTAAAACTGTGTATAGCCTCCGTTATAAAAACTGTATAAAAGAATTATTCACTCTCTTTCCAAACATCATTTTCTTATCTAAAAATGAAAAAAATAGACCGATCCGGAAAGATATTCACTTTGTACAAGAGACCATTCACTCAACAAATAAAGGAGACTCCCTTTCCAGTAATACCATTTCACTCAATGTGATTCCCATTTCATTCTGAATCCAAGAGTTAGGATCTCAAAGGAGGCAATTCTTAAATCGATCTATCGCCACTACATACTATTTTCATTTTTATCCTTGCTTTTCCCACTTTGGTCCAGGCTTGGTTATTAGGGTGGATCGATTTTACATTTTTTTCGATTTCCATATTCTAATAGAGACAAAAACTTGCGCATGCATGAGAAAATAGCCTCTGCAAAATCTTAGCTTAATAGGTAATCATCTTCTGCCCCCGGCAGAGCGATGAAAATCATATGTTAGTAGTCAAAAACGTATTTTTAAACCCTAGCCTAGAGTCATAAAATTTTGCGTGTGTGTTATTTCATGCCTAAGCAACGATATAAATGCTATGGGAAATATATAAATGCATTATGTAAGACAAAGAGCCGATCTGAAAATATGTATAATATACATATTTTCAGATCGGCTCTTTGTCTTAAATAATGCATTTATATATTTCCCATAGCATTTATATCGTTGCTTAGGCATGAAATAACACACACGCATATTGAAATATTTTAAAAATTATAAGAAAAATACGTTTTTGACTACTAAAATATGATTTTCATCGCTCTGCCGGGGGCAGAAGATGATTACCTATTAAGCTAAGATTTTGCAGAGGCTATTTTCTCATGCATGCGCAAGTTTTTGTCTCTATTAGAATATGGAAATCGAAAAAAATGTAAAATCGATCCACCCTATAATGGTTATGTTAGGTTCAGTTAGGTTAGGTTAAGTTCAATTAGGTTCGTTTGGCGCCTTTATCGCAAATGCTATTGGAAATAATATTGTTTCTTCAACGAACGAACTCTCTTCCTCAAATGAAGAAACTGTTTTCTAAAATGTGGATTTATCACTTTATGCATCCTCACTTGCAGACTATGAATGGGAAAGCGAATGAAAAATGAATGGGAAGTAATCTCACGGTAGACAAAAAAAAAAAAAAAAAAAAAAACGACAAAAACAGGGAAAAAAGTATTCACTCTTGGCAAATATATCTCTCGAGGGAAAAAAAAAAATCACCCTCTCATCACAAAGACATTTATTACTTGGCAAACAAAATGCTGTCTGGACGAACGAACACTCAAAACAAAAAAATACCCCCCCCCCCGCTCCCACCGAAACGAAAACTTTGACAAAAACAATTCATTCCCTCGAGATAACTTCACTGAAAGCTGACACGGCCTGAAAGCCTCGTGTCATTCCGTTCGTGAAATAACTTTGGGTATAATATACCTTTGGATATATACTTTGAAATGTACATTACCTGTTCTGAAGTTAACTACGATATCTATAAGGAAAATTGTGTCAGAAAGACAGTTGAAGGCGATCCATCTGGTTGAAAGATCGTCTTTGAAGAAAGAAATTGCCACTGGGAGAATTATCAAATTGGCTACGAGTAGAAATAACATACACAGATCCCAATAAAATCTGAAAGGAAAAGAAAATATACATTAAATATAGATTTAATATACAGGGTGATCAAAAAATTAAAGCTGTTAGCAGAAATAACTTGTTACAATAGGTAATTAATTGTTTTGGGAATACCATTTTGGATATTATATACATATATATTTCTAAAAACGAATTAATTTCCTGTCAATTTTCCTTATCTGTTCGAGACTAAGTATTAAAGGAGAGAACCAGTGACAAGAATCAAAATTACTAAGCGAAATAATTATCGAATTATGACGTCACGGAGCGCGTCTCTTTCTCTCTCAGATAAGGCAAAACGAACAAACGATCCGATTGCACAGTGAATAAACACCAAAAATACCCTTTGGGCGCATCAGAAGGGAGAGCCGTGACAAGGGAGAAGAGTGAGGGAGAGAGTGAAGGGATAGAGAAACCAAAGAACCGGAAGCATGGGAGAGGGGGATTGGAGAAAATGGTGAGAGAGAGAGAGAGAGAGAGAGAGAGAGAGAGAGAGAGAGAGAGAGAGAGAGAGAATTCAAAGAACGAGTTTCGTATTTCTTTGAAGACGAAAAAGGGGATTGTTAGAAAATAAACAAAATTGAAATTGTTCTTTTAATAGAAATAGAATTAAATGGAAAATGGAATCGCAAATATAAAATAACTTTTTAAGATTTCGTTATAAAAAAAAGAGAGGGGGGGGGGAACTCGCGATGGAATATAAATTAGTGTATAAAAGAATTAAAAAAAAATAATTACTAATGTAATAAAGCAAAACTCTTTCATTTGTTTTCAGGGATTGGGTTAAGGAGTCTTGAAAAGCTTACAGATAAACCTCATTTGTGCTTCCAATTAATTGGAGAGAGAGAGAGAGAGAGAGAGAGAGAGAGAGCAAATGCGAATAATGTAAGGAAACAAGGAATGAATTAAGGAAGAAAGGCAAAGTTATTAGCATAATTCATAATGGAAGTTGAGTAATGAATGAAGAAACAGGAATAAAAGGAAAGGAAGGAATAAAAGAGAGAATTGAAAGGAATAAATTTATACAATAAAGAAAAAGGAATAAAGAATAATAGACGAAAGAAGATGAATCAAAGATAAAAGCTGAAAATGGAATAGGAGTCCCTAAATGGAGATGAGAGTTCTACCGCAGACATTTGGGTAATCTGTGTGAGTGGAAGGAATAATAGAAAGGAAAGAGCACGGAAGGGGAAACTCAATTTCAATCCGTCATACGCGAGATTTATTTACCCTTAGATGAAAAAAAAAATCTTGGAAAAATCCTTCCTCTCTCCCCCCGTCCCCGCCCCGGCCCAATGTTAAGGGCTACAAATTTGTCCAGTTTAATGAAATTAACATATATATATTAGTGATGGATCGAATAACCGCAACCGCAACCGCAACCGCACTACAACCGCACAAAAATTCACAACCGCAACCGTAACCGCAACCGCCGTTCCATAAGTGCGGTTGCGGTTGTAAAAGCTTAGTTAATTTTAATTTTAGGTTAATTAGAAATATTTCTTTTTCTAAAAAGAAAATGATGGGTCTCCTTATGCGTGCTTAAACGTGACGTCATACGGCTGCCGTAGTAAAATTGGTTTAAACTGCGCTCTAAGTTATTACTCTGTGAGCTCCATGCAAAAATATTATTCTTGAAATTCACACTGCCTGTCATTAAGTTTGACATCAGTTTTTCAAATGAATAATAATCCATAACTTTCCAATGGTGGAGGCTGGGGAAAGTGGTAGGTGGGATGAACAGTGCGATGGGTCCTCGTCCCTCATCCTGGTAACACACTTAGTGCAAAATATGGTTTTAATTAATTTGACCTATTCTTTCATAATAGCTATATAAGTTTAGAATATACTTCATTTAAATAGTATTTATTTAGTAAATACCTTATGTTGAACACAAGTTTTGCAACACACAAATAGCGGTAGCGGTGTATTGCAAAACTTGTGTTCAACATAAGGTATTTACTAAATAAATACTATTTAGTATATATTATGTACCAAGTGTGGCTAAATCGCACTATAGTGGCTAAATCCAGTTAATAATTACGCATTTTTCCTAGTATATGATAACCGCAACCGCAACCGCGGTTGGAAAAATTCGACAACCGCAAACACAACCGCAACCGCGGTTGTGAAAAACCGACCACTCGATCCATCACTAATATAATATATATATTATAATATTATATTATATATATATATATTATATATATATATATATATTATATATATATATATATATACACACACTTTTTTTTAATTTTTGTATATTTTTAACATTTAATAAAATATTAAATTTTATTCTGAACTTCAAAATAGTTTTGAAATAAAATATCACAAAAAAAAAAAAGGTTCTAAATAATTTTGGATTTTTCGAAAAAATATGAGTACTGTATTAGTAAAATTCTTGAAAAAAGAAAAAAGAAAAAAAAAAAGGGGGGGGGGGAAACTTTCAAAGATAAAATCCTTTACATTTATTGACATTTTGACATTCAAGTTTGGCATTTTGCGTGAAACTGAAGAAAAGAGAAGAAAAAATCGGTTAAATGAAGAAAATTGGAAAAGGTTAACTTAGGAAATAGTTTGATAATGAAAAAGTCTAATTTTAAGAGTATTATTTTATTATATAAAAAGCTTTTTTTTTTTCAGGCAATTCTAGTAAATAAATTGTAGCAATTTCAATGGAAAATATATATATTATATATATTTGCATTGAAAAGCATAGTTCCTATGTTTCCAGACTTTTGACTCACCCTGTACTTTTCAGTTTAAATAAAACTGAAATTAATTTTCTTTCTTTTCAAAGTTTGAGACGCATATTTGTTTTCGCCAAAAACAAAATTGGATGTTAGAAGCTGGAGGTCGACTACGAGTTAAGTAAACTTTGTTTTTAGAGTGCAGTGTTGACGCAAAAAATTGACCCCCAAAAATCACCCTCCACAAAAAAAAAAAAAAAAATCTAAACAGCATTTATTTAATAATCGTTTTTAAGTTTGAATATTTATTATTTAATGATATGTAATTGAAAGAGGACAACAAATGTGGTGTTTCGAGTATATTATTTTTCGATAGTATATTACTGTGTAATTTTATTTCGTTATTATTTATTAGACCCCATTTAAACCCCCTTCCCTCCTCCCCACTCGATATGTAGACACACATGAAGATAAATTTTTTTTTTTTTTTGTCCATTTAAGAATCACTCTTTCTTTAATGATGCGAATTATAATAAAATTTTCACCTCTCTCTTCATCCAATACAACTTTATCTTTTGAAAGAAAAAGCCGCCGCCGCCTCCTCCTCCAGTCCCCATCCCCCCAAAAAAAAATCCATTTCTGTAAGACCCTCGAAATAACGAGTAGGTTTGGTTTTACAATTCTGCCTCTTTCCATTCACCGCACGAACACAACGAAACACAAAATTAAAAAAATAAACAAATAAATGATGTTATGTAACTTGTAATTTCTGACCATTCGTGGTGATTCGTAGTTAGGTTTCCATGTTAAGTTGTAGGTCTAAGGTGGGACAACAAGCCTGATCTTCGTCAGAATGAACAATTCGGGAGGAAGCAAAACTAAGGTTTAACTGAGGTTATACATTTATATAAATCCACAAGTAGCACCGACACAAAAGCCACTTTTTTACTTTCTTATCGGAGATACTTTTTTGAAATTAGGTTAGGTTAACTTAACCTACCCTAAAACAAATTACTGGGTGTGTATAAAACTGAGTTAGCACGAAGTAGTAGTTATTTGATTTCGAGTTCTTGAATTAAAATCCCAACATGGGTAAAATTTGAAAAAATAATCATTATAGACAGTAAAAAAGCGCTTTCTCTGAACTTTTTAATGGAACCCTCATCCCTTACCTTAACACAAACGTAAGTTATTAAAAAATGGGAAAATATAACAGATATGACCCGTAGGAACTACTAGATAAAAAAAAAAATAAACATGGATGAAAACTAACGCAAGAGTTGGAGAAAAATGGGCATTATGACGCAAAATGTTTGTGTGTGTGTGTGTGTGTGCTGAAAGACAAATTAATGACGAAAACTTAAAATATTTTCACTTCCTTTCGTTAAAAACATTTTGAATTTTACCACGTTGCAAAATGTGAAATTTTCCTGCATCGTCCCCTACCGAAAATACTTTGAAAGGAAAGACCAGTTATTGTAAAGGAGGAAAATGCGTTTTCAAATATTAAAATAAGTATTATAAAAATAATGTTACGTAAAGGGGGGGGGGGGGGGAGAGCCTTCCAACAACAGATTGTTTCCCTCTCTGTAATAAAAAGAATTCCATTTCGGTGGTAATTTCCGCAGAAAAAGGAAAATAGGCACGTACGAAAAGTTAATTTTTGAGAGAGAGAGAGAGAGAGAGAGAAGAGAGAGAGAGAGAGAGAGAGAGAGAGAGAGAGAGAG